>JACVEI010000052.1:104659-129719 GCA_018115615.1 Pestalotiopsis sp. DP-2020a | reverse complement strand
CCCACAGGCCCCCCCCCCCCCGTCAATCCCGTCCCAGCTCTTGCCGGTCACCTTGCGTTACCTCTGCAGAAGCGTCAGCCTTGTCAAAGTTCGCGTCTTTGAGTTCCGAAAACAGTTGGTTCTTGCACTCGCAAAGAAGTCAAAGACGAAGGGTCCCAGCAACGACGCGCCGCTGGTCTGTAGGTACTCTTTGATCCCGACCATCGCGTCACCCTTGCCTTGGCAGCATCTCCATCACGACGACTGCCAACCTGGTCAGCGGTCAATCGGGCTCTTCGACCAACGCCCTGAGGCTCCCGTCATTCATTTGCCGACACTTCTTCTTTGTCATTTGCCTACCTAGTCCCTAGGTACCCTAGCCACCATCTTCCACATGGAAACGGTGGAAAACACCAGTCGCAACCACGTTTAATCCGATTCGCTCAAGTCTTTGGGCACCGCCGCACTGCTACACTTGGGTCGTCGCAGGCCAATCGTGACCTGGAAGCCCCAGGCAGCGCGCCGACAATCTGGCACGCACCCTGATCGATCGCATCGTCGAGTTGAACTCATCACCACTCCCCATTTCATCACCCATGATTCCCGTCTGCACTGGCATCGTTTGACAGGATGGCAGCCGCCGACGTGGACGTCGGATACCTGGCTACCCACCTGGGTATGCCAGAGGAAAATTTGTCCGCCGCCATAACTGATCCCACCGCCGAGCTGGTTCGGGCAGTATTGGCTGCTGTGTCGGACAAAGCCCACGAATATGATGCGCTCTACTCGGAAAAGCTTCAGCTCGAGGTCGAACTTGAGACCAACGTTCGCGGCGCCGAGGCTCAGCGTGACGCAAGCAATGAGAGGGCCAATAAAGCACAGAAGGATGTCGAGGAGATCCGCCAGAAACTGCAACAGGAGGGTAAGATAATACCTATCAAGACCGCTGCTTGTGCATACAAGCTGACTGATAATTGTGTAGAATCCAGGAGGCATACTCTCGAGAACGAATTGCAAACCACAAGATCATCCAACTCCACTTCACAGTCCGACGTCGACTCTCTCCGCGCAAAGGTATCGTCGCTCGAGTCTCTCAACCGTGAGAAGCTGGCCATCATCGATACGAAGAATACTGCCAATGAACAACTATCCCAGGACTTGCAGGCTTTACACCAGAAGAACCTGAAGCTCAATCAGGACCTGACGGCTGCTCAGCAAACAGCTCAAAATGCGCAGGGTGCCTCAAATACGTTCAAGATTACCGAATCGCGCCTCCGATCCGAGCTCCAGATGGCCGAAAGGAATGCTGAATTCTGGGAGGAAGAGCAAAAGAAGAAGGCAGCCGAGCTCAACCAAGTTCGCAAGGACAAGACAAGCACCATCTCTAGACTGCAGAGCGAGAACCAAGACCTGAGAAGTGAGAAGGACAGCCTCGAGGAGTCCATTCGCCAGCTTCGAAAACAGCTCGACGATACTCAAACCAAACTCACTCAAGCATATCAGGAGAAGCAACAGGCCATCGAACTCGCGGCAAGCCGGGAAGAAGGACTGCGCCAGGATCTTGATGCGACGAAGCGCCTTGTGAACATGAGAGAAGAGCAGTCTAACTCGCTGAAGAACCGACTTGCCGAGATGGACACACGATTGGAGCAGGTCAAGCGAGACGGCGAAGATGCAGTGCGCCGCATCAGCGAGGAATTGGAACAGACTCGCTTATCTCACGACCAAGCTGCCAATGAAGTTGGCAACTTGCAAGCAGAGATTGCCAGATTGGAAGCTGTGCTTGCTGATTCGCGTGGTTCTCCTGGCCAGCCAGGATCTGCACCACAGACCCCAAGACCAATGAATGGTTCTCTACTAGGCCGTCCAGCCTCGCCTTTTGCGGCCACCCCCGGCTCTATGCGCAAGAGTATGTCTATGACGCAGACACTGGATGAAGTGTACCGACTCAAGGGCCAGCTTGCCAAGGAGAAGAAGCACAACGAGCATTTGGCCAAGGAAATCGAAGAAATGATGGATCAGCTAGAGGCCAAGGGTCCAGAGATTGAAGAACTTCAAGCCGAAAACGAACGTCTGCAGCACGAGATCCAGAACATGTCCCACCTTTCGGATGAAAGCTTCAAGGAGCGTGACTTTGCAAAGAAGGCAGCGCGAAGGGCGGAATCTGACTTGAAGACGGCACAATCAGAGATCAACATTGCGCGACAGCAAGTCCGCGATCTGAGCGCACAAATGCAGATGATGATCTTCAACTTGGAACACCAAGGTCAAGAGCTTTCCCTCGAGGAGCAGCTCCAGGTTCAGCGATTGCAGAGAGGCAACGCGACGGACGACATGTCGGATGTCGATGCACTCATTTCCGAACGCTTGGTCGTCTTTAGGAATATCCGAGATCTGCAAGAGAAGAACCAAGATCTTCTCAAGGTCATACACCAGCTTTCTGAAGACATGAAGAATGCCGAGGATGCCGAGGCTAAGCAGCAAGCTGCCCAAGATCATGAGGAAGTCGCTCGCCTCCGTGATACTATCAAGGAATGGGAGGATAGACTGCGCTCCATGCTTGTCCAGCACGAGGCAGTCGTCAAGCAGCGAGACATGTTCCGTCGTCTTGCCGAGAGCAGGGGCTCTCACATTGGAGGCTCTGTTATCGATGGCGACAATGGTGTCCTTACTAGCATTGAGGATAACGGCGCTTCCATTCTGGGCGGTGACGCAACTGACTATGCTACGGTTCTCCGAGAGCTTCAACAGCAGTACGACTCGCACCGAGCCGAGTGGAATACGGACCGTGACACCATGAAGAAACAAATCGATACTCTGTCTTCGGAGCGGAACAGCCTACAGGCAGATAACGCCAGGGTCAACAGCCAGCTAGGCTTGAAAGACTCGCGTTTCGAGATGCTGGAATCCAACTTCAAAGCACTGAAGTCCGAAAACGAGCAGCTGTCGAAACGCATCCGCGCACAGTCTGAAAATCTATCCAAACAGGACATTCGTACACAACAGGCTGCCGAAGACTTGGTTGAGGCTCGTAGCCAGGTCGAGGGCCTCCGCAACGAAAACGCTAACCTGAAGGCGGAGAAGAAGCTCTCCAAGGACATTCAAGAGCGCCTTACGCAAGACAATGACAGCTTGATGAACGAAAAGTCGCGACTCAACGAGGTCGTGGCAACGCAACAGAGACTGCAGAATGAGCGTGAACTTGGTGATGCAGAAACGAAGCGTCGTCTCCAAACACAGCTTGATTCTCTGGAAGACGAGCTGAAGACTGCGAAGCGCAACCTGACAGAACAAGCAGAGGAAGCCAAGCAGCTTCAGCTTCGCAAGGAGTTCGACGCTCAGCAATATCAGAAGCGTATCGATGAGCTTACCGGAAACTTCAGCCAGATCCGTGAGGAACTCGCAGCTACCAAGACGAGCAAAGAGCACCTCCAGGTCCGCGTCGATGAGCTCACCATTGAGTTGCGCACCGCTGAGGAACGCGCAGAGCGCCTGCAACCTCGACCTACTCCACGACCAGGCTCTGCAGCACCGGGCGCTGGGCAAGGTCTCGCTCAGGAAAGCGAGGAGCGCATTCAGGAACTCATACACGAAGTGACCGACCTCAAGCGCGACTTGGAGTTGGCCAAGACCCATCTCGAGAATGCCCAAGCTCAAGCAAGCCAATACAAAGAGCTTAGCCAGGCCAATGAGGAGGAGCTCCAATCGCTGCAATCTGCACAGGACCAATATGTGCAAGAAATGGATGCAGCGTTGGACGGCAAGGACTCCAAGCTGAAGGAGTTGGAGCAGCGTGTGGAAGACCTGTCTGCAGAACTCACTAGAACCAACAGTGAGCTGTCTACGCTTCGCGATTCGCAGGATGAGGTGACGCGCCGCGCAGAACACGAAAAGTCTCTCCTGGATGCGGAGATCAAGCGCCTCAAAGATCAAGACGAGAACTACTCGGCCTCGGTACAATGTCACCAACAAGATCTCCGAACCCAAGCTGAAATCGCTAGCCGTGCTCAGCAGCAGTACGAAGAAGAGGTTGCAAAGCATGGTAACACTGCCGCCACCTTGCAAACTATCCGCAACGAGTACAATCAACTGAGGACTACTGCGGCTACCCTGCGAGCCGAGGCAGAGTCGGCCAAGGCCACGCTTCTGCAAAACGAGAGCTCTTGGGAGGAGCGGCGTAAAAAGCTCGAGCAAGAAATGTCCGACTTGCGCGGGCGACGCGATGATGCCGACAAGCAGAACAAGATTTTGCACGCTAGTCTTGAGAGCATGCAGAATGAAGTTGCAAAACTTCAGCAGGCCCGCGCTTCTGTGGACGAGTCCATGGAAGCCCTTCCGCAACAGCCTACCTCCTCTTCGGAAGCTGGACTCAGAGAGATGGCCAACTACTTGCGCCGAGAGAAGGATATACTCGAGGTTCAACTGGATCTCAAGGACCGCGAGGCGAAACAACTACAACAGTCTTTGAGCTATTCTCAAGCTCAACTCGACGACGCGCGACTGAAGCTTGAGCAGGAACGACAGTCGCAATCCGGCAACGAAAGGTCATCAATGTCTCACAAGGATCTAATGGAGAAGCTTGAGCAGCTAAACCTCTTCAGAGAGAGTAGCGCAGCACTACGCGCCGAAAAGAAGCAACTCGAAGCTCAGTTGACGGACAAGTCTGCCAAGGTGGCAGGGCTTGAAGAGAAGGTCCAGCCTCTTGAAGCTCACATTGAGGAGCTTAACAGTCAGCTGGAGCATAAGCAGGCCGAGATTGACCAGATTCGGAATGATCGGGACTATTGGCAGAAGCGAAGCGAGGACATCATCGCCAAACATGGACGAACTGATCCGGCAGAGGTCGAAGAACTCAAGGAGACCATTGCCACTCTTGAAGCGGAGCGCAACACTCTCAAGGAGGCTGAGCAGCCACTGAAAGACAAGGTCGAGGAGTTGGAGAAGGCCCTTCAAGAAAAGGAGACGGGATGGCTGTCCACCCGAGAAAAGCTTGTTGCTCAGTTTAAGGAGCGTTCACGAACACTGACAGCTGCCAAGAACGAAGCCAACGCAGAAAAGGATCGCGTACAAGGACAACTCAACGAACTTGATGCCCAATTGACGACAGCCAAGCAAGAGGCGGATTCCGAGAGGTCCAAATACGCCGCAGCGGAGGAGCAGATTCAGGCCTTCCAGAGCCAAGTTCAATCGCTGCAGCAAGAGATCCAGCAAAATGCAAGTGCTCCGACTCCAGCGCCGGTACAAGAGACTTCAGCAGCAGTCCCTGCACCGAGCGATGGAGCGAGCGCTGAGCAGATAGCCACCCTTGAGCAGCAGCTTGCACAACTTAAAGCAGAGCTAGAGTCCATCAGCGCACAGAAGGGCAATGTTGATCAAGAGCTTGAACAGCTGCGGGCTCAACTCCAGGTTGCTACGGCTGAACGAGATCAGGCAGTGGCTAATGCATCAGTCAGCGGCAACAATGAAGCCAACGGTGACGTCGCAATGCAGAACGGGGCAGATGAGACACCGGCGGCGACTGCGACTGCCACTGCGCCCGCTGCTGTGCCCTTGACTGACGAGGAGCGCCAGAGTCTTGAGCAAAAGATCGTGGCTGCGGAGGCCAAGGCTGCGGAGTTCGAGGCAAAGGCCAAGAATCTGGAAGAGAACCAGGCAGGCATCCTCTCTCAGCGCAGCGAGAAGATGAAGAAGGCTCTGAACGACAAGCTGAAGGCCGAGCGGGAGGCAATGAAGGAGTCGATTGAGAAGCAGCAGGCAGATCTGACCTTGCGACTAGAGCAAGAGAGGAAGATATGGGAAGCTGAGCAGAAGTCGGCTCCTCCTACCGAAAATCGACCACCTGCAACGCCGTCCCAGGCTGCACCAAGTACTCCTGGTGAAGCTGCGACACCGATAAAGCTGAATCTGGAGAGTATCTCCGACGATGAAGCCCGCAAATTCGTGGCCACTAACAGTACGATCAAGGGCATCATCACTGCAAATATCAAGACCAAGGTCGAGCAGGCGACGAAGAAGCTAAAGGAAGAGTGCGAGCAGAATCATGTGCCCAAGTCGGAAATTGAGCAGAGACTTTTGCAGGCTCGGGAAGCAGCCATGAAGATGGCATCTACGAAGTCTTCGGTGCAGATCAACATGGCACAGAACAATGCCAAGCAGGCACAAGCGAAGATTGCAGTGGTTGAGACCGCAGCGAAGGAGACGCCGACGAAGCCCGTCAGCGAAGTCTGGGAGGTTGCGAAAACTGCAAAGCCACCACCAGCACAGCCCAAGCCGGCAGCGCCCGCGGCGGCAACAGGTGCTGCAGCTCGTGAGTTGGTCCGGTCCAGGGCTACACAAGGAATTATCGCTAACCATGATGAAGAATCTGCCCAAACTGGCCCCCCGGCTGGAGCAACACAGGTTACTCAACCGGCCTCGACTTCGAATCTACCAAAGGCCCCATCGTCCATCCCGACACCTGCCACGGCAAGCAGTAATGCTACGCCAGCGAATCCATTCGCGCCTGCGCAGGGACAGCAGAGTAATCAAGCCAACGCCGCCAACAACCCGTTTGCTTCGAGCACCAACTCGCAGGCGCCAGCTCAGGCAGCTACAAACCCACAAGCTGGTGGTCTTCCCAAATCGGGCATTCCTGCCCCCTCAAATCTGCCCAAGAGCAATATCAGGCCACCGAGTGGCACCTACCAGGCCCCTCGTGGTGGAAGAGGCGGTCGTGGTGGCAACAGAGGAGGTGCTCAAGCAGGTGGACGTCAGAGCCTGAATGCCGGGGCCGACAGCTTCCAGCCCGGAACCGGACTGAAGCGCGCCAGGAATGATTCCGAGGCTGGTGGTCCCGCAGCACAGAAGAGGATGAGAGGTGGTGCAGGCGGAGGCGCCGGGGCCAATGCTGCCCAGCAATAGCCATTGCACTATTCTGGTAGTCTGATGGTGAGACTGAGGTTAAGATGAAGGGGAACAAAAAAAAAAGGAAATATTAGTTGTGGAATGTATACAAGTGCTGCATTTATTCAGCTTCATGGGAAAGTAGTTGCTAGTCTTGCGAGTACAATGGCTGATTGCAAAAGCATTGGCATGTTTTGGGCGTTCATCGGAAAGGAAAGATAATTCCATGAGACATCATAATAAGTACGTGGTAATCTGAAGACTGATGACCATTTCTACACGCCATCGCTCCAATAGTGGCCTCTATCATAAAACCCAAGCCTCGATTCCCACCAGCAGCGCTAAACGAACCTCACCTGCTCTAGGTATACCTGAACCCTAGGCCTACAAATTCCTGTCCCGCCGGCAGGAAAAAGTACCTGATAACGCCGCCAGCTGGCTCACCACACGTAGCATACCAAGGTGTGCCCGAGAAGATAGCGAAAACAAAAGAAGCCTGCTACGATCATCACGTCACCCAACGCCATACGACCCGGAAAGTAAAAATCCATAGAAATCATGTAGCCGTGACTGCCGATCGCATAGATGCCTCTTCTGAGATGGAAGAGCTTCTGGACGAGTTTGCGCGGGGGCTCTGCTGCGCGTCTCTCTTGATAAAATCACGCACTTCGATTGCATCCTTTGTCTTGATGTCGTGTTCCGACGTGCTATACTTGCGATACTCATAAGGGGCAGCGATGATATGAAGGTGCAAATAGTCCGCGCTGTTGTCCGGGCGGAGATGCAGCCCGTAGTAAAAGTCCTTGGAGTCGAGCTGATCAATGTTGGACTCGAGCCAGGCGTGATGTTCGAGCGCAGCCTGATGAGCCTGCTCCGCGAAACTTTCTCCTTGTGTGCGCTCAAAGCGTCGCTCGATGGCCTCGCGCTGTAAGTCGAGTATTTTTTGCCGATTTTTACGCTCTTTCCATGCCTCCTCGAATAGATTGATCATATCATCGATGATATCGACGTTCTCATTCGTCAGATAGACACCGTTGACAATGGGATCGCGGGGTATCGCCAGAAGGTGAATCATGGACATGCCGGCGCTCGCAGGCTTGTCCTGGTATTGCAAAATATCAAAAGAGGCCCAGTTACTAATGATCTGGACGAGTTTATCCTCTGCAATGACGTCTTTCTCCCACTGCTTGGTGGGCGACTTGGGCGGCGCGACTTCCTGTTGGAACTGTCTAATCTGCTTTTCAATCTGTTCCGACTTGCCGGAAAAGGTGCGCTGGAGCTTCAGGCGCTGATTGACGTATACTGGGTGGTTCTCATAGCCGACCATGGCTGCTGGGTCTTCTTGTTGTTGTTCTTGTTGTTGCTGCTGATGATCTGGATTTTGTGTTGCTTGTTCTGGTCCTGCCCCTCTTCCGTCGGGCGTTGGCGTCATGGTCTTTTTTTTTTTTCAGGTGAGATTTCTGATGCGACGACTGTTGTCGCAGTGAGGAAGCCAAGAACCGGATGCGATCGCTACATGTGGTGATATCCTTGAAATAACAACGAGTCTCGAGTCGCGTGTTTTCAAATCTGTCATGATCCTCTTTCCCGGTACGAGTCACACGTTGTTGGAACCTGAGAGCCTGGTCACAATGGCCTGATGCGCAAGTTGACCGATTGTGGGTGAGGGAGCTGTCGAGTGAGGAGACAGCGAGCTTCGACTGTCAATGGTCAAGGCTTTTATCAGCCCGCATGCAGCCTTCGATTTTAGGTGTAGGTGGTTATGTGGCTGTGCAAACAACTCCGCCCGGCCTGTTAGCCTGACTGATCCGAGGAGAGCCTGGCCTGTCCCAAAACTTCAAAGCTCCCACCATCCTTTTCAACGCTTCTCCTCCTCCAACACACCCTGGGGTTCCTGCGCCATCAAGGAAGCGCAAGATGCGACCGGGTGAATCGTATAAAAATCATCCTCAATCATCAGGAGGTCACAAGAAACTATCTACTGCTACGTAAGCAAAAGCCAATATTGATATATTGTTCCATTCTCAATCATTATGATGGCTAGCACTTGTCGCCTTTGCAGATGAGCCATTTGTTGAATTACTATAATCGTGTCAATTTGAGAACATGGTTATATTACCGAGACTTTTATTGTTGCATTATGTGAGCGCTTTTGGTATCATATCATACTCTGTCTGCAAATTTTTTTTTTCTCATTTTGCCCGGACTCTTTTTTACACTTCGGTGCATCACCAGGTATCCATCTACCTAGGCCCATCGCCGGGCGCAGTAATGGTGATCAGAGCTGGGAACTAATAATTATAGGGCTTATGAATATAAGCTTATCTCCAGGTCTATACGGCGGATAAATTTCCGTAGAGTTCATGTAATTTTAGGGACTAGGTATACAGAATGCCATCGTGGGCCCATAGGCTATGCTCTGTAATCATGATCAAGTCGAAATACTCTAATGCATGCAAGTCATGCTTAAAAGCTGACATTTACCATGACCAAAATAAATACACAATTAGCCATGTCACTTGTTGTGAATCATACTCTAATCGTATCCTTCGTTCCATGATTCCCGGATCAAGTACCAAAGCAATCAACCCTAGGTAGTCAAGTAGTGCCGGTCACTTGTGCAATTTTCATTCTTCGGTCAATGGGAGAGCAAGTCTGTTCTCTGGGTTCCTCCATGAGCCCACATACCAAAGATGGTACGTTCTCCGAAATATAGCGATGGCTTCTATCATATGCCGGCTACTTTTCAAGCAGTCTATCAAGGCCCATACGTGACTATCGACGCTTGAAACCCGGGGGGAAATCTAATACCCTACCACCCTGAAGACTCGATGCTGAATCGAGAGACTTGGAGACCTTGGCCGCCCACGCCAGAACGTGGGTTGGCCAGAGGTGTTTTTGAGACTCTGAGAGACCACACTACTGTACGTGACCTACCTTGTTTTTGGAATTGACCAAAGCTGATCATTCTGTCTTGGGCACAGGCTTTGATGTCATTATCTGGTGTCCATTGCTGAGGGTTTTGAGGGGAAGATTGGATGATGCGCAGTATCTGCCCGACACTTTTACGACTGTTGTGTGGCCATGTCAAGGTATTGGAAAACAAGCTCGCCAAGTCGGTTGAGACGATAGAGACGCGAGACCATGGCAAGACCACGATGAGAAAACAAATATAAAGCAACTCAACATATTTACATTGGAAAACACGAAAGACCACACTATTTTCTTCTAGAGAAATTCCATACGAAGTGTACTTTGCTTCCTCGCTTAAGAGATACAATTATATACAATTTTTTGTGTTATTCTTAACAATCAATATTATTGCAAAAGTTCCCGAGATAAAAATACATTTTCGCAGAAATGAACGTGAAGGTACGGAGACGTTTATCAGATCATTGTAACAATACGGGATTGACACAAGACGCCTGAGATGGTGAAAATGCGACATGTTGAGCCTTGAAGGAGAATNCAATACGGGATTGACACAAGACGCCTGAGATGGTGAAAATGCGACATGTTGAGCCTTGAAGGAGAATCGCTTACGCATAGCCTCTACCTTCACTCAAAGTGGCATAATTTCGCTTGATCTGGAGATAGGCGGAGGCCGTTCCCACTTGAATACCACAAAGTGCACCAAGAAGGCACATCCGACAGTATGAACGAACTTTACGTTGATTATACCCATTTTGTTTACACTTGCAAACGATTGGTAAGCTCCTTCAGGTGGAATACCTCAATTCTTGCCTTTCAATACGGTCGTAAATGGCATCAGCCACCAAAGTCAATGGCGCAATCTGAATTATCAGCTGTTGGTCAGATCACTCGTACCGATCGACGCCTATCGCCAACGAGCCGTCTTGAGAACGGCATCATAACGTCTCCTACCCGGAACCGGAATCATAACGGAGACTTGCCTCGCAGCCAAAGTTAGCGCTGGCAAAACAGCTTTCAGGCTGTGTAGGTTTTTTGCATTTTAGGGATCCTTATGGTATGCGATTGCTGAGATGTATCTGTATGCGGCTGAGTCTAGGTAGAAAAATGTCTACACAGCGACTCAAGTAAGAGCATTGAAAGGGGTCACATAATATATATATATTGAAATATTGGCGAACGATCAATAATAAAACATTGCGACCATATCGTCCCTTGTCGTACAGCCTCTACCAAGGGGCATTGCATTCTGAGGTCATATTAGTATAGGATTTCAGGGCCAAAAGTCACTGACCCACAATTCAAGGCAGCCAGGGCAGCAGGTGCCAAGAAAGGAACACACCGGACATGGGGAACGACGGGCAAAATGTGAGGGGATGTTGCAATTTGAAAGTGTGAGGTGGATGGGTGTGCTGGATTTATCAGCCAATGATATGTGATCAAACGCTCCTCCTTCTCGTCCCTCTGCTGCAGGTCAATCTCCACAATGCGAGCAGCGGCGAGGAGTGTGAGGAAGAAAATACACTTCTCGTTTGATTGCTCCATCTAAGTAATCCGATCCCACGGCGAAGCGAGCCACCCTAGCTGAGAGGCTACGGAATCCAAGCGCAGATTAGACCTACCTATAACGATTGATGATCCCAGGGGGAAAACGTCCATGAAGAGGAACCTACCAGGAGTCGGCCGCCCAAATGGCGGTAGGTTGGGTAATCGGAAAGAAAGGACGGGTTGTCTGACTTGCAAGTGCGTCTCCGGAATGAAGATCGATCGTTGATCAACAACCAGCCCACCCACTCCGCTTTCTTATTGAGCCACTCGTACCTTTCTCGTTACCAGGTACTACTCATGTCACACTTACACTTACACTTATATACATGCACCCCCGGGCCAGCGCACGTTACACTAACGATTAACCATTGGTGGCAATCAACAGGAAGCGCAAGATCAAATGTGACGAGGCTCGGCCGTGGTGCTTTCGATGCAGCAGCACAGGTCGCCGCTGCGAAGGTTACAAGACAACTTCTACTACTGAGACGGCAGGTGGTCTCGTCAGTCGCCGACCCGGCCTGAGTTCTACACCTGTGCCTACATCTACGGCTGCATCCTCGCCCCTGTCTGATGGTCTTCTCGGCACGAGCCTTGCCAGTACCAACAACGAATATCAGGCTTTCAATGCTTTTCTCCACAGCGGTACCTTCACCCTGGGGTGTTCGTCCGACATTGATCTATGGTTGAGATATATACCACAGCTATTCCACACGGAACCAGCTATTCGTCATGCTGGTTTGGCCATTGGGTCCTTACTTTTACAAAATCGGGATGGGTTCATGCGCGCAGGTCAAGCATCGCCGGTCGACAAAGCCGGAAACGGGGGCTCCTTTGCCATCTACCATTACCAAAAGGCCATCCAGTCGACGTTGCAGTCAATGCAGAATGGTCGCAGAGATGTCAAGCTGGCAGGCATAACATGCATCCTGTTCTTCTCCATAGAAGCGCTGCAGGGTCACGAAAAAGAAGCGTTGCAGCTCTTCAAGCGCGGGAACAAATTCCGTCCCATTGAGAGTTTCGAAGACACGAACCAGGCCGACCCAATACTTACGGGCCTAGAGCAATCGTTCTCACGACTTCACATCCAGTCGTCCATGTTTGAAGGCTCTGTCATTGACACGACGGACCTTGACCCGGACCTGGATGGTGCTATCAGCTCGATGTTGCAAGCACAGACTGAATTATCAAGGTATAAGTGCTCGTCGGCACCCTGCCCAGCTTTAGACATGTGCTGACATCGACGTACCATAGCTTGATACTCATTACTTGCCGGGCTGTTGAGGAGGGGATATTCATGAAATGGATGCCTCAATTCACCCAGTTCGTCGACATGGGCGATATAGACAGGACAGCCGCCCTGACTCAGATCCAAGCCCGTGTGCGACATCTTCGAGACACCCTGCAGCGATGGCATACACGTTTCCTGGCATTCAAAGAGCAGAGCTCACATAAAAATGAATCAGTAGAAGAAGCCATCTTGACTGGGTTTCTCCTGTTGCGGTCGGAATCCATCTACTTTTGGATGGTTGGGTGCACCGAGCAGAGCGAGCTGGTATACGATACTTGCCTCGCAAGATTCCAGGAGGCGGTCAACAGCGCGAGAGCCATACTGGATCTCATGCACCAACACGGCAAGGTTGGGCCGTTCTCATTCGAACTTGGTCTCATGCCTCCCTTGTTTGTCATGATTCAGAAGTGTAGACATCCGCTGGTTCGGCGTCAGGCTCTGGGCCTGCTCAGACGAGCTCCAGCTCAGGAAGGCCTCTGGAACCGCGACGTGATAGTTCAGGTCTGTGAAAAAACGATCGAGCTCGAAGAAGGATCCGTCGGCTTCATCCGTCACGTTCCCTCGGCATTGGCTGATACCATGGAGGTACCCGAGGCGAGGCGTCTGAAACTTGTCAAGGTCGATCTTCGAACGACACTCGAGGATGGGCGCACAGGCGACTTTGTCGACTTCTTCTCTCTTCCCCATGGGTTCGATAGAGAATGGAGTATAACGCGCGAGTTCATCCAAGTATGAACCCCCAGGCTCCACCATTCCCAAGAAGTCTACCTACGCTCTGCTCTAGAGACACGGGTACCGTGCTCGGTAGGCGATCCAGCCAAGCAACTCCAGACCTCCGATCGGCGGGACTGCCACCGCAAGACCTCCGGCACTTGGCGTCCATTATCTACGGCCCATTGGCTACACACTGATAAGATCTTCTCGGGGCGGGCATTTTGCGCTATTATCTACTATCGCTTCAATTCACAGGACTTTCCCTGTCTCGTCGGTCCGATCTCCACATATACATTGGACCCTTTGTCAATTAGCGGGAAGACGTTAGAAAATAAATAATCAACGGTTGCTAGTTGCGGTAACCAGACAGCCGGTGTTGGCATTTATAATCCAGGACGCTGCATAATAAACACAATTCGATAACTTGCAAACACCAAATCCTTCTCTAATCCTAATCAGTCTTGTTCTTGCGCCTCTGACATCTGCCTTCGTCCTCTCATACTTTCACAACCATGGAGACGACCAAGTTGTTCCAGCCCCTGAGCTTGGGCAAGCTCGACCTCAAGCACCGTGTTGTCATGGCACCGCTTACACGCCTTCGATGCGACCGAGACCATGTACCGCTACCGATCGCCAAGGAATACTATGCCCAGCGCGCCTCTACGCCGGGCAGTCTCATCATTGCCGAGGCGACGATGCCATCGTTAAAGCACGGCTTCGGCGACCACACCCCTGGCATCTGGTCGGATGCGCAGATCAAGAGCTGGAAAGAGATCACGGATGCCATACACGACAAGGGCTGCTTCACGTTTCTGCAGATCTGTCTACCTGGACGCGCCGCGGCGCCGGGCTACGACTGCCTGAGCTCCAGCGCCACCCCGATCGATGCGCAGAGCCGCGTGCCCAAGGAGATGGACGAGGCCGAGATCATCGAGGCCATCCAAGTGACAGTCCAGGCCTCGAAAAATGCCATCGCGGCAGGCTTTGACGGAGTCGAGCTCCACGGCGCCAACGGATACCTGATCGACCAGTTCCTCCAAGACAACTGCAACCAGCGTACCGACAAGTGGGGAGGCTCTGTCGAAAATAGATCGAGATTCGCCCTGGAGCTCACCGCTGCCGTGGCCGAGGCCATTGGATCCGAGCGTCTCGGCCTGCGCCTGAGCCCGTGGAGCGAGTTCCAGTCCATGAGAATGAAGGAGCCGGTGCCGCAGTTCTCGCACCTGGTCCAGGAGCTGAAGAACTACAAGCTGGCGTACCTCCACCTGATCGAGTCCCGCGTCAACAACTGGGCGGACAAGGAAAAGACCGAGGGCATCGATTTCCTGATCGACATTTGGAACAACCAGTCCCCGGTCCTCGTGGCGGGCGGCTTCAAGCTGGACTCGGCAAAGAACGCCGTCGACAGCGAGTACGCAAAGTACGACACCGCCGTCGTCTTTGGCCGCTACTACCTGTCGACGCCCGACCTCGTCTTTCGTCTGCAGAACGGCCTCGAGCCTAACCCGTACGACCGCAGCACTTTCTACACCCCCGTGCAGCCAGAGGGTTACTTGGACTACCCCTTCAGCAGGGAGTTTGAGAGTGCCGTCAAGAGCCAGGCATGATCGTCTCGTTACGTTCAAGCCATACAAACAGAGTCACGCAGTAAACCATGATGTTATTTTTAATGAATCTAGAATCCCATAACGAGGAGTGCAAGTCCCGTCATTGGGCTGAACATAACAAGTCTCAGTATCAGGTGCTGTGTGAGAATTCTCGACCATGACTTGTCACTTGTGAACTTGGATGGATCGCTTGTTTTCAATTATGGCAAAAAATTGTGATTTCGTCGCCATGGAATAAATTCGATATACACCTTTGCTCTATATCTAGTCTACATCTAGTCTAAGGGGTATGTCTCGTGAAAACCAAAAACAAAACAGCGACTGGCCCACCTCTAAAACGCCAAGGTATGCAACAATAAAAAAAATATGTATAGTAGAAAAAAAGGAATAAACAACGCTGGGCCAGCTTATTCGCTCTTGGCCGGCCACTTGACTCGCTTCTCGGCTCTGACGTACAAGTTCATGGGCCTGATCAGCTGGAACATGGGATCGTACTCGAGCGGGCCGTCGCTGGCCATGCTGAAGTTGTATCGGTAGATGAGCTTGGGAAGGAAGACCTTGACCTCTTGCAGGGCAAAGTTGAAACCAATGCACATTCTCGGACCGGTGGCGAACGGAATGTACGAGGCCTGGTGTCGGGACTTGACCTTCTCAGTGTCCCATCGGTCGGGGTCAAAGTTGGTCGGGTTGTCCCACAGCTTGGGGTTGTTGTGGATGTGGTGCAGCGCGACGACGCACACCGAGTCCTTGGGGAGCTTGTAGCCGCCTGGCAGGATCATGTCGACCTTGGTGGTTCGCGCGGGCTGGTAGCTGGGGTTGTGGCGTCTCTGGGTCTCCTTGATGTACTTGTCGAGGAAGGTGAGCTTCTGCGTGAACTCGGCCGTGATCTGGGTGTTCTCGTCAAAGCCGTTGTCGACGAGCTCCTGCAGGAGTCGCTCCTGGTTGCCGGGGTAGGCGACAAGACCGTACAGCAACCACGACAGCAGCGAACTGGTGGTTGTGAAGCCGGCACCGGTGGCCACCACGAGCGGCTCCATGATTCTGTTTGCCGGGAGCTTGTTGCCCTTGGAGTCCGTTGCGCGAAGGACGTAGTCGACCATGTTCTCTGCCTTGACGGCAGCCTCCTGAAGCTCCAAGTCCTCAATACCCTTGGAAGCCGCGTTGATGGACTCCTGAACCATCTCCGCGATTCTCCCTCTGTCAATGTATTAGCACAGTTCTCTTTTCGTGACGGAAGTACTGAGAATGCTTACTTGGCATCGCGGAGTTGCTTGGGTGCACCAAATGGCATGTGTGCGTACCAGCTTCCCATGGATGTGACCTTCTTGTTGAGACTGAGAGATTGGGCGATTCTGAGGACCATCTCGTGCAGAGGCGCATCGGGGGCTGTGAAGTGCTTCATGTCGAGTCCCAAAACCAGTTTTCCAACGCTGCTTTGTGTTAGCAAGAACATGAATGGTACGGATACGACTCAGAGACATGAGCATGCGGAGACACTTACGCTTGCGATCCCAGCTTCAACATGTAAGGGTAAACGTTCCAGGCCTCGTCTCTCTCATCCAGTTCATCAAACACCTTGAATGCATCTTCTATCGTCTTCTGCATAGTGGGTGCATAGTGACGGACAGCCTTGGGTCCGAATGCTGGAGGCAAAAACTATTTTCTTGTCAGTCGACATCTTGTTGTCAAAGAATGATCCAACATACCTTGTGGGCGGTTCTCCACTCCTCCGTATCCGTATCACCAAGGAAGACACCGGATTCCGGGTTCTTGATGGGGTGCAGAGGGTGGCCAGGGATGATGTTCTTGGTGAAGAAGTCGCTCTCTCCAAAGAAGATGGATGCGAGCACAGGGTCGTTGGTGTGGTACACGACACTGCCAAGGTTCGTGGTCTTGATCAAGGGTCCGTACTGCTCAAACAGACGCTGGTGGTTTCCGAGATGGTCTGGGTAAACCTCAAAGTAGTTGCCAATGTACGGCAGTCCGGCCGGACCGGGGACCTCACGGACAGCCTTGCCGTCGATGGAAATGGCAATGGGCTCCTCCACAGCGCGCACATCGGCCAGCGTGGTCAAGGCGGCGTTGTCTTTTGAGACGAAGCCAACACCGGCAGATTGCACAACGGCAAAGTGGGCAGCGATCGTGTGTCTCAAGTCATCCTCGTCAGTCACTGAAGAGATGTCGATTTCCTTGAAGGCCGTCAAGGGATCCTCGCCGAGGAGGTAGAATTGTTTACTGGTAGACATGATGCTGTATTCTGGCAAAGATGAAAAGAGCAAACAAGAATGTTGCTTGTTGAGATAGATAGATACCAGACACCTGAGTCCTTCGAAACCGCAGAGACTCCCCCGTAGGCATCACCAGAGATATTTAAGGGTTCCATTGCGACTGCGGCCATCCGATTGTACATCGAAGCACGAGCACTACGAAAAGCATCTAGGCTTCTAGGTCGGCAAGGGGGCTCCAGTGCCTCCGTCTGGCCTCAGTGCAGCTGTGCCGAGCCGAGGCAAGCAAAATTTATTTACACACTAGGGGCGGAGGACCCGGTATGATAAGACGACACGACATGGCATGGACAAGGGAAAGGCCGACGGTGTTTATGAGGGAAGAAAAAACATATCCATCGACGGCTCCGGAAGCGCCCTAACAGTCGAAAACCCACAACTTATCTGACCACAGTCAATAGGGGATGCAGGAATTGTAATTCCATCTCTGGCGCGATCGCGCTCGGGACCACACGTCAGTGGCTTTTCGGGGGTCGTCGTGGCTTCCAGTGGAGCAGATACGATCGGCATAAGGCGCTTTGGTCGCCATGCCTGCAGATATTAGCGTATATAGGAGGTAAGGTAGCGCTGAGTTGGTAATCAGAGCATCTCGGACAGCACGTTTTTGGCATGCTCAAATGCCTGGACACTGCCAACTCAGGCCTAGACGGTCGAAGCCGACAGGGGCGTCTTCGGCTCATGAACATGCTTGTCGACATGCACATCAGGGGGCCCTGGGATCTTCCACGAACGTTCGGTCGGGAGAGGCGCATACACCAGCACTTCGGTCGCTACGGCTGAGTGACAAGGCGTAGGGCTTAAAGTCGCTTAAAGTCTTGGGAGTGTTGGGATTCTCAAGGACTGCCGCTGCTGGACTCTTGGGCCTGCCAAGGGCGCTTTTCCCCCTCCCTTGATGCCATCACGGAGATCAGAACTTTTCAACCACACGAATCACGGACTGCTGACCTCGCATTAGTCTATCGTACTTGGGCCACATTTTTCTCGAGCAGCGCCTCGGTACTCGGAGAGCTTTCCAACTGTGTGACCACTAGCGATATGATTATTAGTGCCCGTCCCGTAAGTTATGCCGTAAAGTCGCCAGATGGAGCCCTTGTGTGCCTGTGGCAATCTACGGACCCGCTGAATATCGTCGCGACATTGCACGAGCCTCGGCATCTCGAACCCAGCGCCGGCGGGCAAAAAGTACTGTGGATATCTGCGAGTAGTGTCATGGTCTTTGTGTACTATGCCCCTGGTCGTCCGAGGTGACCAGACGCGGCGTCTTGTCGCTGGCAGTGATGCCTCCTCGTTGCCTTTTAAGGCTGCCTTGTCGTTTTGCTCGAGCCGCTGGACTTCTCTGATAGTCCTGCTTTTACTAGTAATTCTCTAGCACAACGTCAGACTGTCACGATTTACCTGCTGTCTTATTCGCCAACATGACTGCTGTAACTGATGCCGAGTATACCGCCAAGGAGGTCGCAGCTCATGCGGTCTCCGAGGATTGTTACATGGTCATTCAGGGCAAGGGTGAGTCTGCCCGACTTGCGTGCTCGATTGCATATGCTGACCAAGATATCGCAAAGTCTACAATGTTACAAAGTACATCCACGATCACCCTGGAGGAAGTGACATTCTGGTAGATGCCGCTGGAACTGATGCCACAGAGGCATTCGACAATGCCGGCCACTCAGAGGATGCCTTCGAGATCATGGCAGAGTACCAAGTCGGTGTCTTGAAGGGATCGTCGAAAAAGTCGGCTCCCAAGGCCGTCAAGCTCATTGCAACGCCAAAGAAGCCCGCCAAAGCAAAGACTTCCAGCGTCGTTCCTACGGCTGTCGGCGCCACCGTGATTGCGCTCGGTGCTCTCGGCTACTACTTTAGTCCCCAGCTCAGCGGCGGACGCGTACCTTCAGTCTCATTTCAGCTTCCAAATGCCGGCTGGCTCAAGGCCGGCGGCCCCAAGGCACAGCGCTTTGGTTTCGTCGAGGGTTTCCTCGTCGCCTCGGGAGCTGTCGCCGTCGCCGGAACGGTACTTTTCAAGAAGGGTCTGGAACTGCTTGATATGCATGGTGACTTCACAAAATACCCAAGCCATCTCAAGTTGCCCAAGCCGGTCAAGTCGGAGCCCCTGCTGGAGCGCGGCTGGCTGCACCCGACAACATACCAGACTCTGCCGTTGGTTGCCAAGATTGAGCTTGCACCCAACACTTATAAGTATGTATTTGAGCTCCCAAAAACAAACACCGTGCTTGGCCTGCCGATCGGCCAGCACGTCTCTATTGGTAAGTTGTGTACCTGAAATCACAAGTCGGGCCATGAGCTGATAGCGACAAGCGGCCACAATCGATGGCAAGACCGTAAGCAGGTCATACACACCCGTGTCGAACAACGCCGATAAGGGAACAATCGAGCTTGTGGTAAGTGAAATCTCGCTCACCTTTACCTAGTTGGTCAGTGACTTGTGGGAAGTCTGTCACAAGGGCAGATCAATCCGGCCACATGTAACCAATTGCAAAGACACACGAAAGCTGATCATATCCACGACAGATCAAGTGTTATCCTGATGGACTCCTCACTGGACGTTACCTCGCCAACCTGCAGGTTGGCGATGAGGTCCAATTCAGGGGCCCCAAGGGCGCCATGCGCTACCGTCCCGGTCTTTGCAAGAAGATTGGCATGCTAGCCGGTGGCACTGGTATCACGCCCATGTACCAGCTTATCCGCGCCATTTGCGAGGACGACCGCGATCTCACCGAAGTCAGCCTCATCTACGCCAACCGGACGGAGGCAGACATTCTCCTGAGGGACGAGCTCGAGACCATGGCCCGAAAGTACCCCCAGAACTTCAAGCTGTACTACCTTCTGGACAGCCCACCCGCCGACTGGCAGTACGGCTCGGGTTACGTCACCAAGGACCTCATGGCCGAGAGGTTCCCTGCGCCGTGCGCCGAGTCCAAGGTCCTTCTCTGCGGACCTCCGGGCATGGTGAACGCGGCCAAGAAGTCGCTCCAGGACCTCGGCTTCGAGAAGCCCGCTGCTCTCTCAACGATGCGCGACCAGATCTTCAGCTTCTAAACAATATCCCGACTTTGCACTTATAGAGAAAACCAATAGACGGAACAACGGTCACACGGATTAGAGATATTAGATGGAGCCTGGTGTCATATCTTGGGAATTTTGGAGTTTTACTTGCGCATTTGCACATGTTTGTCATTGGCCGACCTGCGCCGTTTCCCTTGCATTCTATACCCAATGTACATATTAATCCCGCATGAAGAGCGATTTGTGCAAAGAATTCAAAGGCAAATATGTCTTCTTATTGTGAAGAGAATATAGAGACGGATGCGCCCTGTGTCTGTTCAGCCCTACAGAAGCCTGTTGCCCTTGTCTGGCCACTAAATGGAAATCTGGTTGAAACTGAGCATTTCGTCCCCACATCCGGCACCGGGCGCGATGCAGATCCAACTTCCACATTGAGATAGCCAGTCACGACATCGTCCGCTCGCTCACCAACTACAAATCGGCAAGTCAGGGTTGATAAGAACAGCCATCCCTACGTCAATATTCGCGAAATTCTTAGCATGGCTCAAGTTCGTGATCGATTTTACTGGCTGAATCAGATCAACAAGGCCAGTGCGGTTATCAATATCGACGAGGGCATCCTCGGCCACGACCTGGGCATCGCCATCGCGCATGGTATTGCCAAAGTTCTAGATGATGGAGCCAGAGATGGCGGACCACGACCAGGCCGAGTGATCAGCCTCGAGCCTCTGCTCATCAAAGCTGCCGGCATCGAGGCCACACGTCTTCATGTCGGGCGCTCGTCTCAAGATATGCGTAAGAGCTCACATGTTTGGTTTCACACATTGAAATAGTCTTTCTTATCAGTCACAGACACGACTGCAACGATCGCCACAATCCGTGAGCACTCGCTGCTCCTCGCTGACCAATTACATCGGACCATCCTCCGGATGGTGAACATGGCCGAGGAGCACGCAAATACGCTGGTGCCGAACTACACAAACGGAGTCGCTGCCCAGCCCAACTCGTACGGCCACTATCTACTCGGCCATGTCGCCGGTCTTCTCCGAGATGCCGAGCGACTGAAGCAGTTCTACGCACGCCTCGACCGGTGTCCCATGGGGTCCACGGTGCTGAACGGCAGCCGCTGGCCGTTGAACAGGCAGCGCATGGCATCACACCTTGGCTTCTCCGCGACGGCCGATAATGCCTTTGACGCTGTACAGATTTCCGGCACGGAAATGCCGGTCGAGCTCGGCTCCGTTTGTACCGGCATGATGCTCCATGCCGGCGCCTTCATTCAAGACGTCATGAGTCAGTATGGCAACCCGAGACCATGGATTCTGCTGAAAGAAGGGGGAGACAACACATATGTCTCCTCGGCAATGCCGCAAAAGAGAAATCCAGGTAATGCCGGGATCCGAGTCGAATGACGCTCTCGGTGTCGTGTATAATTAACTAGGTTTTCTAGGCATACTGAATAGTACCCGTGCCGACGCATCGAGGATCGTCACTCTCGGCATTGGCCGAGCCATGCAAGCCCACAACATCACGCCGGGGATGATCGACGCGAGGAGCACGAGCGACAGCGTCGACGTTGCCAAGGGAGCAACCTCCGTCCTGAAGGACTGGGCAAAAGTCCTGGGGGCCTTGCAGATCAACGCAGAACGCGCCCTCGAGGAGCTCAACAGTGACTGGACAGCGTCGCAGGAGGTCGCTGATGTACTCATGATTCGCCACGACGTTCCCTTCAGAGTCGGCCATCACTTCGTTTCCGAGATGGTCACGTATGCGAGGAAGAACGACATCCGGCCCAGCGACTTTCCATACGAGCAGGCACAGGATATATGGGCGACTGCGCATGAACATCTACAGCTCGAGTGTACTACCGCGTTGCCCATGGGCGCTGAAGAGTTTCGGGATACTCTGAATCCGGCGGCCGTGGTTCAGAACCGAGCCACGGCAGGTGGACCACAGCCTGCCGAGATGGACCGCATGCTAAAGGACGCTCGGACACAGCTGAAGGACCTGAAGGCCTGGAAGTCGGCTCGATCGGCGTTTGTGGAATCTTCACTGAATCGTCTCGATGAGGAGTTCCAGAGTCTGCTGACTCAGAGTCAGGACTGAGGTATAGAATGAGCTGCCACAAGACTCGACATGTAGATGATGTAGAATAGAGAGCGGAGTTGTGCTTTTATTGGGATACATGTACGACTTGTGGTATAGCAGAAGACATCTATATTGAGTATTTGCCGGCCTCTTCTTTTACTTCTAAAGGACCAATGAAATTTGCTTCCGGCCTCGGTCGTCATTTAACTCTTCAGCAGCCGGATCGGTCCACGGCGCAGAACCACTGTAGCATTTCCGACTGTATTATTTCTAACCCAGGTATCGAAGTCTGCAGACTTGGCTGCCGCCAGGTCTGCGTACCAGTGACCAACAGAGTCGTGGATGTCAAAGCTCGACGCGCTATTCCCCGGCTCGGCCACGGCCGTGTGCGAAAGGGCAAACGCCAGACGGGTTGGCTGAGTGAGATCGAGGCTCTGCTGATTACCATCGGGGTCTGTCCAAGAGCTGCACTCTTTACACAAGGCGGTGAACTTGAAGTTTTCGCCCGCTACTGCGGTTCCCTTGAGGGGTTGATACGTCGTCTCATTGTACACATCTGGCGAATGATAGCCGCTATCCCAATTATTAGCTTGGTGCCATCGCCAGTGATACTTGGTAGTGACTGACTATGCTATGCGAGAAGAATGGACAACAGAGTTTTCGTTGGCCCATGTGACCGTGAGAGGATTGTAGGCCATCGTTCCTCCCCATGCCCAGCCGATCCAGCCCAGGGAAGCCGGACCCTCGATCTGAAAAATCACATCATAACTGCCGTCTGTCGCTTCAGGGAGTGCAACCCGCCAGGAAACGCTTGTAGCGGTATCTGTGTATGACTGAAACTTGATTCCAGTTTCCGTGTCTGTGTATGCTGTCGTGTCCGACTGGGCGAATACTTTGCTTCGTTAGTTTTATGTCGCTTCTAACACATGCCTTGTTCTTTCAGACTGACCGTGTTGAGCCAAAGGAGCCAGAGGCAACAAAATCTTAGTTCCCTTCATCTTGGAGCTGTAGGAACTTGAACGATTGTCGAATTGCACCAAACAAAACCAAAGTGTATCAGAATATGTCGATGTAGGATGCCTTCCACGACGCTGTATATAGACAAGCCTGCCAGGCATTGAACGGACTACCGAAAATCCGCGAGCTCGATACGAGATCATTAAACATCATGAGCAATTTACAAGTAACCGAGAACCGGCCGATTGTGCGGAATCACAAATTAGCATAGACGAAAGCAGCAATGCGATTTCCATACACATTGATGAATGCCTTCCGTGTGACGAATAAGGATTTCTCCTTTTCCAATCACATATTCATCAGCCAGTCGATCGCACTCTGTATGATGCCAAATCGGTCTGAACGTAGCATCTCGTTCACGAAAGGTCACATCGCCAAGTTGGATTACTGCAACAAAGGCATCCATCTAATGACCTGTTTATAGTATAGCTCAAACCGTGACCCCTATAGGCTAATTGGCAACCGAGTGGCCAGGCACATAGATATGATGGCACCGGCCCGTCATCCAGGCTCGCAGAAAGGTTGCTGTCTACCCAAGGTCCTTCGCGATATGCCACGACTTAGGCTGAATGATTATTCACGGATACATTGTTGACGATCCGGACCTAGGTACGTCTGGTTCCGTTTTTCTACGTAGTATGCCGTCCCGATCAGCGGAAAGGTATCCGGTGGGATGAATAATGTCAAGGTTGTCCAGTGTCTGGCGAGTTGATATATATTCAGCAAGAATGGACACATATCCGGCAGTGGGGTTTACTTTGAACTGGAGGAGAGACTATATGGTGACGGGAGCGGAGATCGGGCCATGGCGGAATACTTATCGGAGTTGAGACGCGAGACTTTCTCTCACCGCCGATACAACCTGGATTAGCTGGTTGTTGGTACGAAGTATGTATATGGACCTGGGCAAAAGGCGAAAAGGGGCAATTCCCAGCAGTGCCTCGCAAACAGGAGCACTGCATTGCGCCCCTTCGAGGACAGGCTTTGTAATCATCCGTCCAATCCAACAATGTTGTAGCAGTGACCACTGTCATCCAAGATTGCATGTTGCGCAGCAAGTCCCTGGTTTTCATTTTCCTTGAACGATCCGCAGGGATCACGAATCTAATGCACGTTTAAATATGCGGCTACCTACGTTGAAGAAACAGTGGCCAAGCGTGCCTATTTCACATGCATATCTTGGGCGAGCGTGAAACAATGCGAATTGGGTATACGGAGTCGGGACAGATATAGAAAGGGACAGAGTAAAAATGTATAATTACAAGGGTTACGCATCTTACAGCCACTTGCGAATCACTTGCGAGATCTGCCAACGTGCTCTACCTAGGGGTCCATGATTGTATCGAACACTTGGATCTACTTGGTGATTCATCGCCAAGTCTAATTCCGATAGCGCCGGTGCCGCTGCTTGGTTAGCGCCCGGCGCTCTACGATCACGACATTCAGCCAAGGTTTCTGGAACTGTGGCCTATTATTACCTTCTATGACATGAACGATCAGGGCAACACGTTATTTAGTCGCTCATATTTTTTGGCCTTGCAATTCTCAGAATCTATCTCTGCAGCGAGGAAGGACACGCCGAAAGAATTGTGTTCGTCATCTGTCCGAGACATCTGTAAAACCACAGACGGTATCCACCACGTCTGAGAGGCTGCTGTAACGTCGAGGTTTCCACATGTTCGCGACGTCGCGGCAAGCCC
>JACVEI010000052.1:79470-104575 GCA_018115615.1 Pestalotiopsis sp. DP-2020a | reverse complement strand
CGGCGCGGCAAGCCCCCCCCCCCCCCCAAAAGGACCCTGGCGCGGGACATAATAGATCAAGGAAAGAAAAAAAGAAAAACAAACAGCCGATCTGCGGGTTTTGTTGGAAGTGGATTATAGATCTAGATTGGCGCTGGATTAGTCAACTTGTGTGAATAAATAGTAACATGAACCCTATTGTCATGTCCGCTCCGAGTCCCAGATGCACGATACCCTCAGATACTATACCTACCAGTTCTCAAGCGACAATTATTGCCTGCTCCCTAGGACGAACGGACTGCTAACCACTGCAACCGGGTTGCGACGATCGCCGACACACTGCAGAGTCCAGACAGAGTACCCCGCCAACATCCCTCTGAAAAAAAAAAAAAAAGAAAGCTGCCCCTCCATTGCGCGCACAGCTCTGGTGCCCCGCCAGCACATCGAAACACCCACCGACGCCCTTCGCGAAATCACCAGTCTCTTGGGCAATGGGCTCTCTCAGCCCGGCCTCGAGCCGCAAGCCGCTGCACGAGGTGCTGCCGCCGCTGGTGCTGGGCACGGCGACCTTCAACTCGCAATATGTGTCGGACCCCATGAACCCCGACGTCCTGCCGGCCCTCTCCATCGTGTCGCGGACGCTCGAGCTCGGCATCAACGCCTTCGACACGTCGCCCTACTACGGCCCCTCGGAGCTGATCCTCGGCGAGGCCCTCGCCCACCCGTCGAATACCTCCAAGTACCCGCGCGAGTCCTACTTCCTCGTGACCAAGGCGGGCCGCATCGCCGGTGACGAGTTCGACTACAGCGCCGCCTGGGTCCGCTACTCGGTGTGCCGCAGTCTCGAGCGCCTGCATACCCCCTACCTCGACCTGGTCTACATGCACGATGTCGAGTTCGTCTCGCCCGAGGACGTCCTGGAGGCCGTACAGGAGCTGCGCCGCCTGAGGGACGCCGGCATCATTCGATACGTCGGCATCAGCGGCTACCCCGTCGGCGTGCTGTGCGACCTCGCCGAGATGGTTCTCGAAAAGACCGGGGAGCCGCTGGACGCCGTGCTCAGCTACAGCCACTTCACCGTCCAGAACACCACGCTCGGTACGTCGGCGGTGCAGCGCTTCACCAAGGCCGGCGTGGACGTGGTGCTCAACGCCAGCATGCTGGGCATGGGGCTCCTCACCACGCGCGGTGCCGACAACGGCCCCATGAAAGTCTGGCACCCCAGCCCGTCGGGGCTGCGCGATTCCATCAAGGACCTCGTCTCTGTCGCGACCGAGGCCGACGAAAAGCTCGAGGTGGTCTCCATTCGGTGGGCGTTGGACAACTGGGCCCGAGATGGTGCGTCGCGAGGCGGCACATCCCGATGGCTGCCCTCCGGCACGCGCGTCGGCGTCAGCGTCATGGGCGTCGCCAACGTTGCCGAGCTGGAGGAAACATGGCGCGTTTTCTGCAGTGTCATCGAGGGCTACAATCCCAAACCCTCGAGCGCCGAGATGGCCGAGGCACATGCCTGGAGTCTGGACAGGCGGCAGAAGATTCAGAACCTCGTCGAGAAGATGTGGGCTGTGCTTGGCGAGTGGAAAGATTACAGCTGGAGCAGTCCCGGCCCAGGCTTCGTCAACACGAGGCGGAAAGAGGACAAGGGAGTGTACCCCAAGGACGATGGCATCTACGAGAAGTATATTCAGAAGTTGGAAATTTGATTGTCAAGGTGTGAGCTCTTCTCTAAGACGCCATGTTTTCTTCCATGGCCGTTTTTCTTCCCGATGCAATGTTTCTTCTCGCGTTCCCCCATGTCCGCTCAAGCGTAGCCGAAGTTACAAGACAAATCTCTAAATCTTGAAAATAATCGCTTGAAAACTCTTTGAGTATTTGGCCACTCCATCAACGCCAATGGCATTGGACTATTGGTCTGTCTCTCCTAACCCAAGCCACCTCGGCTTGGAATGCCTTGTAATCCAGCGTGGCGCCATATCAATCATGTCTACTTGGCAGAAAGTGAATGTCGGTGACCACAGTCAGAACAAATACAACAACAATGATGAACGTACAGTCCGATTCTCATAGATCATGACTGCCACCATGCAAAATGCATCTCTGAACGCCCTACGAATGAAGTCCTGTCTTTGCTCATGTCTCTCAACAATTCTACGCTACTGAGCAATCTCGCTTGACCGCTCCAAGCCGTTGCCATAACCGAGTTGCTTTGAATCATCTTCTTCATGATCATCCGTGGGTGCTGGGGTCTCGGGCGTGACCATCAAACTGGGTGGTTGCGGCACAACGTGTTCGGCAGAGTTGAGCTTATCACCTGCAACAGTTGGCTGTGCTTGCAGAGTATCAACTCTGAGTCCTGCTGTGGCCACCGTCTCATTTGCCGCATTCAGGGACGAGCCTGAGCTCTCTGCTACTTCCTCAGTCATGACCGGAAGTGCCGTGGTGTCTTGCGGGGCGGCGTGCTCAACATGCTCGTGGTGTTCCTCGATTGCCTTGTCGGAATCATTGTCACCGTGCCTCGATCGCGAGACGGGTCCTGTATCCGCCTCGGCCTCTTCGCCATCTATCGGCACGCCAACCATCTCTGCCAGGCTTCTGAAGTTGAACATTGATTCAGTGCCGGCACCTTCATCTTCGCTTTTGCCGCCCCCAAGGCTGACTTTACTCGCCGTGGCTTCTCCAGTGCCCCCTTCTTTGTTGCTGTAGCTCGCCGGCAGACTCTCTACTCCGCTAGATGATATCGAGCTTGCGTTACTCATTTGGCGAAGGTGCGAAGATCCTCGTGAAGGTTGTGATATGGGGATTGGCAATGTAGACTCTTCGCTCCGCTCCACCGCCTTCCCCTTATCCTGCACTCCAGTCGCAGGGTCCGTAGTAGCGACTGGTTCAGTAGCCTGGGTAGAAGAGGCGGCGGCTGCAGGCGGTATGGCCTCGGTACGTTGACTCAGGGTATCGGCAGTGCTATTGCCTCGTTTCCGGCCGAAACCGAGACCCAGAGAGAGAGTACTGCCACTAGCAGAGCTCCCGCCTTCTGAAGCACCGTAGATGCTAGACTTGCGCTTATTGGCCTTGCGTTCTTCCTTTTCCTTCTTTTTGGCTTCCTTCTTGGCCTCTTTCTCGGCCTTTTTTCTTCGTTCTTCCTCGTCAGCCAAGGATAGCCTGATCGCCTCCGCCACTATCAACTAGTTAGCATGAGTAGGATAGGAGTATTGAATCTGGAAAAAGAAGAAGAAAATAAAAGGCAAGGCCACAGCCCCCGACAAAGAAGCTACTTTGCAGCCACAAGTCGTTGCTTCCCAAATAGTGCTAGTCCACAAATGTGTCGATAGAACTTACTCATCATGCTCTCCAGGTGAGCGGCATCCATCCGCTCCCTCGACGGCCCCGTGCGGGCAGAGGATGACCTGGCGCCCGGTTCGGGTCCTTGAGTTGGTTCGGTTCCCTGGGTACTGGTGCCCACATTTGAGGCGGAACTTGGACTGTCACCGCCAGCCTGACGACGGCTAAAGCGGCTCGATCGGCCAAACAGAGATCGGGATGACTCATTCTGGTTCATGACGAAAGCAGCATGATGCAAGGCATCCGCTGCTGCGGCTCGTCTGCGCTGCTGCTGGCGTGCGGCGTTCAGCTTCGTTGTCCAATCTGGTCGTATCCGATCGGTAGACATCACGTTAGGATCATTAGCAGACAGACTTTGAGCACGTCGGCGGTTGCTAGTTCCCGGTGTTACGGCTGATGTAGGTGACAAGCTCGAGCCGAGTGAAGAGGACGACGACATGGCGGTTCCCATCGAGCCGAGACCCGGCGGCGTAAAGCCATAGGCCAAGCCGCGGCGAAAAGCGGGAGGCTCGTATGTCACACCAAATTCGGTCTGTGTACAGTAGGGACAGCAAGCAGCCTCCATAACGAGCTCACCAGATTGCTCCTCGGCGACCGGCTGCTGAGGTTCGGAGTTATTTTGCTGGTCCGGATGGTGGTCCGGAAGATGTGGATCAGGCCGCTTGATCTGAACAAAGCACTCACTGCAAATGAACTGATCGCAGCACCGCGTCTTGTTGAGATAGCGGGGGTAATACATGCAGCAAATCGGACATTCGGTACCGTCCTTGTACAGGACAACTTCAAGCGGAGAGCCATTCACAAAAGGGTCGTTGGGCAGGTTAACCTCGCGCGGCGCAATGTCTTGTTGCGATCCATTCCGAGAAGACAAGCTCAGAACACCAGCAAGGGCCTTGTGAGGGCTTTTCAGTGAAGATGACAACTTGGGTGGCCCAGGAGAAGTCGGAGAAGTGACTGAGGAGCCAGGATTTGAGCCGGTCTTGTCCGAGGCAGTAGACAACGTTCTGGCGCCCATAGGGACCGTCAGGCTGTTCAGATTCTGAAGCGACGTACTCGGCGACTCAACAGATCGCGGCTGAGGGACCAGATCTTCAGGGACTTCATCAGCAGGTGGGATATCGAGACCACGGGCAGCCGCTATGATCTGATGCTCTGCCCAGTCATCTCTGAAGTCGTCTAGCCCTCGCCAAAAGGGGGCTATCTTCCGTTCAATCTAGGCAAAAAGCATACTCGTTAGCAAAGCGGCAGTCTCGAATGGGCACATACGCGATCCAGGTCATGACATTGCTTAGCCACGATGACGAGGTGCGTACATGTAGTGTAGACTTACTTGTAGTTGCCGCACAATGGGTTTGCTGAAGTCCTCGGAAGCAGTGTATACGCCCATGGTGACAAGGAATCCTCCGTCGACATGTTCCTCCTTCATGCTCCGTTCGCGTTCCTTCAAACGCGCAACTCGCTCCCGCTCTAGCCGCCTCGCCTCCCTCTCCTGTTTCGTCTCTCTTCGCTCGAAAGGGGCATCGGCTTGCTCCCTCCGTGAGCTGGTGGGACCGGTCAAGACCTCGAGGGCGGTAAGCTCGCGTCGGTTCGACCGCCTCGCGGATCTATCGGAAGGGTTGGAAGGACCGGCACCGAAGGGAGAGCTGCCGGCATCATAGCGACCGCCTCGCCCGCCTTCTCTTGCTTCTTTCGTATGCGCATTGCCCATTTTCCACACCGAGAGCTGTCTGCAAAAATACTTTCTTCTCTTCCCTGCTCACACAACGAGACGACAAAGATGCGATTGTCCACCGGTGACCTGCACAATCGGTCGAGGCCTCTCTGGCTACCGATAAGCGGCAACACCGGACCACGAAGCGGTTAGAAAATGACCAGCGACTCGAGATTGCAGCCGCAGCTTCGTGGGCATTCGAAGTCAGATGTGATCTGGTAGAAAGAGTTGTTATGTAGCGCAGTGACGGGGAACTGGCTGGAGACTGGAGCTTTCGGGTAGCTCTCGGCCTAGGGACGTGAGATCGTGGGAGATGGAGGGACAGCGGGTTCGGCAGTAACCAGGTGCCTTGTTCTCCTCTCGGCGCACCAATCGACGACAAACGGAAAGCGAAGCACGAGACCGTGTCGAGCCAGGGAGCGCAATGATGATGATAAGGGAGGATGACTGTGCATGCAGTTCAGGTCAGATACTGGGCGCCGGAAAGACAGACAAGTACGGATCTGGTGGATGATATGATTTGATGGATTTGGAGGGACGGGCCCTCAGGCGTGAGGGAGAACGTGCTCAGGTTGATTCACCGGTAGACTGCAGCCTGTAAAGACTGCGAAGCTACCTTAGCTGCTACAAGGTACCTACAACCTCACAAGGTAGGTAGGTAGGTAGGTAGTGTACGGCGCCGGCCCGGGGTGCGTGGCTGCTAGGAGATGGTGCCGTGAGATAACTTACTTAATCAATGTTATGGCGGGTGGATGGTGCACCTTATCGCAGACTATCGATACGCTGGCTGAGCATGTTAGCAGTATCCGACGTCACCAGGACACGTCGAGAGCCATTCATCGACCTCCAGCTCTTCGGCCAAGGCACGACGTTGTGGGCGCTGGGGAAGCGACTTAGTTAGCCGGGCCAGGATTCACCGGATCCCGCCAGACCCAAGCAACAAGATTGATGACGAGACCCGTTTTCCCGCCTGGTAATGGTCGAAGGATATCCGCAATGATGATGTATGAGACAAATTGATCAACGGGGAGGATGCTGGTTTGGATTTATTGTAGGTAGGTACTTTTGTGAAAATCTTTAATATTTTAACCTTTGCAGTGTTAACTTCTGATGTGTGCTTGGCCGTTGAAAGTTGGGCAGCAGCTTTTAGGACGGTAGGAAAGTATCTAGGTCAGGTTAGCAGTGCCCACAACGTGCCTCCCTCTCAGTGGCCTTTGCTGTACACATTCACGCCAACATTTGAATACCATGCCTCATGGGCGCGCATTTGTTCGATTAGACTCATGAGCCTAACCAGACGGCTCCATAAAAGTCATCAAGTTGCGACCGTTGGCCAGTTGAGCGCGACTATTAGCATGGAGATGTCAACCTGTTTGCTCCACATCAATATGGTCAGGTATGATGAAGTTGGGCACTTCTTGGCTAACTTCGGAGCTAGAAATAGGCTATATCGTATGGTATACTTTACTAGATAGGTAGATACGATGAGGAAATTCAAGACATATGCATATCAGACTGTACAGGCTTTGAGGACTCCCGAGCACTCGTGTCTCGACCTCCTCAAAGTTGCTGGAAGTCGTGAATCCTCTTTTGTCTGTTCCGAGTTGGAAGCATGTTTGGCTCGAACAACGGCGTGGCATCTTGTCAGCCAACCTGGCAACCCAGGAGCTCCCTGTCGACGTGTTGATCTAATTACGGTATCACCGATCGCCGGCTACTGTCCAAAGACCACTAGCTAACTTCGAATAAGCCGGTTGGCCGCGTGCTCTTTCATGCTGAAACCTGAGTTTGGCAGACTTTTCAGTGCAAGCACTTGGTTTCCAGTTGCCAATCACTTATATCACGACGGCATAGCGCCGCGGCTATCCAGATCAAGAATGACAAAACGGTCAGTAGTAAATGCGTAACTAGGTAACGTTTCAAGAATCGAACGTGCTGCCATGTTACCCAACTTACAAGATATACTGCAGTTGTACAAGCAAAGATATGAGGCTGAAAATAAGTTTGAAGCCAGAATGGAGCTGACTTACATGATCAAGGTGTGGTTGCTCTCGAGTCTAGATGTCATGATCATTGATGCACAAGATTGACTGTGGACGATGTATATTTATTAAATCGATACATTTTCAGAGGGTCCATGGCATCGAAAACCCAATATCTCCAAGGCCCATGTATGAGTTCTGGTGGCTCGTTCTTCGACTCAAGTCTAGGATGGCACTTGATTCGTGGTGGTGAAATATGTATGGAGGCCAAGAAAACACTTACGGTGAGAAAGTCCTTGAGAATATCGTCTATCACAGGCTTTGTCGTCGCGGCTGAAGAGACATTTGCGGTTTTCCAAGAGCGTTCCGCTGACTACCTACTCGGCCCATGATCTTTGTTTCCAGCATGCTGGTTGTGGTTCTTACTGGGCTGGCATTGTTACTCGTCCTCTGCGAGAAACTTCCGGGCGACCCAAGTGGAACCATACTCCTCATATTCTTGTTTGGTCACGCACAGTGAGCTAAACGTTTCTGTTTTTGCAAAGTTTGCGCCGCCATGCCATGTACTCGTGATTGGGTCCGCAGGCCGAGCGACTCTTACGAGACACTCGTCAGGTACAAGCTGGTCGATTTCCTGTTGCAGGCGTCGGATGAAGCCGTCGAAATGCGCATTGCCTCCAACCACGATAATATTGGCAAGAAGCCCGGGCCAAAGACCTACTGGGAGAACCTGCAGTGACTCTACGACCAGGTTCGCGATACCTGACTGGCGTAGACCGATATCTGAAGGGTGAAAGAGGAGCTCGGGGACTGTGAAGCGTTCGTTCCGCAGCGTCAACACATCTTCGCTAATTTCCCCTGCACGCGCGGCGGCCAGCTTCTTTGCTCGGGATGCTTGTGATGGATCGTACTCTCGAACGATACCCTTCGACATGGTGTGAAAGTCCGGCAGCACATAGTCTTTTGCAATACCGCCACCATCCATATAATCCGGCCTCTTCTCCCCTCTGGTGCCCTTCCAGGTCTTTTCGAGGTCTCCTTTGAAGTCTAGGGACATGTAGCAAGCCTGCTCTTTCATCTCATTGACAATGTATGTATCGTTGCGCATATCGTAATGCCTCAGGGATAGGAGCCGAGCCAGATAGTTGGTCATGAGCTTGCCCCCAACGTCCAGGCGTCTTATGGCGGGATGGATTGGGCGGCCACGGATCAGAGGCGTCACTGTTGTGTGTGAATGGCCTGAGTCGATCAGCATCATGATTTCGACAGGCAGCTGAGCGACCGTGTCCGGGGCTCGAGGAGTTCGCAATATGGCCTGTATGTCATGGTAGGCATTGAAAGACGGTCCGTTCCCACGATAGTAGCTAGCAAATCCAAATTCTTCAAAAACCATCTGATCTGTGTGCGTCTGGAGAACGGGCAGAGAGCTGGACGGCTCGGCGAGAAGCAACCTGGTTTCGGAAGGATCGCAGTGCTGAGGGGCATCATCGTCCATGAACTCGTGCTCCCAAATGGCACTTTGAGCCTCCCAATTCACCACGAAGCCCTTCTCGACTGGTCTGCGAAAGGCAATCTCGCCAAAGTCTTTGCACTTTTCGAGCTCGGATCCAACGTAGACTTTGCGGTCGGCATCACGGGCGATGCAGTTCGGTATCACCCTGGGGTGGTCGATTGTGTCTCCCGCCACATAGCCAGCTTTGATTGTGTAGGCGCCATTGTCGAGAATGAGGGTCTTGGAAGGCTGTGGTGGGCGCGAAGTCTTGGACTTGCGCGGAGCCATGATGGCAATTGGGCTGGCAAGGCGTGGCCTCCGTCGCCGGCAGTCAAATTTCGTCTTCGGAGGGATCGCGTGTCTTCCTGATGACTCAAGTCGGCGTGGCTTTCTGCCTAAGCCTCTGGCACGTGCAAGCTCGCATGTCCTGGTTTATGTTCCGAGGTTTGTGAGGCGCATCAGTCTGGTGGAATAACTCCAGCGCGACGAGCACGTCTCCCGCTAATGTTCGCGTCTGGGTTCTGGAAACATTAAACGCCAGAACTTTTTAGTGGGGTCACCCGCTTCAGCTAGCAGGTCCAGTGGGCATTCCTAGGTACCTAGCCTCTAGGTATACCATCTATCTTCAAAACATGCGGAATATCATTACCCACGAAGTACCTACTTGATCTCAAGGTTTGCTACTTAACCATGCTATATGATACTTTTATACCATTCAGGCAACTATCACACTTGATAAAGTTACATAATAGTAAACAATTCCAAGTGCTGTCAATCACGAAATCTAGTAGATATGCCCCCAGAAAAGGGATCATCTCGTTTTAGAGAGTAGGGTATCATTCATTATATCACGCTCAAGATGTGCTACTTTAAGAAAAGACTACATCAACATCGCAAGCGCTGCGGCTCCGTGTAAGCTCCAGGTCAAGTAAGAGCAGATTCGTCTCTGAGGATACAGTAGTACGGACGTAGACTGCCTCAAATTCTTTGAAGAGTCCTTAAACAGCCTGCACCATTGTGCTCATGAGACCCATGAGGACTTGAGAACTGGCAGAAACGTGTGAAACCTGGATCAGTACAGTTCTCTGATCCGCCGTCCGCGAGCAGAGCACCCTGATTGAAAGCATTAGGACAAGTAATATATTCTTGAAGAGTGGTACGTACAATCGCAAGAAGTCTGGGTGGAACCTTCGTGGTGTACGATGCAGTAGCCTCCACCGCAGACTCGACATCGCAGCTGTGTTTCGGCGATACACTCGAGGCAGTTGGTTTGGCATTCCCAGCAATCGCGCTTTATTTTGGGTCTCTGTATTTTCACATTAGCAACCAGTCAGTTCGAACCCGCTTTGGTAACCGGACAAATGACTGGATCTTCTTTGCATACAATTCCAGGGACAGCCAGACTAGGGAACGCCCAGCAGAGGATTGTTCATGAATGCGGCGTCCGCGGGCTGGAAACGGGGAGGGAAATGTCCTTTTGCGTGGTGTTTTCGTTGCATCAAGTCTTGCACTCCAAGCAGAGACCATCCCGTACCTTGAGTTTGAGAGCTTCCATCTGGAGAATTTCGTAATCGGCCATCTCAGTCGAGTCCTGCACGATGTGGACGTGTTGAGCCGCTTGCATCTCTGCACTGGTAGGAGCTTGATAACAAGCCTCGCACCACCACTGCAGACAGCTGAAGCAAAATCGGTCCCGTATACAGTCCCAGCAGCGCGGGACAAACTTGGCATCCTTCACCCCGTCTTTGCCTGTTGACTCGGGCCGACAGGCCGCCCTCACATTGGAAGAATGTAGTGGCACAGGGGCCAGTAGCGGAAGCTGCTCGAGAGGAGTATCGCCATAAGTTGTGAAGCCCTCGGGGGCGCCACCACAGGAGGCGCACCCGCCAAGCGCGAAAGTCGCAATATTCCACGCATGATGCGATCCAGGAACACTCGCTACTGGTACCTTTCCAAATGCTGTCGAGTTCTGATGCCGAGGGCCAGTGCAGAGGCAAGCGTCAAACTGAATGGCGCCGCGGCAGTCCAGCAATGTCTCGGCCCAACCGTCAACAGCGATGGGCTTGTGGATTACCTTGCCTCTTCGATGGTACCACTCACTACCGCTGGTGTTCATGGCCTCTTTCAAGGCATGACTGGACTTGTGATTCCAATTGATGCTGATATTTGCGCTTGCAACAGAGGGCGTAGACGCGGCCGAGCTGATAGGCGAGCCGAATGGCACCTCCTTCTTGCCGAATACGTAGAGACCCTTCAGGCGCGGAGTGCCCTCAGATCGACTCGGGCGGCAAGCATAACGGAGAGCCTGCATCAGTCTAGCCCACAAATCGGTGTCAGTGCATGAGAGACATATAGCAATCCTTTCAATGGGCCCAAATTGCCAACTGACCTTCGTTCGTTCAGGTTCTTGGTCTCACGCATGGACAGGATACGAATCTGATACTTGGGATCGATGAGGATCTCGTTCACCAGGTCCGCTGTCACGGATAGCCCATCAAGTACAAGGGTCTGCACATTTTGTAGCAGGTTTGTTCGTTGCAGATTGGAGAGGATGCCCCTCAAGGGTCCTGAGTAGAATTCATCCTCGGTGAGATTCTCGTCCAGCTGGACGTTGCGCCAGACCTCGCCGCCGTGGTCTATGCCAGCAATGTCGAAAGTGGCCGACTTGATCGGAGTCAAATCAAGGTGCCGAAAGACGCCAGGTGTGCCATGAAGAAGATTGCGAAGCGCTTTCGAGGTGGCAGAAAGGCTGAGTAGGGAGGATATAGGCAGGAAGGGGATGGTGTCGTGAAGTATGATACTATTGGAAAGCAGGTCAAAGAGACTCGAGCTGTGTAACTCGGACGTAGCGCGCGTGGTGTGTAGAGTGGCCCCCGGTGCCATTACATACAGTCGCCAGCTGTGTCTTCAAATTCCTATGGTGGAGGAACGAGATACAGCAAGACGCGTGGCTTCAAGGTCGACTGGCCCAGGTTGCGTGGGTGTAAGTAGGTCGGCGAAGCTAAGATAGCGAGGATGACGATATCAACCACGCCAGCGAAGACAGTCAGTTAGTCAATCGCCGGCCAGTGAACAACAAGTCGGCAACTGAGATGAAAATGATGACAGAAGGAGCACAGCCCCTACTGATATATGCTTGCGTGAGTGTGTGCGTGAGAGAACAACAGTTTTTGCAAGACCAAAGTGGTGAAGCAGGTGGGAATGTCAAGCTGCTTGCTGACGGCGCATCCAGATACTTATCGGTCGAGGATGACCAGATTAATGGCGGCAAGATGTGCTGATAAAGTCCGGGCACCGGACAGACGATAGCATCCATACAAGGTAAGAATTGTACTACGGCAACTAAACTTGGGTACTAATAGTATTTGGCCGCACCAATAACTTTTGAGTGGGGAGAAGGGTCCCCCCCACACAGCAGAAGAGTGAGAACTGGCTTGGCAGGTTCTAGAGCCAAGAGCTTAGCTGCACGAAGGGTATCACCCGTCTTACGTTACATATGTTGAGATGGGGTTGAGCGCCGGACGATCTCTTGGAACTTGCTTTTCTCAGTGTCTCCAAACTCAAAGGTCGCTGCCCATGTCGATAGCCAAAAGTGCTCAGACTCAATATGCCCCAGCCAGAAGCCGCCGGGAACACTTGGCACGAGGTACTGGCCAGTCGTTTACGCGACTCAGGTGCCGGCTCGTCAGTATTAGACTCAACAGAAACGACCATGCGTTTTTTGGGCGTTCTCAGATGTGTTCTCGCAGGTCTCAAAACGACAGGCCGCAACAGCTTGGCTTGCCGGAGAACGGTGGAAACAATGTTGATCGTAATGGATGGGCAACACTTGGTATGTCTATGTGTTCAACTTGGCAGCAGATATATCCGCCCGAATGCGGAGCGAAACAACTCGTCTGGTACATACCTGCCTACCTAGGAATACCTTGTGAGCAACTATTCAATGGAGGTCGCTACATTCCCCTACATACCAAAGCAGTCCCTGAATAGTACTCTGTATGCCCGCCACCACAGCTCGACACTCTCACCCAAAAGCCAACGATGTTCTCTATGCTCGGCTTGGTTTCAAGGCTTCAAGAAAATGAGACTATTGGCAACTACGTACATGGTTTATTGTAAAGCTTACCTATCATATCTTATTACACTTAAGATCTACCTATCTTTAGTTCAAATTCTGATCGCAGGGTGCCATTATCCACAACTATATGATGCTTATGGCCAAGCGGCCTTCCAAGGTTGGGGGTGTGTACTCCGTAGTTGGATGGCAACCAAGACTTTTGAGCATTGATACGGTACCTACTTGGGTAGATTTTAGATTTAAGCATTCACGATGGACTTGTTATTGGCTTAGTATTATTGGCCGCTATTTAGAGTACGCGATAAGCCAAGGTTGATATGGGAGTTTTTCGTACCTAGTCTCCGGTATACTTCAAAACGGAATAGGAGCTGCTATAATCGAACATGGGCTTCGGCCTTTTCATTCATATGGTGCGCACCTAGGTTAGGGATATCCCTTCGGATACCCAATCCCCCGAGTGCGCGCACGAAGAACTACACAATGTACCTGGGCACTTTTCTCGAGGGTGATTGAGTCTTACATCCGCACGCCAAAGACCAAGCGTCGACCGGGAGTGATGTGCTGCGAAAGAAATAATCGTTTCGTTCGTGTGTGGCCTGTCATCTTCCTGACGTGACATACGAAGTGTACAGACGTAATATACCTCCCTATCTCCTATATCAACGTGCATAGGCATTCAGGGGAAGCCACTGATGATTTCGTATTGGGGATTCTATATCAAACTTGAATCCACCATGGAAGATTTCCATTCGCCTTGAATGCGCATTCAAGGATGCCTCATTTATGGGCTCCGTGTTATAAGTGTGCCCATTCGCGAATCATTGGTGATGTAGGAGGCACCTGGTAATGTAGCAACGATTGCGACCGTCGCAGGGAGCTCGATAGCGGGTCGGCGTTGCTAATGTTAGCATCAGTGGCCTATATTGCATGGAGTTCGGTCGGCGTTCCCGCGGTCCACTGGCGGGGCACTCTTCAGTCTTTTGGCGCTGGGACCCCGCCAGCTTCGATGCTGTTTTCTAGGTACCTAGCATTGGTGCAGTGCGCTTGCAGGCAGCATGACCGAAACGTCATCATGGCCACAGAAGGCTGAAGAACACATGGAATGCCGCTGACTGATAATTCTCGAACTCGAAAACGTTCAACACTTTTCGCCCCCCAACCTTGTCTTCGGTCATGGCTACAAGAGACTGACATTCAGAGAGCTAGAGTATTATTCACTCGTACATTCTCTCGCCATGCCAGACCTCTAGCGATCCAGTTGTGTTTGTCGCGGTCCTTCTCTCCTTCGAACGCGGGCCACTCACTATTGTGGACCAATTCCACCCCGATAAACGAGCCCCAAAGTGCGTCTCCATACCGATCGACGCAGATAGATTGTTATATTCGGTCGATACTTTATCAACCTGCGCCAAATAGCAGCTGCCTCCCAACAACTTGAAGCAGGCCCCGTCAGAACGTTCACGCCTCAAGAATTCGGCGGCTCAATTCACAATGGCGGAAGAAGAGCAGCCCTCCTTGAAATGGAGTGCATCCTTCGAGGTCGCCGGTCCAACCAAGTACAAGTCGAGAGATCTCAGAGGCGACAAGATCATATTACCCCAGTCAGCTTTAGAACAGCTTCTGGCAGCTTCGTCGAGCTCGACAAGGTCCGCGCCCTCGACCTTCACGGCATATGACCGGTCAAATCCCTATACTTCCGGCTTCGGTCGCTCGCAGCACGCCGCCCCGTCCGACTCACAACAACAGCTACCTCACCCGCTCATGTTCCGTTTGGCCAATAAAACCAACGGCAACTCTGTGTACGCCGGTATCCGCGAGTTCTCCGCCGACGAAGGCGAGGTCGTCCTCAGCCCATATCTATCGGAAGCTCTGGGCATTGGCGGCGGCAATCCTCCACCAGAGTCATCCAACGACCTGGATACTGCCGATGCCTCCGACGCTGGGAAGGCTTCGCCGCCAATGATCACTGTACACGCGCAACAACTGCAAAAAGGAACCTACGTTCGCTTGAGGCCTCTCGAGGCTGGATATAATCCCGACGACTGGAAATCTCTTCTGGAGCGACAACTTCGGGAAAGCTTCACCACTCTCACCAATGGCGCATTCCTGGAAGTTCGCGGTGTCAAGGGCGAAATCTTTCGGTTCCTCGTCGACAAATTTCGCCCAGAAGTAGATGGTGTTTGTGTAGTAGACACGGACCTGGAGGTGGACATTGAGGCGCTCAACGAAGAACAAGCCCGGGAAACGATGCGACAGATTCTGGCCAAGTCGCAAAAGGCGCAAGGCGCCGCCGGGCAGAGTTCCATTGGACATGAGATTAACATCTGGAAACCGGTCGACGGACAAGTGCTGCCTGGGGACTATGTTGACTATGAGCTGTCCTCGTGGAGTCGGTCACGCCCGCTCGAGATTGAACTTGGCGGATTGGGTCCTGATCTTGCGGATGCGGTGGACATATTCATCAGTCCCAAGTCACGGCGACAGCGTGCTCTTCCAAGAGAGACGGAGCATATTTTTGCCGTGTTTGATACGACTTCCAGTGGGACCAAACGTATCACGATTCAACCTTCAAATATCGAGTTGGAGGAGGCCGAGGGTCTTATGATATCTATCCACGGTCATCTTCCGCCAACTGATTCGCCCTTGGAACCTGTTATATATCCTTTTTCACTCCGGGTCAGGTCCGTCACCGGGAATTCTCCCACTCCAGCCGACAGCGAGACTTCCGAGCAGAGAACGCCAGACGACGAGCAGTGCCAGAACTGTCATCAATGGATCCCCAAGCAGACAATGGTCCTGCATGAAAACTTTTGCCGGCGCCACAACGTAGCCTGTCCCGAGTGTGGCAACGTATTCCAGAAGAATTCTGTGGAGTGGTCAGAGCACTGGCATTGTCCTCATGACCAGGTTCACGGTTCTTCTACGGCCAGCAGGACCAGACATGACTATATCTACCACACAGACCGGCAATGCCCGTCGTGCTCGTTCTCGTCCAACTCAATTCCCGACCTTGCCCGCCACCGGACGACTCTGTGCCCGGGTAAGATCATACTCTGCCAGTTTTGCCATCTCGAGGTTCCCCAGGAGGGCGATCCGTTCAATCCATCGGCCGAGACTCTTTTGTCCGGATTATCAGAACACGAAATCGAGGATGGCGCTCGGACTACGGACTGCCACCTTTGCAGCAAGATTATCCGCCTGCGAGATATGTCGGCACATTTGAAAAATCACGAGTTGGACAAGGCCCATCGGATGAAGCCGCAAATCTGCCGAAATGCCAATTGCGGACGCACTGTACATGGAGTAGGCAGGAACGGTTCTGTTGGAGCTGGAACGCAAATGGGCCAGGGACCCGGTAACGACCTCGATCTCTGTTCCATGTGCTACTCGCCACTATATGTCCAATTCCATGACCCCGAGGGCAAGGCACTCCGTCGCCGTATCGAACGGCGGTACCTCACACAAATGATGCAAGGATGCGGGAAGAAATGGTGCATCAATGAGTGGTGCAAGACAGGCCGATCCAACACGGGCCTCGAGGCCAAGGGATCCAGTGCTCAGGCCGTGTTGCCTTTGATCAAGCCGTTGATGGAAACGGTACGAAACAACCAAGAGCCAATGTATTTCTGCGTCGACGAGACGAACCAGCGTCGACGGAAGCTGGCTGAAATGGTTGCGGCTGAGAAAGCATGGGATCTCGAATGGTGCATTGCAGCATGCGAGGCTGAAGGCCCAGTTCTTGATAAGGTTCGCGAATGGCTGCTCAACTGGGCACCCATGACAGCATAAGCAGTGTTTTCAAGTTAGCATTGACGGCGTTGGCGGCTTCTCAGTCTAGATGTTTAGATGTTGGCTGAGCATTTAAAGGATAAAGAATCGTGGTAACGATCTACACAGCAAGATACCCGGAGTCAAGTATAGAAGTAAAAAGGAATTAGATTTTTACAGTACAACAGATTGGCTACCCCAGTCATATCCAACGCACTCGGCAGGCCTTCCGCCCGTGGCTGAATGAACTTGAAATGTTATAATTACAGCGCTCTTGTCATGGTGGACTGTTCGCTGCCCACATGATGCTTGCTCCTTTCCTTGCAAATTCCCTCAGCCTGCGCTCACGAGCCGGCCAACTCCAGCCCCGGCTTGCCCCATCCCCGATTTGCGCACTCTTGCGGCGCAGATGCAACAGGTAGCCACCAGAACAGGTATACAGGAGGGAAGGGGAGGACAAAGTATAGTGCAAAAGATACCATGGAAGTATAGCTGGGATCTACAAGACAGCCAAGCGACCTGCATATTCATCTGCGGGGACGACTATTACCTAGGCGAATGCTGTCAATGAGTGTCACTTGTTAGACTACACACCTAACGTTGGTTGGGATATTCAAAACAATTCCACCAACCATATGCTCTCATCGCCATCAAAACTACAACGGCTACGCGCTCCGCTCAGCCGTAGCCTGTATGTACATCGGTTAGGCAAGCGGCGACGGCAAATTCCACGATTGTGAACCATGTTTTGACAATACCTAGAAGCTTCAAACGGTTCGCTGCTTCCACATGGACATTTGAAAAGTCGCCGCGTTTCTTCACCTCAGCACTCTGAATAGCTGCAATTGAGCGAGCGGGATGATCGCCTGATAAGCAAGACAACATGATCTCTCTCAAGTACCTGCTTTTGTGTCTAGCCACATTTTTCTATGCTTCGGTGCATTGTTTGTCTCTTGGCGGAAAGCAATACACTATTACTGCTGGAAAGCGGGATGAATTACAGGACTTGGTACCAAACTTGTTCGTTCACTGACAAGGTACCTATGAAGGCTGATTACATCTTAGGTAACATGGGATGAGCACTCCCTCTTTGTCCGTGGCGAGCGAATGATGTTCTACTCTGGAGAGTTTCACCCATTCAGGCTTCCCGTGCCCGGGCTGTGGCTTGATGTTTTCCAGAAGATCAAAGCTCTCGGATACACGGGCGTTTCCTTCTACGTTGACTGGGCACTCCTCGAGGGCAAGCCCGGCCAGTTCTCTGCCGACGGCGTCTTCGCCTTGGAGCCGTTCTTTGAAGCAGCCGCCGAGGCTGGAATCTACCTTTTGGCTCGCCCCGGGCCATATATCAATGCCGAGGTATCGGGCGGTGGCTTTCCAGGCTGGCTTCAGCGAGACCCTGCTACTTTGAGAACAAAGGAGACGGGGTACGTTGACGCCACCAAAAACTACGTCTCGCAAATCGGTCGGATCATTGCAAACGCTCAAATCACGAATGGTGGCCCTGTCATCTTGTTCCAGCCGGAAAATGAGTACACCTTTGGAGCAAGCTGGGTGACTTGGCCAGATGTCGAATACATCGAGACGGTAAACGAGTTATTTCGCGACGCGGGTATTGTTGTCCCCTTTATGAACAATGAAGCGGCAATCATTGGCCTCTTCACGCCCGAGAAACCAGGTGGTAAGTTGCCAGTTTCGTGACGTTTGGGATTGCTTTGCTTACCAAGATCATTACAGGACCGGATATATACGGCCATGATAGTTACCCGATTGGTTGGGATTGTGCTCACCCGGCCAATTGGACTGCTGGCAACTTGCCAACGGACTGGCGAGAGCTTCACTTGAAGCAGAGCCCCACGACGCCCTATGCAATTCCAGAATTTCAGGGAGGTGCCATTGATAGTTGGTAAGAACGGTCTGCACATCTGAAATCATCACACTCTTCATCTGACCATATTCCACCAGGGGCGGCACCGGGTTAGAAGGCTGTGCATCTCTTACAAATTACGAGTACGAGCGCATCTTCTTCAAAAATGACTTCACTTTTGGTATTGCAATTCTCAATATTTACATGGTATGTCCTCTCTTCTGTTGACTCATGCAAATGTCATCTAGGCATGCAGTGATATCTGCTAACATACGGTACAGACATACGGAGGTACCAACTGGGGCAACCTAGGCCAATCTGGTTCTTACACGTCTTATGATTACGGATCAGCCATCAAAGAAGACCGCACCATTACTCGAGAAAAGTACGCCGAGGCGAAACTCATTGCTCAATTCATCAACTCTTCACCAGCATACCTCGGCGCGACTCCTGGCAATCTTACGAATAGCTCTTATGTTAGTACATCTCAGTTGACGACAACACCAATCTTTGGCGCGAATACAACGTTCTACGTTACCCGGCACTCGGACTACACCTCGCTGGAATCCACTCCCTACACTTTATCCGTTCCCACCAGCCAGGGAAATGTGACGATCCCACAGCTTGGTGGCTCTTTGACCTTGAACGGACGAGACTCCAAGATTCATACCACCGGTTATGATGTTGGGGGGATCGATCTTATTTACTCGTCCGCCGATATCTACACGCATTCTGCTACTGGTCCCAAACGTGTATTGGTTCTCTATGGCCTTGAGGGAGAGACTCACGAGCTAGCTTTCCTCTCGAGCCTAGGCGAGCCGACTGTGGAGGGTGATTCCAGTACGGTCGAGATCGCCAAGCAGGGAGAAACAACAGTTGTGCAATGGCAAGTCACACAGGACAGAAAGATTCTCCACTATGGCAGTGATTTGGATGTCCATCTGCTGTGGCGCAATGACGCCTTCAACTATTGGGTACTACAGCTCGAAGCACCGGTACCCATTGGCAACTACTCTTCGCAAACAAAGGACAAAGTCATTGCCAAGGCTGGATATCTCCTCCGTACGGCCACCAAATCTGAAGGCTCTCTTCGTCTGACAGGCGACCTCAACGCTACATCAGAGCTAGAAATCGTTGCCGGCTACACTGAAGGCGATCAAGTCCACTTCAATGGCAAAAGGGTTGAGGGCGCAACCACAGCCAATGGTCGATTCTCTGCCACGTTGACGTTCGATGCTGCGAATCTCAATCTGCCAGATCTCATGACGCAAGAATGGAAGTTTATCGACTCTCTTCCAGAGGTCAAGTCAGACTATGATGATTCCGCCTGGACCCTTGCGGGCCATACCACAACGAACAATACCGCCCGCGATGATTATGGGACTGAATTTTCCCTCAAGACGCCTACCAGCTTGATAGCAAGTGATTATGGCTTCCACACAGGCTCTCTTCTGTATCGTGGCTCGTTTGTGTCCGACGGCAACGAATCGTCCTTGTATCTCTCGACGACCGGGGGGTCTGGATTTGGACATTCCGTTTGGGTCAACTCCACCTACGTCGGATCCTACACGGGCTCCGCGTCCAACAAATCCTTTAATCAGACGCTGACGCTGAGTAGCGCGGCCGGGCTGCGCTTAGTCCGAGGTGAAATACATGTCATCACTGTTCTGATTGACCATATGGGCCAAGAGACCAGCTGGACCCCCGGTTACGACACAATGAAAACCCCGCGCGGCATCATCGACTATCAACTGCCCGGACATGCACAATCAGACGTTACTTGGAAGCTCACAGGTAATCTCGGCGGAGAGGACTACGCGGATCACGTCCGCGGTCCGTTCAATGAGGGTGGCATGTGGGCTGAGAGACAAGGATTCCATCTGCCTGCACCTCCCACTGATGACTGGGATATTTCCTCGCCGTTTGAGGACATAGAAACGCCAGGCGTTGGGTTTTATAGCACAAAGTTCACCCTAGATATTCCCAGTGGCTGGGACATACCGCTGAGTTTCGATTTCAGTAACAGCACCAATGTTGATGATGATGTCCCAGTTGACCTCAGGGTTCAACTGTACATCAATGGGTGGCAATTCGGCAAGTATATCAACAATCTAGGTCCTCAACAGAGCTTCCCGGTTCCCCAAGGAATACTTGACTACAATGGCGAGAACTATCTTGCCCTGACAGTATGGTCGCAAGATGCGGCTGGAGGCCATCTGGGCGGATTGAGTTTGGTCGCAAACGCGATAATACAATCAGGAATAAAGCGCCCAGCAATGTCCTGGACCGGCCTATGGGAGAAGCGTGAAGAAGCCTATTGAGTTTCGGGTTGGCAAAGAGCATGAACGTATAAACATAGGTAAATGGAAACAAAGCTTCGAGAAACACAATTTCCAGGCCACGGCAGTGATGATGCCACAGCCGTTGGGATTTTCTACAAATAACAAAAGTTGAAAACGCTAGGTATGGACGGTAACGTAGCACAGCGAGATACCAAAGGATGGCTCGACAATGCTGGTAGAAACCGGGGTGGATGATTGGCCGCCTACTTGGCATCGCCACTGCTGCAGCGGAATCCGAACAATGTCGGTCATGCGGTCATCCTTCACTCAGGCGTGTGACCATGTCACAAGTTGTCCTGTGATGAATACTGGCCCCCCAAAAGAAAAGAAAACAAGAAGAAAGTGCCATGCATGCTTAGGTTGTTGGAATTGCGCCTGTCGTTCGTTCCTGTCGTGTAACCCACGAGTCTGACTCCTTGCTTTCTTTATTCTGTAAGTGACGACCTTGAGTGGAATAGTTGAATAGCAATATTTCACCTCACAGGCAGAGTGCAACTGGGATGAGATGATCCGATTAGGAAACCACGGTCGAAAGCGGGGGAATGTAGGTAGGTATTTATTTGCCGCGCTCTTGCTTATTGACCTCCCTGCATGCGTAGATTAACAAGGAATCCTTCCAACCTCTCCTCCTCCGGAACAACACTCTTCTTCTATGCACCTTTTCCCAAGTTCCTGGTTGCGATAGTTCTTGCAATTACTGCCAACAATGCGTTCGCTCTCCAGCATGGCAGCGGCATCAGCCGCCACTTTCGTTATTGCTGCGGCCATGCCACAAGCCCAGAAAGCAGCATCCTCGTACATTGACGTGCCTTCACTCACAGTGTTTGGTTGCCCAAACATGTCTACGGTCTCCTATTCCAAGTCCATACCCGACGGAGGATCGTTCCCCACGACCGAAGTTGGTCTCTGCTACGACGACGACGCTGGCTTTCTACACATCAATTTCACGGCCTACGAGGAGGAATACTTCTTCTACGATCCCGACATGGGCACCAACGATGGCTTGTACGAGTACGAAGTCATGGAGGCGTTCATCTACCTGGGTACCGAGGACCCGCAGACGTATCTGGAGTTTGAGGTGTCGCCCGCCAATGTCACCTGGCAAGCTTTTGTCTACAACCCATCCAAGGTACGAGCGACGGGCGCCGTTTTCGATCACTTCTTCATCAGCGACCCGTTTGGAGACGGGTTCAGCGCTGAGACGGTCCTGGACCGAGCCGGACACACGTGGAACTCACAAGTTCAGATTCCGCTTAGCCTATTCAATATCGACAAGGGAGAGGCCAGCGGCACAGACTGGAGAATGAACTTTTTCCGCATCGTCGAGTCCGAAGACACTTATCCGAATCAGACATATGGAGCCTGGAGTCCAGTCCCTGAGGCCAATTTCCACATGACACCATACCTTGGAAGGATTCACTTTGATTGAGGAGGGAGAAGCTGTGGCCGGCATCTCGTTTATAGCTATTGCTGGATCACTGGACGCTGTTGCACGCGAAAATACAGAGATACATATCAAGAGATTCGTGATTAGTTACAGCAGCTACAATGGTGACGCGAATTAATACGACATACCTTTTGCGTAACCATATAAGTGATTCAAATTGGTTGAGTAAAACAGTGGCATATCATCAAAATGATCAATTGTGTGAACAAGCATTCGCAAGTGTCAACCGCCGTGTATCATTAAAACAAACTACAATGATGACCTGAATATGAATAAAGCATTGGCAGTTACAAAAGACAAATTTCTATAATGACGAATACTAAACCAGACTGATAAGCTTTGGAAAGGAGATGAGTTGGACAACGGGCATACAGTGAATTGATAAATTATCCCCCACTACATCAAAGGCTGCTGGTCTGCATCACCGCTGACATGGAAAAGCGTTGGAACTCCCTTCTCAAGTCAATATTTCGAATTCACGAATAACGATTATGCTACGCAACGAGTCACGGCCAAGTTGATATCCTCTTAAGATCGTTGACTCAGGTAAGCGCATTAAGCGGTAAATGCTGTATGGGAACAGTCCGGTGGCCCTAGAAGAAAACCTCGTTCGGACCGGTTTGTGGCAACCATAGTTTGGAACGAGGGTGTCGTGAACTATATCGGGGCATGGGAGGTTTCAGATTTCAGTTTGCTCGCTAGCAGTTCAACCTCTCCTGAGTCGAATCTCACTAACTAGCTAAACTATCAGAGTTTGTCCACTTCCGATGAAAAGTTGAACGGATGTTTCCGTATATTTGATTGACAGGCGCATCTAAACCATATAGAAAATGTGTTACTAGACACAAGCACGCTGCGTTCCCGCGCTGAGACTTCCTGGTAACCGTATGGGTGGGCCGAACCACAGATGGCCACGAGCATCGACTGCAAGAAAGCATGAGCATGTGAGCCATCATGCTGCAGATATGATTTGTAAACGTTTGTCGAGCGGTCGCAACGTATGGTACTCACAGGAACACGGCACATGATCATGCAATACAGAGAGAATGGCATACATCTATAAATCATCTTTGGTCGGCCTCTGAATAATGCAATGCCAATGACAACTTTTTCATTTTCTTTGTAAAAATCTTCCGAATATGCTAATGCGTAGAAGCAACCATACGACCCTTGCGTGTTTTTGACCCTTGGGTATCATCAATGTCCGTCCTGAAAAGAAATCAATAACGCCTGTGCTATAGGGACCAAAAAATAATGCCATCGAGTCGTGCCGCGGATTTGCGCACTTTGGGCGTACCGTGGTACACCAGTTCCGTTCCGGCAATGGTCCAGACCACTATGCAACGGTACTTTCATCAAGGCCTCCCTTGTNCACCAGTTCCGTTCCGGCAATGGTCCAGACCACTATGCAACGGTACTTTCATCAAGGCCTCCCTTATCTTTCCGTTCGTCCTGCAGCATGCGGATCAGTTTGTTAATAGTGCCACCGTCGCGAAGCTTCTCGACCTCTCTGACGGCTTCGTCCTCTTCCATGCCCTCGGCGAGGTACTCCTTGATCTTGTCCCAGATGACCTTGCGGCGCGAGTACCACGTCCTTCCGCGTGGTTCGGGCCGCCACCTCGAACCCCAGGTGGCGTCCAGTTCTTCGACCGCCGGTTGTCCATCTATACCCTCGCGGTATTCTTTCCAGACTTCCTCGACCGTGCCTACTGTGCGATACTCGTACGCGGGTGGGCCGGGTGTTTGTGGCGTTTGTAGATTGGGTTGCTTGGGGAGCAGACGGGCATCGGCATGCGAGCTCTGGGGCGATTGGGGAGGTCTGGCGGAGCGTGCAGCACCAGGATGTGAACTTGGTAGCCTTGGAGCCGAGGGTGACTGTTGCGGGATCATGGGAGCTGGCGGCGCAATGGGCCTGGGTCTCGGCTCGGAGTAGCCTTGCGACGTTCCTTGGAATTGCTGACATGGCATCGAATTAGTGACTGGCCTACCATGAAAAAAATCCGATACACGGATTCGGCAGAAAGGGCAAAGAAAGAGGATGCGCATACCGAAGCTGTCGCTTGAAACTGTAAAGCCTGGCCATTAAACAGACTCGCGAGACTGGCCCTCATGTCACTCAGCTGTTGCGCGATGCTCTCATATTGAGAAGATATGGTGGCAGCGTATTGCTGATGATGCGCCTGGATTTGGAGAATGGTCGCAATGAGCTGCTCGGGCGTCCGGCCGATCAGCTGGTCTTCGGTCATCAGCATGGGCGGCGGCAGAGAGGACGGATGAGAGTTGGGCAGCGCAGCGAGCGATGGCATGGCGGGGACGGGAACGCCCATGCCGGGGCCCGGCGCCATGCCGGCGACGTTGAAGGCCGGGATGGACGGAGGACCAGCTACGGCGGCGGTCGCTTTGGCGGTGGCATGTCGTTTGGAAGGCGTGGCTTGGAGGCCGGCAGTTCGCTGCAAGTCGGATGCAGCCGAGCGCTTTGATCCTGCAGCGACGGTATTCGGGGTCGGTATGCCGGCTGATGGCGAGGATAGCATCGAGGGGCAGGAAAGTTTGTCGGAAAACAAGCGAGATGGGGGAACGGTTTTCTCGGCTCGGGAGAAGCGTAATACTGGCAAGCGACCAGGCGGCAGCAATAGCGGCAGCGGCGTCGGCGTCGATGCGCGTGTCGCGGGGATATCCCAAATCTCGATCAGCAGATGCCGAAGGTAGACTGGGGCTGGCAGAGCGAGTGCGCAGGTGCAAGTCCAAGAGGCTCGAAACGTTAAAGAGGATGAACTCAAATAGTAAAGATAAATCCAAAATAAAATAAAAATGGTAGAGACAAGAAAGGGAAAATCCCGGGCAGGAAAATTATGGACACAGAGAAGCGGCACTCCGGACTAGCCGGGTACTGTACGAGACGAAGAAGAAGAAGGAGAAGAATAGTAGTTTGAAAGTAGGCAGCAGAAGGGAAGACCGCGTACGAGGAAAGTGAAGGGAGAAAAAAAAAACGGCCAAGTAACAGAGTGATAAGCGCAGGGTAGGTAGGAAAAGGAAATACTACTAGGTAGGTAAAACCAAGAGTGCTGACTGGAAGTCACAAGTTCTCGGGGGGGGGGGGGGGGGG
>JACVEI010000052.1:39275-79373 GCA_018115615.1 Pestalotiopsis sp. DP-2020a | reverse complement strand
CAGTTCCAATCTAGTCTCACCCACCACTACCACGAACCACAACGGCGACACACTAAGGCCTACAGACTACTCCCTAGAACTACTCCCTCCAGACTAAAACACCACTACCGACATTCGCCGACGCCACCTTTCCAACAGCTTTCCTTGGTGTCAATGTGAGACATGCAACGCCATCACGTGATAGCCATGTGGCTCGTCCCATTCGGTTATTGACCGGTCATTGAATCAGACTGGGCGGAATACTTTTCTTTGCGAAAAGGCAAACCATTATACTACTGACATTTAGCTTGTGATCTTTTTCGCCGCCGATCGATGGGTTGTTGGCGGAGAAGCCGCAAGCCTTCTTCTTCTCTCCCTCCCCTGATGTCGCCGATGCCACTTAACCTTACCTAGTTTCATCCGCGATACCGCATATTGATACTTTGCATACGAGCGGGCTTTCTAGTACCGTCTACTCGATATATATCGTCTTTGAAGCATATCCACCAAGTAGACTTCTTCCGCAGTGTGAAGTCCAGGTGCCAGTGACCAACTCCCAGCTTGGGGTCCGTCCTTCTTTCTGCTCATCTCGCGTGGCTCCTGTTTGTCAGGGTCGTCGGCATTTCTCAACACCCACGCCCGGCCTCTGCGTTTCGACCTGACTACCTAGATGCATTGGACTAGCAGAATGACACAGAGTCCTGCAGGTAAAGTCGCGAAATCTTGGTCAATTGGTTGGCTTCCCTGGTCACGCGGTCCCACGCCAGCGAGCAACACGATGCGCGTTTACAGCCAATAGGGCGTGTCGCTATCAGGCTTATTGCATGGCTCGGGTACAACCCGTTTGGTCTCTTCCAGACTTGCTTGACTATTCCGATCGCTCCTCGTCACGGTCCTAGAATCTTTTGGTATTAGTCAGTAACCTATTGTGCCGACCCCAAGGTCAGGAAGTAAGCAGATATACACTTCATCTCGCGTCACTATGCCCCAAACTTGAAATCCTTAGCCAGATTACCGTGGCACAAAGTACCTGATTCAAGCCTATCGCGATTATGGCTGCCGTTGTAAAGCAGCTCGCGTAACCTCCCCGGTCCCGACAGATGCTGCACATGCCAATGGGTGAATACGACGGGCAGGGATGCACTTATTCGTCTCCAAAACAAGCATAATATAAGCCAGAGCCTTTGGGCTACCCGCATCCTCAGCCTTATGTGTGCCATTCTCTGTGTTGTTCTTCAATCCTGTGATAATTGAACCTGACTCTCGGCCCGAGAATTCGATTATGATCTGAGTAGCAAAGCCTCGTGCGCTCCACTCGAACACTTGGGAACGGGGTCATGCGGTGTCAACATGACAGCTCAGGCTTGAAGAGCTGTAATAACAAACCTGTTTCTTCAAGTTGGACAAAAAAAGACACATTTCAAGGCCGGATGAATCAAATGGTTTTGGTATAATTTTATCGTCCAAAAACATTTATTTGTTTAGCTTGTAGAGTTGTCAAAAGGCCTACGGAATAGAGATGTTGTATACTTCGTGGAGGTGAATCGACGACCCCTGTATTCTTTGGAGCGATAAAACCCGAATATCGAACCACCTATCATGACCTCCCTCGAATGACAAGCAAACATATTTCCGGTCGGCCACGGAGTTCTCGTCCTGTTACAAAACCNTCATGACCTCCCTCGAATGACAAGCAAACATATTTCCGGTCGGCCACGGAGTTCTCGTCCTGTTACAAACCCACATATTTATATAATTTCTTCAAAAGAAGACACAAATATCATATCCCACGTATTTGTCGCTTTACTTATCGCCGATGCTACAAAAGCCCAACTCGACACTGAAATCATCCATGTATTCCACGATCTGAGCACACATCAACATCAAAAGCTACCTAGGATATTTGAATCCTATTCAAAAACTTGCAAGAATCAAGCCATCCTAGATCTACCCAAATCCTACCAGTCAAACCCGTCTATCCATCATGCAGCCCTCACAGCGGCTTATGCTGCGGCCATCCCCAAGGCTTCTCAGCGGTCCTTCCAACTCACATACCCATGGTGTTCTCGGCAAATTGCGCCAAATGAAGAAACACGCGCCGCAAGAGGTGTACCCTCTGTTCTTTGCTTGCGGCTTCATGCTCAGTGTCATGATCGGCACGGGTGTGCATAAGCTGATTACGGACCGAAACTTGAGGAGGGCTCGTCAGAACAGAAGGCAATAATGGCACATGCATCAGAGCGGGAAAGAGTGATAAACTAAAGATGATGGCAGTCAGATCTTATAGGAGGTGATACATTGAATGATGGGGATGCAGCGGCACGCTGTCGTGGCATTGGTTGGTAAACGGTACAGTTGTTATAGTGGATCTTGTTTTATTCATCTCATTCTTCACAATGACTGTGGTCCCTTGGAATCATAGCTTTTCACGGACAGAGATAACGTGGCCGCGAGATACAGTCACAAGCTGGGCACCATGCGCTCAACACGTGGACTTTGCTTTCAGGCGTGATTCCGCCATCGCAGATCAGACACGTGTTCGACCACCTCTATAAAAAGATTTACGAAAGATATGAAAGATTGGCGTGCGAAATGATCTCAGAGTATAATTGATATCACTACTGATAATTGCGAGAGACAATATAGCATCTGATATTGTTCTCATCCTGTTAAGTATATAGCTAAGTTACGGAGTCGATATTCACTCTTGACCATACATTTCCCTCATCCATTGAGCGCCTTCATTATGCAACGCAAGCCACACGTACTTGGTCTATATTCTTTTCTACCTTGAACGGCAGGCTTCCCGGAAGGCTTGACCATGGCACGGCAATATTATTGAGCTTCAGGCCAAGTTGCCCTGGAGAGATGGCCAAATACTATGACTTGGTAGACACATAAGAACCTGAAGATTGTCTAAAGGCAGTACAAACTCACATGGACTTATATGTGGCCGTTTCTGTATGCTATTTCTGATCAGGCTTGTGACTAGATGATCTTCAAAGCAAGCGGCTCTCCGGGCGATAGCAACTATATATGCCAAAACGACTTCAAATAGGCATATAGGTTGAAAGACCGAATTATTCGTGGGATTTGACATTTGTACTCCAATCAAAATGTCATATATTAATGCGAGGGAGCTGCATGCTCATTAAACTTCTGTCACAACTCACGGTCGCTTGGTCTCAGGTAAAGACATGGTTTTTTTTCTTCTTATTTTTTTTATTTTTTTTTTTGTGGTTTTCAATAAAACGTTGGCTAATTTATATACTACAAGCTCGCCGAAAACAAACAGGATTGTAGCCATTCTTCAATTTTATCTTTTTGGATTCGTTTTCACACTACCAATGCTAGTTGAAGATAAACTCCAAGTGAGCTCGCAAGAGCGTGACTATTCCAGTAATTTGTGGAGATATATACCTTATATGATTACCTTTTTGTTCTGCTTTCTATTTAACAGCTCTTCAGAGAATGTCCGCAGACGCGAGTTGCTTCCGTCAATTGAATGTGTCGTAGGTGAGTTTGGAAACACGTTGTCTACTAGTAGAGTACTTTGGACTCTGGATGTTTGCTGTGAGCGTTATAGTATGCACTGCCACAGACATGACCCATCAACGACGACGCATGTGTTGAAGGAAAAAGATAAGGCTATCCTGAAGCAAGAGAGGGCAGCATGCGTGCATGGTACAATGTGGCGTAGATTTGTCTTTCGGTACCGTGGGAAGACTAACGAACTTTACACCTGATCAAGGCATAGTTTATAGAAATCACCAGCCAGCGCAGCATAGTACCTGATTCAACGTTGGTATGCAAGGTACAAGCAGGGTGCGAGATCTGTAGAAGACCCTCTCGGATGCTTTGACATAGATTCGCGTCGGAACAGCCAATAGCTACCTACAAGAGCGCGACTAGACTTGTTGATGTGACAGACATTTGGCAATGCATGTGAAAGTGCGGGAGCATGCGAGCTTGAGCACAGCAGGTGAAAGGATTCTGTGAGACACTAACCTCCGGTAATCTTCCCGCATGACAAGAGCCACCCGAACAGCTGCATCCTTCAGCAGTCAGTCGGTCTCTATTTCGCAATCGAAGCACACATGATTCTGGTCGTACTGAAGTACATAATTGAAGTGGGTAGTCGTTGATAATCAATTATCGGGACACGAGCCAGCTCTCCTTTCTTACCAATTCTCCCTATTCTCCCTTTTCCCTCCCCTTCTACTATTTCCTCAACTTTCCCGATCAAGCGTCTTTTATTTTATTATTCCCGGTGGCCTCAAGTGGATCGACGTGCAACGCTGCCAAGAACACCTCCGCGCCTACAAAGGCGACATCGGACCAGGTCAGGCTTGGCTGCCTCTGGTTGGGTCGCCACAAGTAGACTGGTGCGTGATAGATCTAATTATATTGGTCTCTTTTGGTTGAGCATTGGATCTACATGTTATGTGGTATGCATTGGCGGGCTAGGTCGAGGGTCACGGGAAAGCCTCATGTATCGTCGCTGCGACCATTTGTTGTTTATTGCTCGGCGAAACACCACTTGTTAATCTCTTCGCTTCGCTTTAGAACACGCGCAACATCATATATCCTTGCCTCTTAAATCACCGTCCATCCATCACCTTGACAACCAGTACTCGACGAAAATAATTGGCATCAAAAGACAACAGGAAGACCCGAGTTTGCACTCCAGTGGGAGCTCGTCGTCGGTTTCGTTGTGCCGTGAAGTCGATCGCTGGGCGGTTATCGTGCGATTCATTAGCGCCCTCTTCCCTTTCCCATCCGCCCATCAGCCATCTCGCGGCACCTCAGCCCCCCAGGGCGCATGGGTGGTCCAGTGACTGGACTTGACTTGCTGCTAGCTAGGGATCTCCAGCGGTGTATGTGGGGTTTCCATGCGTGGTAGGCGGGGTCACGACAACGTCGAATGCTGGGAAATACATTACACTACTGGTAGGAGGTAGGGCAAGCGAAAGGACCAGACCGCCTTTCGCTCCAAAGACGACAAAGAAAAGATTTTTCTCTCCCCAGGATTCCGATCTGAAACTGAGGAGGGGAAATCAATCTTCTGGAAAGATAACTGTGGGAACTTGAAGATACCCAAATCTTCTTGAAGGACCTCCAGCATCTCTATTCCACATACAGCCTGCCCTCTCTCTCCCTCTCGCCCGCTTCTTCCACCTTGCAACTGGAGACTGGTAAGGGGACGGGAGTCTTCCATTGCTGACTCAAGATACCCGAACAGAACCTTGCTAGGGGATTCCCGCTCCGTTCCCGCCGCCAGGTTTAAACTAAAAGGTACCCACCCCTTGAGCCCACATGGTCGTGGTTGAAGCACGTTGCGTCTGAAGCTCATCAATAGTGGTTTAGCAGCAGGTAGCGAATCACTCCCTATCTAGTGTACTTACACCCGACCGGCACTATTCAGGCAAGATTTTGCCTGCATGCCCGCCGTCGATTACATACATCGGTCCTGCAGGTCGATGGGACCTGTGCTCATGGTTCCCAATAGCAACACTGGATTCGGGTCCCATCAGTCTCTAGTATCCCATTTACAGACAAGCAGCCCTGGCTCGTTCTCTTTGGGTATATCCACATGCGCATTCGGTGAACCGATATTTGGAAATTAGTACCAGAGGCTTGAACCCCGTTCATCAACGCCTACAGAGTACATATGACCTAGCTACCCGACATCCTGACCGCAACTTCTACACCCTTCGCTGACGTCGGTCTGGTATCCGATCGTTTTGGATCGTCGACATTGTACACTAAGGACATATACTACCTACCCCAATGACCGCCTTTGTCGTTTGAGGTTGGTTCTATATTTAAAACACCTCTTCCGTCTCTGGCAGCATACAAGAGCATTCTCTTGGTTGGAACCGAGGTCTTCGCCCTTTGTCTGCCGCCAGGGCGCCAACCGCAGCCCAATTTCGATTCTTCGACATCCTTTACCATCAAAAATTTTATGCATCTCTACAGGAGAGAGATCGAGGAGGGTTGACATCATGCTTTCGTCGCCGTCGCTCGGGGCAGAACTTCACCGTTCTCATTCAGCCACCAGCGTCGCGGCGTCTGTCACCACTTATCACAGTTTTCGCGATGTGGAGTTATTCGAACCTTTGCCAGGTCAGGACCATCACCAAAAGGTGTTCAAGCCGCAACCAATGCGGAGGCAAGATTCTGGCTATGCGTCGATACCTTCAGGGTCGCAGTCCAGCGGATCTCAAAGTTCTGGGAGGCGGATATCAACAGCATCAAGCAACTCGTCAAGCCCACGCCCACGAACACGGCCTTCCATTCGCCGTGCAACTAGATCGACTCCTCATGCACGATCTAGTATTGCTCTGGGTCGCCCGCAGCCACGTCCAAGGTCGCAGCAGCAGTCTTGCGTGTACTTCCAATTACCAAGCGTCGACGGGCACCTAGACACCGATCAAGACATGCACGATCAAGAAATACAGGATGTCGAGGAGATTCACTATCCTCCTCCTCCCCAGACCACGCACTACTGGACCAGCGACAACACGAGACGACTGGAGTATGCAGCCATTGACGCGGCCAGCAATGGAATCAAGGGGTGGATCTTGAAATATGTCGTACCCGACTGCTTCGTACCAAAGCGTAATCGACGACTTGGCTTTGACGACGAAGGTGGAAGTGTTCGACGTTATAGAATCGAGCTCGAGTCTGAAGACTTGACCAAAGAAGGCTGGAAGAAGAGCAAGAAGCTGGGCTGGCTTACTGGCCGGCCTTGAAACGACAAACAATCATCGATCATTCCGAGGCCACGGGTGGCCAACATACTCGACTTTGTTCCGAATTATTTCCTACTGCATCGGAAAGCATGCCCGCTGGGCTCGCATTACTTTTGGCGTTTTTCAATACCCCATTTTCTTTTTCTTTCTTTCCCCCCAAATTCTAAATCTATCATCTTTGATCTTTCAAGCATTGCGGCAGGCGTTTTAATTTCTACACATGCATCATAACCTGGGAGAGGAGCATTGCAACACGGGCGCATTAGCACAGCATATAATCATTATATCTACGGGGATGGTTGAGATCATCAAACTGGCAATACCATGGAGTGGCGGGGAGTGTGGGTGTGGCTAAAGTATTTCAGCCGACTGAAGACAATTGAATCATGCTTTTATAACATTCAAGAAAAGGGACTTTCTCGCTCGTGAATGGATCGTACAAATCAAATGCCTCACGATGCATCGCCATATGTCACATTGTTGCAACCCACCATCTTTCTTGATGTACCTTCGAACGACCATGACCGCCTGGTCGCACGCATGGAGAAATCCAACGACATCCAGAGAGCTTCTGGCAGCCTTGCGTCAAAACGGAGCTTTCTTTGCAGCTTGGTAAATGGCACTCTGGTGTTTGCCCTTTTTTTTGGGTTATAGCCCAAATGTGTGTTTGAATATCACAATAATCCGAATCAATGGCTACCGGCCTGCTTGATGCGAACAGAGGCCACTTGATATAGCCTCGTACAAGCACGCCTCTGACAGATGCCACCACTTTGAGCCACGAGCGCCAGCAATCATGAATTATTTGGATGCCGATTACAAGAACGACTATCGCTGCCACTTGCTATCCCGAAAAGGCTATCAGGAGCTTAAAGTGTGCCGTCGGTCAATTGATTGCAATTCTGGTGCCATGAATCGCCAATCGTCTCTCAAGATGCACTTTATCGTTGACATAGAATTGAAACCATGAACATTCGGTATTGCGATATTGGATGAACTTTCCCTGGGCATCTCATGTATAGCCGAAAGCCCAGAGCGCCTCATATTGCAAGAATTGATTGGCCAAATTCAAGTGCAGATCATGATACCCTACTCAGCCTGTTGACGGTCTGAAGAGACATCAAGGAGACACAATAGGTGGACTCATCGACCATGGTACATGTGTCCGTACAACCTTCTTTATCACTGTAGCTCCGAGATCATACATCACTGAATGGCTTCCCCGTTATGCAATTCGGGTTCTGTCTCTAGGACGTCTCCAACCGATGAACACAGTGAGTGTGTTGATATCAAACCACGTAGACCTTGTGACGATGACCACATGGGATGCGTATGGGAATTTGCTGACCTTTGAAAGTAGTATGAGGTCAAGCTAGGTCTTTTGAACAAACCGACTCCCATCACTCGTGAACTGTGTATTAGCCTGGGCTAAGCAATGGCTATTTTAAGTCATGGCTCGTGTTGGTGTCTCCCATCTGTTAGCGGCCGCATCATCTGAAAGACTTCCCGTCGTCGGTTGACCTCGGCAACAGTAGACCGTCGTTAGCTGACGCCGGCTACTTCTCATGCCCGACACCAACAGAAACAGCTGATCATCGTTTGGTTGCTTGAACGATCTCGACGCGCAAAGGGCTCGTATCTGACATTAGACATGGCCATCTATGCGCAATAGTCTGAGTCCAATCCGAAAGGGGTGACCGCTGCAGCTGGCAACTGCTTGTCATTTGTTGAATCATGAGAGCTTTCACACTCCTATTTTCCAGGGGGATACAATCCTAAACCTAGATGTGGGACGTATCTGGTGATCCACTCAAGTTGGTCAACGGTCACTCTGGAATGGCTGTGATGGTGCTTATTTACCGAGACAGCCATCAAGTATGACGAGACAGCGTATTGACGTTCTTCCATGGACGAACAACGCAGCTCAAGCCATTGGAAATGCGCATCATACATCTGCTCGACCGTCTTCGCGACGAGAAATGTCGCTTAGCAACACAATAGAGTCAAACGGCGTTCGGGCCCAAGTTTCCACGAAAGATGAAAGATGACACGCTCGAGTGTTTTTCCATTGCTGGCGCATTCAAAAAGAAATAGATGACTTGGTATTTCGAAGACCAGTAAGAAATGACGGCCAATAATGTCTTGACCGCTTGATGGTGGGACTATTGCTCTGATCTGCGGAGATTATGTCGATCCGATGCTACCTTATTTGGTGCGTGGTTTTGCTCTTGCGGGCCGCTGTGACTATACAACGGTATTCATGGTAAATTAGTTCTGGAGTCTGGCATTTCACCTCTCATCGCAAGTAACAAAATGGCAAGCTGCGTAAGGCGATACTCCGTAGCGTGCAGATCGAGATGAGTGTCGCGGAAGACGTGTTTCCGTATGAGCAAGAGAAAGATGAATTTGCATCATAGTTGCATAGTCGTTGATGCGGAGTGACACAGCGGCGGAAGAAGGAATGTGTCTGGTCTAGCGGCAACCTAGAACAATCTCTTCGAGGACACCAAAAGCGCGAAGGAAAAAAAAAATGGAAACATGCAGAAAAGACGGAGAAACAAATGCTTCGCCGGACGAGAATAGCAGATCGTCTGAAGTTTGGACTTTTAAGATATCCACTATCAACGCAGACCCTCAATTGAGTTTGCTCGCAAGCCCAAAGTACGCTTCGCAGACACAGATTATGCGATGTGACCGAAGCCCGGTCCCAAAGCAGACGTCCGGAGCGCAGATTCATCAAAGCAATACCGCTTCAATTGGAAATGCTGAGGATGATCGATGTTGAGGTGACGAAGCCTCGAGAGACGTTCCCAGCGAGGACGAAGCTCTCCGCAAACGACTCGATTTCAAGCTTTGGACGCGCATATTTCCCACCATTCACATCCGTGCCACACCAATGGTGCAGCACCAGTGGAGTAATTCCAGTAGGAAAACGACCGATGGTTCCTGGGCGAGAGTCTTTCGATGGCGCCAATGACGACGATCGAATCCCAGTCCGTTGGCACCAAACATCTTTTTCAACCTGTGTATACTCCTGGCCCGCACTGAAGGTGAAACAAGGGGCCAGCCAACCGTCTTCCAATCAAGTGGAAACGCCCTCCCATTGCCAGTCGCTGAGGATCTCTATGGGTCGTCCCCGGCCGCCAAGGAGATTTTGTGGAATGGCGTCGTGGGCCCTTGTCATCCCATCTTCCGGGGACGAGCTGGGCAAGGCCCCAGAGGACGCTGGGAAACAGATTGCCAGGCCCTGACATGGAGGCTTTAGCGACCGTGCGATGTGACCATGTTTCTTCGGATCAGCGCTTTGCGGCTCTGCTGCTGACGACGACTTCTCAATCTGAGAACCCGCCATCGAGGGCACCATGTGGGTTGGCTCCGGGATTAGACAGAACACCACCCTCGAACTGCCGTTGTCATTCTACAAGGGTCGTGCTGGATTCGACTCTAGACCACCTCGACCGTCTACCAGTCTGGACTTCTGGACGCGCCAACCCCAGTGCTCGAAACAATGCCAAAATAGCCTTCATCAATACCAGATCGTCTGAAGGCCTTCCGGGGCCCGGAATAGTGCCCGGAGGCAAGGGCCCCTATTCGAGCCAGGATTCATTGGTGGAGAAAGCAATCTACCACTCTCAGCACATCATCAACTCTGAACATGACAAGCTTTGAGATAACGCTGGTACTAGCAGTAGCAGTATGGAGTTTTCCTAGCCAGCAAGCTGAATATGGGGCTGCGTACGTCTACTCCCATCGCCTGCAGCAAGGCATGACTTGGCATATATATCTTGCCTCCATCTCCTTCAGCTATCGACTCTTCTCTTTGGTCACTCAGCTTCAACTCACAGCCTCTTTCTACACTCTCTTCTTTTCATTCTTCCAAGTCTTTCGACTTCATTCAGCTTGCTGAAAACTTTCATTTACATCATCACGCAGGTCGACTGATATCATCCACTCAACCACCACAACAATCACAACCTTTTTCAACCCCTTTCAGTCAACATGAAGGTCAACGCTCTCGCTCTCTCCGCGCTCTTCGGAGCTGCTTTCGCCCAGGGTGACGCACCCACCACCTTTGCCACCTCGCTTCGCCCCAGCGGTGGCGCTCCCCCGAGCGGTGTCCCGAGCGGTTTCCCCAGCGGTCCCCGTCCCAGCGGATCCGGTGGTTTCGGCGGTCCCAACCCTACCGGCGCTCCCACTGGTGCCCCCTCGGCCCAGGCTCACAATGTCAACGCCGCCGCCGCCAGCGGTTTCCCCGGTTTCCCCAGCGGCGGTCCTCCCCCGTCTGGTCTTGTAAGTAATCATCCTGTGAATCGATTGTGTTGTTATGGTCGAGATCATCTAGGCCCACTATTCCAGATCTCCAAGATCTTTCCGCTTTTCTTCCCAACGAAAAGATTGCTAACATGAAGAACTACAGCCCAGCGGATTCCCCGGATTCTCTGGCTCCGCCGGCCCTATCCCAACCGTTGCTCCCTCCGGTGGACCTGATGGCCTCTTCCGCCGCCAGGGCCCCTCCGGAAGCGCTGGTCCCCAGCCCTCCGGCGCCGCCCCGTCCGGAGCTTTCCCCTCTGGTGGTGCTGGCGGCCAGGGCGGCCACGGTCACGGTGGCTCCCCCTCCGGCTTCCCCTCCGGCGGCTCCCCCTCTGGATCTGGAGGTGCTGGTCCCCAGCCCACCGGTCAGCCCACTGGCGAGGCCTCCGGCGATGGTGCTTTCCGTGCTCGCGCTCGCGACTTCTTCGGTGAGTCAAAGAAGATGAATCACAACGAGAAAACCACAGCAAATCACTAACTCATACGACCAGGATTCTAAACACCACAACATGTTGAGAAGCATATTTCTTAGCAATGATTGGCGCACGGGACACAAACGGATCACTTCATTTCAAAAAGCATGTTGACAATTCCAAAGGTTGATGGCTTTGAGTTTGTCTGAACGAGACTTCTTGTACATTCTCTTTATTTTATATATACACAGGCTGGATTTAGCTGTTTGATTTTGTTTTCTCAGTGACATGAAACGTGTGATAATACATACTGGAGAACATTGACTTGACAAGTCGTCCGTTCAATAAACATGATTGTGTCCGACCTACTCAACAATTATCATCATGATGAATCAGGTCTTGTGAACTCGCAAGCAGACTTTGCATAGGTATACTCTTTTGCTTTGAGAAAAAAAGACTGTCTCGTTATAGATGGGAATCATTTGCTAAAAATAATGCTACGCTGCCGATGTGCCCGGTTCAAGTAGTCTGTCTCGTCTGCCGCCGACTACAGGCACCACTGTATTGCTTAATTCGATATCTCCGTCGTCGTCAGAGTCTCTATGCGTATGTGATGGACCATCTAGCTTGTTCAATAGAATGTTGATGACTTCGACCACTACTCCTAGCAAGACGAATAGTGCCAGGATCTGCCCAAATGTCCAATCTTTCTCCTCTTGGCTGAGGTTATTAACATGGACCATTTGCTCTAGGGTAACGACTTAAAAAACATTGTTTGTCAGCATTTAATTCTTCGAGTGGAAGTAGCATCTCGTCTCGAGCCATTCCCGTCCCCATCGGAGACTTACTCATGTAAATGTTGATACCCGTGTGAATCAGCAGCTCTATGATCTGCCCACTGAAGATGTCCCATTTGTACTTTGGGTCGCTGACTTTGATGCGCATCCACACGTTTTTAACCAGGGCGACGTCTGGATTGCTATCATGTATGCGCCTGGCGGAAGACCGGGCGCCGCCGCAGAAACATGATGCAAAGAAGACGGTGAACACCATGCTCAGGACCCATCCCACGGCCATGAGAGCCATGAGGGCAAGCAGAACGTAGCGAAAGACATCGTTGGTGGCATTTATACTGACACCGAAAACGACATATTTCTGCGCAAGATAGCACCATGTCAACTTGATTCGGCTGAGACGTGAGGGTGCTGCGACTTACGGTGTCGGCGTTACACTCAGGCTGGGAGCCAAATGTAGGCGCAGTGATCCAAATGTATGTCGTGAGAGCTACGAAAGCACCCGCAATCACGATCCGCAAGGAGGCCAAAACGAGCCATCGCTTAAGCCCGCCTCCGTGGTATTTGCGCTGTGCTACTAAGCCAAACCCCAGGAGAGAGAGTAAGTGCAGGACACACAGTGCATGAAATAAGGTGAGTTGGCGCTCGATTGTCTCTACGATTGCTGTACACAAGAGTGCGAGGCCCTGAAGCTGCAGTGCCGAATTCAAGGATTGACAGAACTCTGCGTAATTCTCGGCGCTGGTGACATGTTGAATCAAGGTCTTGAGGATACCCGAGGCAAGGCAAAGGGCATAAATCGATATGCGGATCTGAAATCTTGGTCAGCTGTCAAGTATCTGCTCGTGCCTAGCTTTGACTGTCTAAATAGACTCACTCCCGTGCCAGTGACGTCGGGGTTGGCCTCTATAAAATCACAAACGGCTCCTGATGAGTTTGTTGTCGCCATGCTACGAATCTTTGTGTTAGGTATCTTGACAGACCCGAGGGCCCAGATTTTGGGGTCGAGACAATAGAATTCATATATACGTGGCTGTGTTGTTCTCGTGACATAGCCGAGCTGCCTCTTATCCTCCAAAACGTCTCAGCCTGGACTGATTGCGAAATCTGCCTAACCTAGCCCATTCCGAGTGATTGCTTGCTGCGCGGGACAAAGTCCGTCAATTCCCCAGGAAGCTGCCCAGCATCCTTGCTAATCAACGGATGTGGCCCAATCAGCTCCCCTTGTATCCGAGGAGCTGAAATATACCCTCGCAATTCAGCCCCCGCTACCCCGTACATGCCATTCCTAAGACTCAGCCGCGGGAAGGGCGGAATTGTTGCGAGCGAGACATGAGGATTGAAATAAGGACCGCGAGAGCAAGACTTCGAGCGTCGGATATCATAAAAGCCAGGACGCCCAGCTTCGTTTCGCTCTTGGCATCACACTGATGATGCCTACCTAGGTAGTCATGTTGGAAAACTGGCAACGCTCTCAAGAGTCGGTACAATCAAGGAGGTGGCTACAAGAATTTCGCGCAAATGGATCCAACATCACGAAGAAGCGCGGACAGCTCGTCCATCGAGGAGATTGAACGTGGTGAGATTCGAGTCGTGCCGCAGGGCAGCGTCGAGATCATGCCGCCACCAGTACTGGTGAACACTGCACCATGGAGGTTTGGTGAGTCACACGGGTACCATACTTGTATCGATATACTAATACCAATGAGTATTCGGGTTCGGCGGTCTCGCTATAATCGATATAGGAATGCATGCGGCAGCTGGAGCCGCAGCTGCCCGCGTCGGTGCAGAGCTCAACCACGTGGCGGCATCAGCACTGGTGATACAGATGGGTGCTTTGGCTGGCGCGACTAAAGCAGCCATGACGACTTTCCGTGAGATCGTCGGCTTCAGCTCTGTAAACCTAGTTTTCCAGATCTTGCTCATGCTGCTCACATCCTCGTTCGGGGTTTGCGCGCTATTGGTATCAGAGGTGGGAAACATTGTGCTCGGCGAGAGTGAGTAATCCACGACGCATTACGAAAGACCCGGGGGAGAAGCAGTCAGTGCTGACGATTTGTGTCGGCGAAGCACCGAAGCAGCTCATTATCGCAGCAGTGGTAGCCGCGGTACCACTTGTCTTCGAGATGATTCGCAATATCCAACCTGTGCAGGACCAAGAGGGCAAGACCGAATATTTTCGATGGGTGTATGCAATCCTTCTGATCGCAGCGGATGCCCTTGGCGGTTACGTTTTTGCGCGCATGGCTGAGAATCAAGGCATGCCGATCAGTAATTACCACGCAGCGTGCTCGGCAGGCGCAGTGTTCGGCACACTGACTTGGATCTCGCGCGCCATGACTGGCATCGTGGCCATGGTCCAAGTGACACTCGACGATGGAAGACATTCGAATGTTTTTGGCGTGTACGAACTGGTTGATCCCGACCCCATTGTCGTGACGGAGGAGGAATATTTGGCCATGCATCGAGGTGTCGCGACCTTGCTCACGGGTTTCTTCGGATCATGGCCCAAAATGAGTCAGAGATGCTTCTCATGCCTGTCTTGCTGTTGCGGGCCGTGTTTCGCCTGTTTTGGACTCAAGGAAGAAATCGAAGATTTGCGACAGGAAATGGAAGATACGGAACGGGAGAATCGCGACGAGATGCAGGTTGTCGGGTATCAACTTGCAGAGCAGATGTTTCCTGCCATGAGGGCCAATTGAGAATTCCGCGGGAATGCTTTGTTCGTCTATCTATATTATCTATAGGACAGAGTCAGTGCCTTTCCAGCCTCGACAGACTTGACCTATATATGTCAACGCGTCTGTTCCTGCTCGATGTGTGTCGTTGTGGCAGGATAAAGACATGTGAAGAAGACCGCCAGAGGAGTCTTTTGCTCGTTGAAGAGGTCTATTATTTTCAATTCTTCTATCGGGTCAAATCTGCAGCTCCTTCTGAGCCGGGCTGTTCTTTTCCTGCTTTGCCCTAGTTCTCTTTGATCTTGATATTTCAGTAAAATCCGCGGCCAATTCTTCTTAATTTGCGCTGCCGGTTCTATTTGTCTGCGTCTTGGCAAAGTTGTCGTGCTCCTCAATGTCTATCGCCTCCCACGGGTAGCAGATCCACACATCGTCGACGGTGCGGGCTGCGTGGTATCGGTCCTTGGCCATCATGTCGTTGGGAAGAGTACCCTTCTTCTTCTTGTCCTTGTTGTGGAGGACGAATATGCTGAATTTGGTCTCCTCCTGCACGCCCAGCTTTTGCCTTGCTGCCTCGACGTCCATTTCCAACTCCTTCACGGCATACTCGAGAGTAGTGCGCGTATCATCGACCTCATCAACGATCAGGATGCGTTTGCCGATCAGGTGCTCCATGCCGCCCAGGCCGCTCAGGTCCAGCCATTGCGTGCGCGTGACCTTGTGACCAATCTGCTCTACGGCGCCGGGGGTGGTGGCGCCGCTCTTGGGGTCGACCTCGGGCAGCTGCTCGTACAGGGACAGGCCAATGGCTTGAATGGGGATGTTTGGTGAGCCGGGCTGCTTCAGAAACGACCGGAGGATTCGCGCTGGGACATATCCGCCACCGCCGATGGCAATCATGAGCTGAGGCTCGAAAGATTCGAGGATCTTGACGGCGCTTTCCTGACAGAGCTTGTGCACCTAAACATGATGGCCGTCAGCAGCCGATTCGACGTGTAAGAGATGCCTCGCGGTCCACATCTCATTATGCGCTCTCATCGCACCTGGATCTCGTTGCAGAAAGTAGGAAGAGGGGCATCGCTCGTGATTCTCACGATGTGACAAGCGGGTGAAGGCGGGGCTGACTCACGTCATTGTAGGTGATGTAGATCTTCTCAACCATGGTTGCGACTGGGTATCGTGGTACAATTTCAAATGTTGTAGAAATGAAAGGCAGGTCAGGAAGAGTGTAGCGTACGCAGATTTGGTTGGCGACAAGGCCAACGAGCAGTTTGCTTCTTGTATTGCACGCGAGGCTTGCGGCCTTGTAAGAGAGAATGACCTCGGACTGGAAGAGAAAAAAAAAATGAATCTCTCATACCCAGACCCTCAAAAATTTTGGAGGGGCACTTTTAGGCGCTGGCGGCACTCTGTAAGTGAGTGCTTGCGCTGAGCCCTGTAGAGCATTGGAACCCCACTGCGGCATCCCATGTTGGGCATTTGGTCCAAGATGATGGCGGCGCGTCCTCGAAAAGNAGAGCATTGGAACCCCACTGCGGCATCCCATGTTGGGCATTTGGTCCAAGATGATGGCGGCGCGTCCACTGCAAACACCTCGAAAAGNCGCTGGCGGCACTCTGTAAGTGAGTGCTTGCGCTGAGCCCTGTAGAGCATTGGAACCCCACTGCGGCATCCCATGTTGGGCATTTGGTCCAAGATGATGGCGGCGCGTCCTCGAAAAGTTCTGACAAGCACCTAACCTACCGGGGGCATCTAATGCACGAGAGGAATTTTTCTCCCTGCCGACTTGGGTAACCCCGCGGTATATAATTGGCTTCTGAAGCTTGGCGCGGTAAATCTTGATCAGTGGAACCATGGAGTCCGCCGATTCCCTATGGCAGAGATCAAATCCGTGTGTACGAGGTATTGTACGGGGAGTTGGATGTAGGAAGTTCTCCTACATACAGAAGCTATTGCACGTTTGTACGTAGATGATGAGACATGTTGCTTGCTGAATTGGCAAACATGAGCACTCAAGCCGGTATTGTATGATCACATCATATTTGTTATAACAACATGACATTCAGCAATCATCATTGCGGACACGACAGATCACAAACGCTCGCATACCCACGTCACAAGTGCACGAAACAATACGAAGTATGCATGTCGCAACTTGGCCAGCCATGAATCCCAATCATGCTCGGGATTCGTGTCTCGAAAAACACTATCAACATCATGGAAATATTTATTCAAGATGGACTGACTGCAGGCTTGGCTCTCGACCTACTTTACTTTGGTGCCTTTATGATCTAGGTTACCTATCCTCGGCCAGAAGAAGCTGACAGGACTTCTCGATTCGAGATTATCTCAACTCCGAACTTCTCCATCAAGGGCTGCGCACGACCTCTGATCCTTTGATCGCAACCCAATGTAATCATACAAGCAAGTACACTGCATTTATTCTTCTCCTCCTTTTAAAACGCTGCTCAGCCATGATCCCGCAGTCATTGATGCTCATCAGACACATTACCATCGCTACCTAGGTATTGAAGACAANTAAAACGCTGCTCAGCCATGATCCCGCAGTCATTGATGCTCATCAGACACATTACCATCGCTACCTAGGTGTTGAAGACAANTTATTCTTCTCCTCCTTTTAAAACGCTGCTCAGCCATGATCCCGCAGTCATTGATGCTCATCAGACACATTACCATCGCTACCTAGGTATTGAAGACAATTATTAGGTAGACCCCCAAGCCCGCTCTAGGTAGCTAATAAATTAGGTTCGTCCATGATGTGCCGACCAAACCGTTGAATCGGTCGGTAGCTGGAACCGTAGGTAGTACCGAAAAAGCACTTATCAACTTTTCACCTCGACTGCCCTGCTCTCTCAAACATGCAGTGGCAACAGGGGAGAGGCCCAACTTTACAGAGTATAGGGCTTAAATCGAAGTGTTCAACTTTAGGTGTTGCCTCTCGACTTGCCTTGTTCCCCGTACATTTCCCGTTGTTTCGCCAAGCTGCGGGTCGCTTAATACAACTTCACATAGGTAGATCACGCTTATATCATATTCCGCATTCTTCTCCGGAGCCCTCCGGCATGGCGCGACTCAATTCAGAGCCCAATTACGCGCACATTCCTCACGCATACCTACCAGTCCCACCCATTCTGCGCATTTTGACACATTCCTTCCCCCGGGAGATCCACCATCTTGGCTACGCCACAGTTCCGGCTCTGGCGTACACATAGTATATCCCGATAAGGCGCTTGACCAACACTCAAGCATGAAAGCCCGGTTAGCTCAATTGGTTAGAGCGTTGGACTTTTACATCATCATCCTGATGCCGCTGTCATCCAAAGGCTGCGAGTTCGACCCTCGCATCGGGCGATGTTTCTTTTTCCCCGTGAGGAAAAATCTTTTTTGAGTATATTTATCATCTTTCGCTTCTTTTGCTTGGTCTAATTGTGCTCGCAATCCTCAAGGACTCGCCCGACAACCGAGCCGCGGACCACGAGTTTATTGTACTGGATAATTCAAGTTTCAGAACAGTCTCCCCAGTGTCATATAGGTACTTACTACACTTTATGTGACAGCGCGAAGTATATCTATCACATTTCGCTTGCCACAAGTGCTTCTAGGACGTTGATCTGTACATACATACGCTTTGGTTATTGCAACCAGTATACCTAAGCATGCATGTATTTCACGGGCTGAGTAGGCGACGACTCACAACTTTTGGTGCATCGAGCAAGGAGCACAGAAATGTTACAGCCTGAAGGGGCGGGCTATCGAGATCTGTGCATCTTCTTTCCTGGCATCCAGCCAACTCAGACTTTGCAAATAGGTTGTGACAGGGACACGAAGCCTCGTGAGTTGGCAGCAGTTCCTATAAAAGATGGAAGCTAGCCACTTGTCTAATTCAAAGTCGCGTTGCTGCCAAATATAGTCAACGGGAAAGCGTCAGCTATCGCCTGGTATCCCGCCGGATTTGGATGCAGATGATCACCACTGTCGTATTGGCCTGCCAGATTCGCCCGATTCCCGGGGTCTGCCAGGATTTTGGCAAAGTCAATGGCCGCGTCAAAACTACCATCGCCGCCGCCCAGAATCCAGTTGTTGACACGTTGCCTTGTCGCCTCCCGCGTCGGATTACTATAGCACTGTCCGTTGCCGCCGAACGGTGTGATGGTGGCTGCGAAGACGGTGATCCCAGCCTTGTGCGCATCAGAGGCGATCTGCTTGAACGCAGAAATGAGCTGATCTCCAATGCGAGTCTGAGTAGACGAGTCGGTCGATCCACCACCGATATCGTTGACTCCCTCGAAGATGATGGCATACTTGACTCCCGATGTCTGCAGTAGATCTCGCTTGTAGCGCTGCATGAGAGGTGGGCCTAACCCTCCAGTGAGGACAGTATTACCACCTGCGGCCTGATTATCCACGCCAACCTCGGCTACGCCAGACTTTTGCATCTTTGCCAGAACGAGATCCGGCCATCTGCAAAATGTTATATGAAGAGCCCCCGTCGGGGAAGGGACACACCGGCATGAAAAGCCACTCACCTGTTATTTGCGTTGTCGGTGCTTCCCCGGCCGTCAGTGATGCTGTCGCCAAGGATAACCAACGTCGAGGTCGAAGCGGGCACCCACGCCTCGACAGCGCTGAGAAAATACCAATGCGCCGTGCTTGCGCCCGTCACGGTGCTTGCGTTGACGTGATTTCCCTGCTGCATCCACGACGTGGTCCGGCTTCCCGGATGCCCCGTAATACTATTGCCGGACTGCCCTGCTTGTGAGTACAGGGTAGCAGTAATGGCTGACTGTGCCGGCGCCTTGAAGTTTACCGCATCCGTGTACATGACCTGACCCTTCGGAACAACTGTCGAACTTGATCCATTGAACGTAAGCCCTACGAGGCTTGTAGTATCGATGCCATTGACTCCGGCTTTTCCGCCAACTGGGAGCGCCAGCGATGCTGCCGTGACAGGAAGATCACTCCCACCAAAGGTGTTGGAAATCTGAAATCGCATCCGCTCAACGCCAACAGACAAATGGATGGTTCGACGTAGTGTGGCGTCTTTGAACATGGAACTACCTTGCTTTTCATGGGTTTATCATGACCGCGGTTTGGCAACATGCAGTGGGACTCACAAAGGGAGAGGGCGGCAGATTGCTTGACTCTACCAGCTGTGGCACTACAAGATCGTGTTAGTCACTTTTTCCTTGGATGTAGCAATAAATTATAGAGGGCGCTTTTGAGCATCATCGCCTGACATTACTGTGTTGAAGCACCCGAACGGACCACGACTGTCCATGAGACAAACGAGTATAACGCGGAAAATTGCGTACTAGAAGTCAACGAAGCAACCCAATGGTATCCATCTTGTCCACTTTCCAATGAGGTTCCCTCGAAAGGCAAGGCACACGAGGAGTGTAGGAACACTAGCAAGGTGGTAACAACGAGACTGAGGCTCCTCGGGCTTCGTGCGAACGAGGACGACATGGTTAGAAGAAGACGACGATGAGATGCCAAGGGATCATGACAGCTATTTTGTTAGAAATTTCTTGTCGTTTTTAAACCGAGTTTTCATGCTGGAAGCGCGGCCGGAGACTTGTTCTCCGTACTGATATATTGCGTCCAAGCAACATATTTAGCCTCAAAGGAACCCAGGTCTCCCGATGGACGATCGCTGGGCCCACTGAAAGCGGCTCAATATAGATTCTGGGGGAAAGAGCTTATTTCAGATGAACCTGGACAGACTGGAGTTGATCCTCTGATTCCGATACTAAGCGATGGACACAGGGCGGAATGAACAGCGCACTTGAGGCTGGCCTGCGAGGTCATTGGTCGACTGGAGCCGAAGGGGGAAAACACATAGCCGGTGGTGGATTACATTTCCCCAGATTTGGCGATCCGGGACGACGGGACGCTTGCATTAGACTTGGCCCTGGAACAGTAATATAAAGAATAGTACGGAGTATAAATAGTTTACGAATCTGTCGACTATAAATCTCTTTGGATCTCGTTCTTTGCGTCGTTGTGTACCGCGATGCGTGTTCAAACTTCGAGCTCCAGCCGCGCGATTAGGCGCCTCGATCGGATGACCAACTAGGCCCCGAACACGGGGCTTCCAGTCACCTTCAACCTTTAATGCCTCCGATGTACGGCAGGTACGTACCTGCCCGTCCGTTGATCTGGTACCCTTGGTACCTGCAAGTCCGGGCGGTGACCAAGCAAATGGCGAATGACATGAAAACGTGCAGAACATTATCTGCCAATGCCAGGTCTGGATCTCCCACTAGCAATCCACCTTGAAAGGATTTCGGAGCCAGAGGAAACTTGTCGATATACTGTTCCGCATTGGTTTCCTGCCGGGTTCTCGTGAACCCTCACGGCCAATACGCAGTCTCTGAAGAGGGCACAATCAAGCGGATCAGGTGCAGCCACAAGATTGGGAACCCATGAGAAAGAGCTGGCATAGTATACTGGATTTCTACTGTTCTTCGGCTATCCAGATCACAAGACAAAATAGGGTCTCTCGTTATGGCATACGTGTGCTGCATATGCCGACTGATAGCGGCCAATTCGAAGCGACGCATTCCTCTTTACCAAACCAAATCCACGGAGGGGCCCATGTGGGATGATTCTTATTTGTTCCATTTTCAACCTTTTTATCTTGTAGACTAGGGTCCAGCGGCACCAGTCTTTTTCGTAACGGCGGAACTAAACACGTAGCTGCGAATACGCGGCGCCGCGGCCCAGTGGCATTGATCGCATTTGAGTGCAATGTCTGGATACCGGCAGTATCAGGACCTGAAAACCTTACCAGGCAGGGAATCTACATAGTTTGACTGGGCCAGTACACGGTGGCTCTGGAGTGCAAATTTCGTAAATAGCGACTCCAGGGACTACAGATTACAGATTGCTACAACCTGCTCTCGCTTACGTTCAGCAAATAGAATTAATTAATCTGGCATTCGGGTCAATTGGTACAAGCAGAAACCCGCATTCTGATGGTCTACATGATGCCCCCTGCCTTTACATCATACCACACAGGTCTGAGCAGCCTCAAGTCAAGATCCTTGGGCGGTACGAAATTACGGGCTCCTCCACACTTTCTGGGCGCCGACCGATTGCACTGCATCTGAGTCATAGAGTCACTTTTATCAACTTGTTGTTCTCTGGGACTTCATCTGTCGTTGAATTTTTTCTTCTTGCTCTCTCCATCACTTTGAGCAGCAGTGCTATTTAGAAATCCTGTAAACGGCTGCACTTGCCTCAGCTTACCGTATCCCACCCCCACCAAAGGACCGTTAATTTTTTTTTCCCTTCCCTCCCACTTCCTTCCACCTCTGTACAACTTCAGCAACGCATCTACCCGATCCACCCGCCTTCCCCGTCCACATATCTAGTTGAGCTCGTCGTCTAAAGACGTCTTTGACATTGTTTGGTAGACTTTGCTCACCACACGGCTTGAATCCTTACCTGGACTCTGCCTCACGTCTGGCTCCTTGCCTTTTGCACGGGAAGATCGTAAATCGACATGGCTTCCCTTCAAGTGGATGACACCAGAAGTAAGTAATACAGACCCTGCACCAATGGAATCTGGCGTTCCTTGCAACCTCCTCAGATGCAACGGGATGCACACAGCTCTTCATGTCAGCAGCATGTCAAAGCTTTCAAACGGGGTTCCTGCGTTGGTCTGGCTGCAATCATCCATTGCTTATATATGCCTGTACCAAAAGCTCGCGTGAAGCGTTCTCAGCGCTTTCTCAACCTAAATTTTGCTACTACCAAACAACAATCCAGAAGTGATGCTCAAAGCTAACGATCTCGCAGTCCTGGGTCAGGATCCCCTGATCCCGCCTGCCCTGCTGATCTCCGAGGTCCCCATGACCGAGACTGCCCTGCAGACGGTTGTCAAGGGTCGCCGCGAGGCTGCTGCCATTGTCATGGGCGAGGATGACCGTCTCCTGGTCGTTGTTGGGCCATGCTCCATTCATGACCCTGCCATGGCCCACGAGTACTGTGCCCTCCTTCGCGAGCTGTCGGACAAGCTCAAGGATGACCTCTGCATTGTCATGAGAGCTTATCTCGAGAAGCCCCGTACCACCGTCGGCTGGAAGGGTCTCATCAACGATCCTGACATCGACGAGAGCTACAAGATCAACAAGGGCCTCCGGATATCGCGTCAAATGTTCTGCGATCTTACCGCAAGCGGAATGCCCATTGCCAGCGAGATGTTGGATACGATCTCTCCCCAGTTCCTGGCAGATCTGATCTCAGTCGGAGCCATTGGTGCCAGGACTACCGAGTCTCAATTGCACCGAGAGCTTGCCTCGGGTCTCTCTTTCCCCATCGGCTTCAAGAATGGCACAGACGGAAATCTCGGAGTGGCCATCGATGCGATTGGTGCCGCCGCCGCCAAGCACCACTTTATGGGTGTTACAAAGGAGGGTCTGGCTGCCATCACGCGCACCAAGGGCAATGAGCATGGCTTCGTCATCCTCAGAGGTGGATCCAAGGGAACCAACTACGACGCCGACAATGTCAAGGCTGCCAAGGATATCTTGATCAAGAAGGGTCAGAAGCAGGCCATCATGATCGATTGCTCGCATGGTAAGTCGCCCTCATATATACATGCACGTGACATTGAGACTCATATTTTCTCAGGCAACTCGAACAAGGACCACCGTAACCAGCCCAAGGTTGCCAAGGTGATTGGAGACCAGATTCGCGAGGGAGAGAATGCCATCATTGGCGTCATGATCGAATCAAACATCAACGAGGGCAACCAAAAGGTTCCTTCCGAGGGTCCATCGGGTCTCAAGAAGGGAGTCAGCATCACAGACGCCTGCATAGACTGGGAATCTACCGTGACGGTCCTGGAAGACCTGGCTGCTGCCATTCGGGCACGCCGCGAGAAGCGTCAGAGCAGCGCAAACGGCCACGCCAACAATGGTCAGGTCACTGTGCTCGAGGAGAATCTGGGATAAATGTTTTCAAATGTGTACCCGGGCGTACCAGACGGGAGGAAGCAAAAGCCGTTCTAAAAGCAATGAATTTCGATGAAGTGGAAGGTATATCCACAGGATGGGGGGAAAATGACGTGGCGTTTTGATATTCTTTTTCTTGTCCCCGTTTCTGCCGGTCTGCAAAGCAATCTCAACCTGAACATTGGCGAGAATACGAGGTGAATATGAGCGGCAGAAAATGAGTCCATAATATGTCAGGTCAATGTGGCCTTTTGGACAAACATGTGTATTAGTGCTCTGTCCCCGAAACCTTGTGATATAGGCATTCCCCATCATCTGCCACCTGTAGTCCCAACTGGTGCATAGTTTCCACGATCAGCCCTACTTGGCAAACCGATGCCACCACTTGCTACCGCAGCCTTTTTGCCCTCTCGGTACTCGACGGCCCTCTTCACGCCGGCCCAACCCAGCAAGCCCAGCGTGCCCACAATGAAAGCCCACACGATGATCATGTCCTTGCGCGAGTCTCGCTGGAAGCACATGGTCACTACATCCTTCTCCTCGGCGTTCTTGCAGATCGGAAGGTTGTAGGCCAGACAAAAGGCACGGGTGCACTGTGCGCAGGAGCTCGAAGCCGCTCGCTTGGATATGGACGACGGTGGCTCGGCGGTGAACGGGTTTAGGGAGCGCAAGAAAGACTGCGCATTGCTGGGAGAGCCTCCGGGCGATGGGGACGCCGAGTCCTTGGGGCCGAGGCGCACGATTGTGCTATTTGTGAAGCAGGTGCATTTGCAAAAGGTCGGAGCCGCTATGAAGAAAGGTCAGTGACATGGCGAGTAGAGTACATTCAGGAGACCATCACGATGCAATGATGCTTGACAAAGGGCAATGGGGGCACGCAGCGGTTGCCATACATTCTGCGGCGACCAGGGCCACCAAGGCGGCGAGTAAGAACAGCAGGACGCGAAGGCGCATCATGATGGCGGCGGCATTTGAAGACTCGAGGGAGCGTGCGAACAAGACAGACTGCCTCTCTCAGATCAGAGCAGTCGTAGTGGGCATCGCTGGCGGAAAGAATGCTCCTCCTCACTGCTGTCAATTGAGATGGACAAGACGATCTGGATTCTGGGCTTTACCTAACTGACGGTACCGCTAATGTTCAGGCAGGGAGGGAGCTTGCGGATCAGGTACAGTACGACAAATGTGGCTTAAGCTCCCAAACTCCAAGCCACGACTCACTTTTGTGGGGCCCTTTTTGGCGCGATCCCGGCAGAAAAGTTCACCTCTGTCTGAATTGGAGCTTTGGATGGTCCATTCGCATATCCGTTACACTTCGGAATTCCACACTCTGCGCGCAATCCACTAGAAAATGAGGAGGATAGCGAGGATCAGCCAGCCTTCGGCTTGGCAATGTGCAGCATCACGGCAAAATGTCGTGCCTCTCGCGACACAATGCGCCGCAGCTGGGGCAGCACCCCTTTCGGCAGCTCGAACCGCGACCAGGACAGCATCAGCCAATACATTGCGCCTTTACTCTCAGAAGCCTTCACTGCCACAGTCCCTCTCAGGCTCGCCAACGCCGGCATCGACACAGCAGGCTGAACAGCATGACATGTCTCTGGAAGAGCTGGAATCTTTGGACGTTGCCGCGGGAGAGCAGAGTGTGCTGGAAGGTGTTTTCCGACCGCCCCCATCCCGCCACGCAGCACCATCAGCCGATCGAGTCACGGATCCTTCGTATAGTCCTGCCACCTCGGCTGCAGGCCTGACCACGATAGGAGGCCTGGAGAACTGGTGGCAACGCCGCGAGAACTGGGCCAAGAGCGGTGATTTCGCTGGTTTCAAGGCCAAGAAGAAGATTCAAGATCCCCGTGTCATTGAAACTGCCGTGCGCAGAGCAGTCATGGAGACCATAGTCTTGAAAGAGGTCGGCCGTGAGGGCGAATTGATCACTACTTGGCCGGTTGGCAGTGAGGAGGAACTGGCTCGGGTGCTTGCTCTGAATGTCCAGTGCGACACCAGCGGCGTGGCGACTCTGGTCGGAGATTCCGGTGCGGTGGCCGAAGACCTCTCCTGGGACGTGCAAGAGACGAGGGAAGCCGAAAGGCCGGCGAGTGATAGCGTTCCAATGTGCTCGACTGAAGAAGCAACAGCATACCTCAAATCGTGGGACCCGACGTGGACACGCTACTCCCTCCATGATTCCACCGTCAAGTTCGCGGTTAGTCAACGAAGCCTCCTCACAAAGTGCCGTATGATCTCATCTCGCTGACTATACCTTTTCCTAGATCACCAAACGCGTTTTTCAATTGACCGGCCAGCTTATCCCAGATCACAAGCTCGCCGACGTCACCAACGTCTCCTCCCTTCTTGCCGCGTTGAGGAAGGCGCCCAAGCCCAAGACTTTGACCGAGGATATACAAAAGCACGGCCAGCAATTAGTGCGCCTGTCCAATGTCGCATTTTCCCCCAAGCAGGTGACGCGTGGTGACAAGGCCAAAGCAATCGGCCAATTCAAGATTATCCAAGAGGAATTGAAGAAGAGGGATCTTCAACATGGACACTTGTCCGTCCCCGCGTCACGGGAGAAGTATTGGTTCAAGGGCGAGGCGTGAGAACGGTTTGCCTGAGAGACAATGTAGAACGTCGCACCGGGAAAGCCCATGTAAAATCAAGCAATGTACCATAAGACCTCCTGCGAATCGACTAGACCTCGTACCTACACTGAGGTGCCATTCCACCACACGTCCATGATTGAGACCCTTGTACTATATATCGCTCCTTGTCATTGCCATTGATACCTCTTACTGTGATCCCTAAATACGCGGGCATGTTTACAATCATGAAGTACTATTCGATTGACGGGTGGCCCAATTGGTGACGGTTGAAGCGGAGCTTTCATACTGCGTCACAAGTGCGAGTCGTGGTGGGTCATTTCTTGTTTCAACATCTGTCAAGAGAACATTCCAACACCACTGTCAATTTGCTCAAAGCTTCACTTCCTTAAGCACCCTTTTCCAACCGGTCGCGAAATGGAGTATACACACATCACGGCCAGCGATGGCTGCAAACTCGCCTTCCAAACCTCTCTACCCCTCAGCCCCACGGGAGATGTACGATACAAAAAGCTCATCTTCCTGATCCATGGCTTTTCAGGATCGTCGGCCTATTTCCAACGCAACGTTCAAGCCCTGTCTGCTGCGGCCTGGGTAGTGGCTGTGGACCTCAGAGGCCACGGCGCCTCCGGACGTCCACGCGGAGGATACCACGTTGCGCGATTAGCCGCAGACCTGAAGGAGATCATCTCCCACCTGCGCTCATCTGTTTCCTCGGGGAGCTCCCCTGAGGGTCTCAGTATCGTCCCTGTCGGCTGCTCCATCGGTGCTGCCATTCTCTGGACATACTCTGAGCTCTTTGGTGATGCCGACGTGGCGGGATACGTCTTTGTCGATCAAGCGCCCTTGCAGGACCGCTCCACGTTCGACTCTTGGGATGAGTCCAAGGCGCACCGTGGCTGCTTTGACGAGGCCTCCATGCTTGGCGCCCAGAACGCCTGGATTTCCGAGCCAGAGAACGCATTCAAAGGCTTGGTTGACGACTGCCTGGGATATCGCTTCGCCCCACTGGCCGGGGAGGATATCAGCAAGGAGCAGTCTCGAGCTGATGAAGAGTTCTTCACGGGAGAGTCCCGGAAATGTGACACGACCTGGCTAGCTCGTCTGCTATCCGATCACACGAGGTATGATCACCGTGAAGCATGCGAGTTGATCGACGTCCCCGTCTTGGTTTTGGCGGGCAAGAGGACTGGCTGCTTTCCTTTGGACGGAATGAAGGAGACGATTCGACGGGTGGAGAAGGGTAGGAATGAAAGGGGCATTCAAGAGAGCATCGTGAGATGGTCAGAGTATGAAAGCGGGCATTGGCTGTTCTGGGAGGACCCGGACCGGTTCAACACCGAAATCGCCGGGTTCGTTGCCGAGTGTGATAAGCTTTCTCGGAAATAGAGGCATCGTGACTAGCAGCTTGGACGAATTGACCTATTCGTAAGTTGATGATTAGAAGAGAATGAATATCGTAGTGACATGTACTAATGAGGTCCTTCACTACCAAGTACTAATAAAGAAGAAAGAGAATTCTAGACTAATTACAACTGCAGGATCTTCACTGGCTGCCGTCAAAGCGACGACAGTTGATTCTCAAGCAACCAGTCTCGAACAGTGAGAGATATTATGAGCATGTTCTACTCCCGTACAATGAGTCTGTACAAGAACAATATATTTCGATCTTGACTCCCTATGGGCTATCGTTCGCAGTGGCCCCCCGTGGAATCGCTTTTTGGACATGCATTCGAATTTCAACACATGACTATGATCTTTATGAGAAACAGACAGAGCTTGCTCAACGTCACCAAGTATTCTTAAAAAAACACATCTGTGCGGATACGCAGCACTCGCTTCGAGTACAACGCAATACAGTTTGTTATCGTCGACCAATAGAGGCAGCCCAAAAATCGACCATACACTGGTGATGATGATGGTGACGATAACAATTCCCTGCAATTATCTTCTCGAAGCCATATACATTTTTCCATCGTAACTACGACAGCGCCTGTCATCAATGTACGCCCACTGCTGAACCCTGAGATTTATCGCACTTCGGCGGTCAGTATCACAGTACCTGGCTTATTGTTGCGCACCTATACTCGTAACAGTAGGCGAGGATTTCGGATTTCGTTCTTGGGGCGCATCTTCTGGCCTATTTTCTCGATTGATAGCATCATCGGCAGCCTCACCAGCATCATCGTGGGTCATTCCAATCTTTCCAGCGGCGCGATCTCGTTTTTCGAGGTACGTTATCAGACCAATGAATGGTACAACGAGAGACCCAGTGACCAGGCTGGCAATATAACCCTTCTCATAGTTTGGCGCGTCGGTGACAGGATAAAATATAAGGGGCCACCAAGTGACAAAAGCAAAGTCGAACGAGTTCATGAATCCTGTCGTGATAGCTCGAAGTTGAATGTCGTGCGCCGTAACATCCGCCATCCTACGCGTTTGTGAAATTGATTAGCCTCACGGATCGGTATTCTTAGGGGCAGGATAAATCATGGTACAGATGGACAAGGCAAGTATGAACATAACCTACCAAGAATACCACAATGCTTGAGGCGCATATGTAGTCCCAAGAAGATAGAATGCAAAGAAATGAGCCCCATCTGGTGCTGGATCTGCCACAAGAATGGCGCTTCCAACAACGAATGTCGCGGCAATGGCAATTGAAGGCTGCCATCGAGAGTTTATCTTGTCGGATATCACGGAATACAAGATGGTTCCCAGGATAGCAGTGGCATATATAGCCGTGGGATACGTATTCTGCTGGATGACCGTATAGCCCCGAGAGGCCATCCACAGCGCCATAACGTTGTTGCCCAGACTCTGTACGCAGAGACTGTACACTAAGAGCATAATGTCAGTGAGGTCAAGTGACCTGCTAGGGGCTCATCAACTCACGCATGAAGATGAATGGAAGTAACCAAAACTGCCAGCTCAAAAGAACACGACGGAAAACCGTAAGATCCCAACCTCGCGTTTTAAAATTCCCGAGACGTGTGATGGCAATCTCTCTCTCCTCGGGAGACAGATACCAGGCACTTTTATGAGAAGGGAGATCCGGGATGATGAACCAGCCTCGGAACAAGTCAGCCCAGGGACGAGGCGCTGGGAAGTTGCAGAAAGTACATACCCATGGCCGCGACCGGTATAGTCATTAAAGAAACAATGATGAACACCCAGCGCCAGGCAGGAAGACCATTCTTCCCATCGAGCGACTGAATTAGACCAGCTTGAATCCATCCACCAGCGATTGAACCCAGATGGCCAAAGCAGCAGAAGACGGCTGCTCTGGTGCTCAATTCCGACCGTTTATACCAAGAACCGTAGATGAAGTGGGCACCAACGCTGTAGCCAGTCAGACATTTATCCCCATAAGCAAATCAATGGATGTTGCTGCTCACTAAGCAATAGCTGAGAAAGCTCCCTCGAATCCGCTCAGGATAAAGAGCTGATAAACATGCTGCATGGCGAATGTAACCATGGTCAACACACTCCAGCCCACATTTGCGAATACGAAAACATATTTTGGACGCGCCAGAGTGAGGAGCGACGTTGAAGGTATTTGAAACACAGCATAGAAGACGAGATAAATCGTGCTCATATAATTGAAGTCTGCAAAGTCAGGTTCTGGACGGCGACAGGCTCGTGGTCAGTGTCTTCGCACTAACCTTTGCCCTGGAAATTCAAGTCCTCTTTCATCCCACTGATGTATGCGTGGCTATAACTGGCTCGATTTACGCCAAAGAGAAACCATATAAGCGAAAAATATGGCAGAATAGTGCTGTCAAGCTTGATTACTAGGGCTCGCTCCACAGAGGAGGGACCCCAGAGAAATGTCTTTAGTCGGGATATTATCGACATGAAGACGTTTACGACACTTCTATGCCGTCCTTCAAGTCGCTCATAGGAAGAAGACATGCTCGAGACAAATACGCTTTCCCGTGCAACAATTCACAGATAAGAGGAGGTGAGAGAGTTGATGTCGAGATAGTGGAGCCCCAGTTGCGGCATCCGGGCTGGACTTTATTGGGCCGTTACCATACCTGCAGGCTGGGCAGCTCATTAGACGCATCAGACGGCTGGTATCTGCCTGGTAAGCCTGGCAAGCACACAAGATGGCGTGCATGTGTTTGGTGGGGTAACAGCAGTGACAGACATGGCTACATCGTACATTACGGCTCAGACATTGTCAAGCATGCTGGTGGTTCCAGTCCACTAATCTGATTTTAATTCACCTCTTGAACAGGCAAACAGGCAATATACTATGATGGGTGGGTCTATGGTAAAGACGAAAGCGACCTCGTTGAGATACGTACAAAGTACGTACTGCGCAGGACGATTGGAAACTTCCAGCGCGGCTAGACATGGCAATCTCTGCAAGCGTTGTGTGAGGCAGGCGTGGCAATCGAATCGAGGTGAAGCCGTCTCAATAAACTGTTGCAAATGAGTGGCTCGAATGGCTGCGAAATCCATGAACACCGCTCGTCAAGAACCATCAACACGGCGTTGAAAACATATATACCAGTGCCTTACTACGCCTGCCGTGGTGCTACACGAGGAGATATGCTGGACAAGAAATAAATTCCTGTGCTGTCCCGCCTGTGTTGAAATGCGACAGGTTCCCGGAACGCAGCTCGGGCCCCAACCAGTGTTTCTGTAGCAGCCGCCACTACAGATTATGTCGTGCGGCTTGTCTTTCAGGTCCGGCTCGAGAGGCAATCAGACTGGGAACTTGATCCCCTTGCTCCGAGCAGTAGTGTAGTATGCTCAAAGCCGCTTCGCCATGTCTGACGTCCTCGGCATGTACGCCTATTATGCGGTTGATCATAAACGTCCCGGGGCAGTGGAAGCGTGGGGCAGAGGCGACATTTTGGCCGCTGAAGCGACTGCGACATGAGAGATGGATATGTATGTGTCCCGTGGCTGTCGAGTTCGGTCTATTAGTTTTCGAATTCAAGTTGATGTGTCAAACTATCAGTCCTCTGTTCCAGCAACGCGGGGCTGTTAATTCCCGAATCTCGTTGCATTGCCTGCTCCATCAAGAGTCTCGATTATTTCCGCGCACGCGTACCAACGTCCCCGCGACGCCGCGTGCTGCGCCAGAGGCCGGTGCTGGAACTAATACTCTGTAGTAAATGATGGCGAACCTGGTGACAAACCACGTCCACTAAAATGCCAGATGCCGAGGTTCGAGTGCTTGACTAGACGACAACTTACTAGATCCTGTAACGTTTCACCAGCAATCGGGGACTTATCTCTCATTGCCTTGTCTTTCATATTATCAACCACAATACCTACGATAGGCGCCAGAAACCGCGGAGTCGCGGAGCGGTGTGCGATAGATTTCTAACCATTCGCCACCGTCCAGCGCCATACACATAACACATAATCCGGTATTGTGGGTGCTTGGAATCTCTGCGAATACGACGGCGGATTTCATTGCACCTAATTGGCATTGATTTACATGGACAGAGGTTGTTGGATGCGACGTGTCGAGCGTGCTTTGGCGTGCTACATGAATACAGACTTGTACAATACTGGACAGACGACAAAACGTAGCGTCATATGACCGGTCACCGCGGTGCTGATACGGTGGACCTCGCCAGGCAAGGCAAAAGAGAGGAAAAGCAATACTATGAGCTTTCACGTTCATGGTCTGGTTCATACAGGGTACTTCATATTTCTGGCACCAAAGTCATCTGGCTCAACTGGCACATCCGCGCTCCTTCATAAATCATCACGCGTACACAGGCCTCAAGATGTATGCTAGCCAAATTCAATGCCATGTACGAGGTACGGGGCGGTGTTTTAAGGTTTTGGAATTCTCCCGGTCTCCGCAGGTCCCTTTTCAGTACCCCGGTTGGTACCGTCGGCAGCTACCGAACAGAAATGTCTTTGGGATCCGCAATCGATGGCGTGCTTGAGTTTCATCTCATCTGGAAATTGAAAATGAGGTAAAAGAATGCTCGTGTGGAGCGGCAGCTTGCGACAACATACGTTTGAACACGAAGTTGTTCTATAGATCTTGGGGGAATTATGAATCTTGCTGAAAAACGATGATCAATTCGCCTTGCAGATCTTGTTATGCGTTTGGAAATCCAAGCCCTACCTATGAGACCTGGAAGGCTAAAATGCCGACCAAAGCTCCAACTTAGAAGAACCTTGAAAACACGAATAAAAGACAAAATGGCCCAAATTCTTGTTTTAACGTCATGTCGCCTCTGTTGCAATCGACCCTCGGGGCGTCCATGACCCCCAATTCGCCTATAGTAAACGGACCGATTTGATCGACTAGAAGGAGCTCGCACACTTTGTTCCTGCCTCCAGTTTATGCTACCCGTTCATCCCATCGCCTGGGGAAGCTTGTGGGATTATGGATCATGGTTTGTGTACGTATTTGTAGTGCTTTTAGCAATCGCAAGTGCCGGGTGTCTATGCCTATAATGGCCATGTGCCCGATGAATGACTGATCTACAGCGGGTGTCCAGAACAATAAGACACAGTCCTAATAAAATACTTGTCGCCTGTATTAACAAACGACAAGCGAGACGGTCTGACAACTCCAACGAGAAGGCATAGGAATTGACGTCTTCCAGCTATTACGGCATTATTGCCCAGAGGGGCAACTCGTCCCAGCGATGACATGGAAACATAATCCGTCAAGTCGATACGATCGATCTGGCACGAGATGCCATTCCCTATTAGTTATTGATGGGCAAGCCCGGTAAAATAGCAGAACGACTCGGGTGTGCGAATGCCTAGGCTATGCTAGGTCACGTCTTTAGTGCATATTCATCTTGGTAGTATACAGCACGAATATGTTATGATTGGCGGCACATGGCCACTTGCTTCGTTTGGCTGCTCCCCAGATATCGCCAGCTCATGGGTCCCTCCCTCGCAGTTTTGCCCTGCACTGACCTCCCAACTCGGGCATGTCATGAGGGTGTGGCCCGACTATAGTCTCGGACGCTAAGAAACTTTTCCTGTGTGGTATCGAGCAAACGTCGGGCTTTATTCAAGCTTTACGGATGCGCGGGTGCCAGAAGATCCCTGCTGCTTCCCCCCAGCCAAGATCGTGTTTCTCCTATTTCCTTCGCGGAACTTAGCACTGTCGCAATATGCAGGCGTATGCGGTAGGTGCTACTGTGTACATGGAAACCGTGATATGCGCGACTCGTCAGTCGTTCATTTTGCGGGCTACTCATCTAGGTACGTAGCCGCGAATCGACTCCACGAATGGAGAAATAGCTATGGATCACCCAAACCAAACCCCGGCCAATACATTTACTTACCGTATTGGAGATCCAGGTCTAGGGTCCTTCTTGGTCGTTGCCCATGGCCAGACCCGTAACAATCCACTTCACAGAGACCGACTGCAAGATAAAACCGTCTTTTGACCCATATCTAGGCGTGTTCCTGCTTCCCACTTCTATTCCTCACAACTTTCTGGCTAATGTGTCACTGATTTGTCAAGATGGGTAAGTCTTGGTTCTTGGGCAGACAACCTCTTCCAGTCGAAGGAGCTTTGCTTTCCCAAACCGGCGAAACGGTTCAAGCTAACATCAGATGCAGCAATCCACAAGGACGCCTCGAGCAACGAGTTTGCAGTTCAGGAGAAAGCTGGTGGTGATGACCATGCTCCCTACGTGGCTGCCAACATGGAGGAGGACTACGAGGGCAAACCTACTACGGAGGAGCTCAGAACCCTACGCCGAGTTCCCATCAACATCCCGATTGTTGCCTATCTCATCTGCATTGTTGAATTTTCAGAGCGGGCCTCATATTATGGCGTACAACCATTAATCAGTAATTTTGTTAATCGACCAATGCCCGCTGGGGGTAATGGCTGGGTAAGTGGTCCTCGAGTGCTCGTCTAGTCCATTTTATTATGGAAGTTTTGCTGACGCAATTACTTTACAGGGTGCACCTCCAGCCGGCACTCAACAAACAGCTGGTGCCTTAGGCATGGGTACTGAAGTCGCGAATGCGATTGGACAGTCTTTCAGTGTCATTGCCTAGTAAGTTCATCTTCACAGCCCGTCTGCCCTCCAAGGCATCCGCCGTCAAGTAGATCCTGGCATGATGAAGGAGCGAGGGAAGATGAAGGCCTTCCCAGTTCGACTTCGGGGAATGGATTTTGTTACAAGGCTAGTCACTAACACATCATGTCACAGTGCCTCACCTCTCATCTTTGGATATATTGCGGACGTCAAAACAGGCCGTTTCAAGATGATATCGTGGGGCGTCCTCGTCTTTGGTGTTGCCCACGTTCTCATGTGCGCTGCTGGCGCTCCCGATCTCCTGGCCAATGGAAATGCCAAGATACCCTACTTCATCTCTATCTACATTTTGGCGATTGGTGCTGGTACGTCGAGCTTGTTGCGTCTTCAAAGAGAAGAAGAAGATGATATGCTGACAACTTTACCAGCCATGTTCAAGCCTTGTGTTTCCCCCTTGCTACTGGATCAGATGACGACAACGGTCCCAAAAGTTATTACCACGAAGAAGGGCGAACGCGTGATCCAGGATCCAGAGTCCAGCACTGAGAGAGTCATGTTGTGGTTCTACCTCGTTATCAACATCGGCGGATTCATGAACGTCGCCACCGCGTACATTGAGAAATATATCGGGTGGTGGCTCGCCTTTCTTGTGCCCTTGTTCCTTTACCTCCCGTTGCCCTTCCTCCTCATGTTCCTGAAGAAACGACTCATTCTTCACCCTCCAGCTGGAAGTGATCTCGGAAAGATCATGAAGATCATTGGTATCTGCTTGAGGGGATCTGGAATCAAGGGATTCGGTCGCAAGGGCTTCTGGGAGTCTGCCAAGCCATCGGTCATCCGCGCCAAAGGGTTGAACATCCAGACGAACTGGAATGACGAATTTGTGGAGGATGTCAGGCGCACTTTCCAAGCCACTGGAATTTTCTGCTTTTTCCCGATTCAGTATCTCAACGACAACGGTATTGGCTCTGCTGCCAGCTTTCTGTCCACGATGTTGACGACCAATGGAGTACCGTAAGTTCTACCAGCACTCTCAGCGACATGACATCTTGGATCGTCGAGAAATAGTAGGCTAACTCTTCACAGAAACGATGTCATCAGCAACTTCAATACACTCAGCATCATCGTCGTGGCTCCGATATTGAACTACGGCTTATATCCCTTTCTCCGCAAGGCCGGTATTCACTACGGTCCCATTGCCCGTATCACCACAGGATTGGCGTTATCTTCCATTGGAGGTGCCGCATACACCGTTCTCAACTACTATGCTTACAAGTTGTCACCCTGCGGTGAGTATGGTTCTACTGACTGTACTATTGGTGATGGAGTGGCCCCGATCAGTATTTGGTATGTCTCATCTTCTCGGTTCCACCAGATGCATGTCTGTTGAGACTCTTCTCTGATGTGCGGTGTGTGCTAACTATCGGCAACCAGGTGGATGGCGATTCCATATGCTATAGGTGGTATCTCTGAATTGTTTGTCAACGTTCCAGCATACGGTATCGCTTACTCTCGTGCCCCCGTCAACATGAGAGGCTTGGTTTCTGCCATCAATCTTTTCACAACTGCAGTGGCATACATCATTGGACTTGCCTGCTCTGCTGTCATCACCGACCCCTACTTGACCTGGGACTTTGGTGGTCCCGCAATTGTGGGCGGTGTTTTGACCATCATCTTCTATTTCATGTTCAAGCACATTGACGCCGAAGAGTTCCAACTCAGTCAGAAGAATGACAACACAGACTACCACCTAGAGATGGAGGGGACTGTAAATGTCGTCGGGGAAAACGAGCTGAATAAAACGACCAACCACGCAGCACCCATCAACAACAACGAAGAAATGCTCATCTCAGCCAAGCAGTAAGCGTCCTGGGAGCTTCATTTGGGAAACGTCAAGAAGTCAGCTCAGCAGTGGAGCCACACCACCTCTTCACGCCTGCTGGTGACTGCGGAAAGGGTCATGAATTGGATATAGCGTTAACTCGGAGCGATCTATGTACAAAATGTCTTCCTCTTCCGTTGACTTGTCGCTATTGTACCCATCTATACAGCATTTCTGCGTTGAGTATGTACCGTGTACAATGAATTTAAGTATAAGATACGAGCCCACACGAGCTGTTCACCGCGAGTAATTCTATAGTCACTGCTCCAGGGCACTTGCATGTGCTCAACGTATGAGATATGCGTAACCTACTTGATATCCATGCTTCATGTGCTTGGCCTAATATAGGCTATCTGTGTCTGCATTCTCGCTTGCCAAGTCTCGTGATTACGCCGCGATGGCCGCCGTAAAGCACGACATCACTACCACTTCAATTAAAGATATTATACGCGGACAAGATTCTTAAAAATTGTATATATGTATCCGTCAAGTCCTATCTGGTTTTAGTTGTAACCATGCGTCCTTCAGTTTCTTGTTCATGTCATCTTCGAACAAGTTCGGACCCAATAATCCGCATCGGGAAGAATGATTCTGAGTGAAGGCCAATGGCCAGGAACTTGAGGGCGACGTTGCAAGAACTACTGTGCTGTCGAGGCAGCACGTCATGATATGACTCGGCATCTCTTTCCCAAATCAAAATAAGAAACGTTATCTGCAAGAACATCGAGGAATCACATACATCTCCACCAATTATGCCAACAAAGCTTAAAATCGAGAGCTCTTTTCTTCAAGACGCTGTTAATGGATATGCCAAGGCTTATGAAGTTCCTCGGAAATGTGCGCCAACCTTTGACTAATACTTCGTTGCGATCTAAACACAATGTCTTTCCGATTTGAGCGACGAATCAGGATTTCTCCAAAGAGCACACTGGCCTCCCACGGTGTCTTTGTGGTATCAACAAGTGAAGGCAGATTTTTATAACAGACTAGACGTCATATTAGCGATACACCATCAAGCAATGGAACAAGCTGATCCCGGGAGATCGAGACTGAGAGTGACGTAGTGCATAGCGCTGGAGACTGTGATTTATATTTCTTGAATTTCGTTTTCGTTACTAGTCCTCATAACGACATTTTGTCGGCCTCGAAGTTTCTCAACTTGCTCGCACCGAGTAGTTTGATAGGTGGCGACAGAATGAACAGGTAGCCTTGGTGCATCCAGCGAGGTCCGGCAAAGACGTAGCTCGACCGCCTCCTCCCCTCTTGTACGTCTTCTTCCATGAAAGGCATATACCCTGCATTCCAAATACCAACATAGTTTTCTACGCGTCGTGCTTGTCGAATCAATAGTGCCGATGTGCCCGAATGGTGATGGTCATCTTTGGAGTCGCAACCTTCCAACTGCCATGCCGCCAACGAGTTACAAACTGACATCCCGCCCATGATCCAACCAAACAAGGCCATGTATGTGTGCAATGCCGCATTGCTTAAAAGGGCCGCCCGGCAGCCGTGAGCGGCATCAAGCCAAAAGTTGCCGGTTGTTTCGAATTTGATTTTTGGCACCTCCCTGACGATAATCGGAAGGAAGAACCAAAGGTTGAGAATGGTGACGTTGATCCACATGGCCGAGGATATCAGAAATGCCGTGGCATATACGGCGCATTTCCTTTGGGTGACAACGAGGAGCGCTGACAAAGTGTGCAAGATGACAACCGCGCAGCAGGTGTAATACACTGCATTGTCGTACAGGTCCATGTCGACTGGTGGCCGTGGTGTGGACAACCTCGGCTGAATATAATCTGTCAAGCCTTTCGGGACATCCACAAGGCTGGTAAGAAGGGACATTTGCTTTCTATATACAGCTTTTAGTCGGAGCAGAGAAAGGTTTAAATACAGTTGAGATTACGTGGACTCGAGTTTGGGACGTTTGAGACGTGCAGATCATGAGCATGAGACACAGAGCCAATAGTACGGTCGCCATGCACGGGGGAAGGTTCACATGTGCAAGGTTTGGGTTCAGTGGAGGAGGCAGCGCCTGAAACAGGCGAGCCGCTGGCTCAAAAGGCCCGCGCGTGCAGCATGAATGACTTGGCTTGCCATACTTTAGGGAGAAACCTTGAATTAGAAGAGCTGCACCTGAATCCTGTAATTTGTTGCAGGCCTTGTGAATACCTTCGAGAAATTAGCTGTGTAGTGCTTTCTCTTCCCGATTGACAATGTGAAGTGGTATACTAAATGCATCAGAGAGGGGCAAACAGGCTTGGAAATTCACCAGTCATCGCTTGAATGGTTCCACTACGCTCCCTGGTAGGATCGAAACACTGCAGCTACTTCATACACCCGATACTCGGCATGGAGTAAAGTCCACTTTGCCCCTTTGCTGCATATTATCTCAAGTATGAGTCTCGGTCTTGTTGGTATCTGCTAACGCTCACATTGCTAATCGCGATGTTGAGGCATTCTCATTTGAAGGACCTGATTAACCTTAGTTTTGTTCTGAAGCAGCCGAATTTAGCCTTAAGCAATGACTTTTACAAGATGGCTCCAAAAGCATCCTTATGCACACTTGCTTCTGAGTCTATATTTGTTGTCTTTAACATTTCTGCTTTACCCAGCAAGATTTCAAAGGATCAATAAATATGGGTATCTGACAGAAAGATGTTTATACAGAAATTCAGCATTGGCTGTTGAATCTTCCTCTTCTTCTCCAGGTACATCTTTTTGGTATAAATCGGATAATAAATATGGCTGCTTGAAACCCTTATCCTATAGTCCGAGTCGACGCTTGATGATAATATTCAAAGCACTTGCACTATTTGTGGGTTTTCCCACCATTATAAGGAGAATGTCTATTTGCATTTTACTGTTGTAATCGTGGCATATTGTTGACTGCAAGCGATTATTAGTCTACGAGCTGAAGATAGAATTTTGCTAGGCTCAAGAAGCGCATAAGCCAGATACGATACAAGGAGATCAGTATCACATTTCACCGTGCCGTCTATGCGAAGCGCCATCCTCCTTCATGTGTAACGCATTGTGTGATCAAGGTGCGCGTTGTTGAGCAAGCTTATTACTGACCGCCAGGGCAACTTTCAAAGTCCGGCGGCAATGGCCATTTGGACGAAGCAAAAGCCACAATCTGTCATCGCAAAGGCATTTCACGCGAAGCAATGCAAGCCATGGCAAGGCGAGGCAGAGGATGGCGCATTGAGGCTGATACGAGAAATGAGACGGGCAGTCGCAAAAGCACTTTTGGCGTCCTGTGCAGGGTCTCGATAGTGTCTGGTGCACAGCAGACTACTCAATATCAATTTCAATTGCACAACCCCAGTCAAGAGAGATGGAAGATTGATAGCGCCTCAGCCGGTAGCTCGCGACTTGGGGGATGCACATGTGCGCGACTTCCACAGCATACCTACAAATGGATACCTGTGTGCCGTGGCTGTAGCCAAAGTGACAAATAAATAAATACGACGTACGAAATCTTCTGTAATCTGTAATATAAGAACAAACGAGGTGTCCAGCGAACCGCAGACAGCGGGTTGCAACGGGGCTGGCATTAATTACCTAATCTCTAAACGCTCGGTTCGCAGTGTGGCGCTGTCGACCCAAGCACCAACGTTCGTCTCTGCCGCAAACCAACCAAACCCCCAAATCTTGCCAGCGGCGCCTTGGGCACGTCAGAGCTGTAAAACTTCAAACAGCCTTTTGCCG
>JACVEI010000052.1:0-39187 GCA_018115615.1 Pestalotiopsis sp. DP-2020a | reverse complement strand
CCCCCCCCCCCCCCCCCCCCCCCCCCCCCCCGCGCGCGCGAGAACACTCTCTCTAACTCTTGCCCTTCCTCAGGCAGATTATACGATCCTTATGGTCCATTCTCGATAGGTTCCGATCGGGGACCCTCATTTGTCGGCTCAGTCGCTACAAATCTGCTGCTACCTCTGCTGCCAGTAGTGGAGGGCATCGATCGCATCGGCTGCATTTGACTGACGACTGGACGTCTGCGGCACCATGGGAGCCTGCGCGTCATGCCTAGGCAGGGCCGGCCAAGACGCATATGACGAGGCAAGAATCTCACATGTCCTCACTTGCTTGCGGCAAGGAAGGACCAATTGTTTGCTGACCGTCCTTTGCAGGAGGACGAATCCCGACTACTACTCGACGACCCAAACAACTTCCAGTACGGCAGCTTCGGCGAGCAGAATGCAAATACCCACACGGACCCTCTCGAGTCGCAAAGGGAGCTCGAGGCGCTGCAGAAAGTTGTAGCCAAGACGTCAAAGTATAACTTCCACCCGAGTACCATGCCAGCGATTCTCTCCTGCTGACCTTTGTTGCAGTAATCTGGTCGACATTTTCGAGATCGCTCCCTCGCAGCCTCAACAGGCCCATCCTCCCGCCCTGAACGGCCAGGACACGCGCCTCAACCGCTATCAGGCCATCATCTCCAAGCTCTCTACCGATGATGATATCAGTACAGTCACAGCTCAAGGCCAGGTGGATTGGCTGAGCGACGATGACACGATGGAAGTACATATGGACCCGCCCACAGTCAAAGCCGGCGAGTCGCTTGTGGGCACTTTTGCCGACGCGGTCGTAGTGGCATGAGCGCAGGTTGCATTGCTACCATTTTGCAATGTGGACCAGCACTCAGATGGTGCCATGGCCCTCATTCACGAGCAGCGGTGAGATATCTGCTGTTGTGCCGGAACGCACGATCGTCCCGTGGACTTGACACCATATCTGTCCAGACTCTATCGATCAAACTCGCAGCGATCCAACCAAATATGTCGAGCTGCGGCTCGTGTGATGCTGATGTACGAGTACATACGCCTTGACACGACGCCGGCCCAAGTGGCCTATTGATGCAGAGACGAAACAGGACCCTCGATTTACTTGTGCTACATGCGCCCACGGCTAGCGAGCCTGTAGCTGGGCTGGCCTGCCCTCCCTTTTGTCTTGTTCACGACCAATCAGATAGCGCCATCGCAATGACTTCTTCTCAGGTCCGGGGGCCACAAGGCCCCCTCGGGACTAGCAACCAAGCAACCACGTGCCCGTGAACACTTGTCAGTGGTTTGGTTTTATATAACAAGAACAGAAAGATTCATAGCTTAGTCATCTGATTTGATATTAAATGCGAAATACGTACGTACCACCTACACCGACGTCATTGCCTTGCTCTTCATGTCCGTCGCTTCCGGGTGTCGTAAGCAGCCGCGAGCATGAGTTGGAAAGCCGACTGCCGGCTGCGAGGTTCCTTCAGGCTTCCAGAACACAAAAGGATGGCAAATGCCCGCGCGTTGTAGTGATCGCACCAGAGCCTGGCTCTGCATCGATCCAATTAACCATGTGCGCTACATACATTAGAATGTGCGGCCCGGCCCATCGCTCGTCCAGTCATACGGGCTTGACCGCTACACTGGGGTTCCCACTCACATGGTTATGGAGTATGGTACGTGCTGACTAGTGGGATAGCCGAGAGAGCATATTGTACTAGAGCTGCATTTTTTCGACTTGGACCCCATCATCCCCTCCTGCTCGGGTCTGTTCGTCATTGGAGTCGGACGTCCTCGCTGGATTATCCAAAACTGGCTTCCACTGCCGTTGCGTCGGGTCCCTCTGCCGCTCTCTCGCTCGAGCAAGATCTGGGGATTCAGCCACTATATGACGGCGCAATGCCGCTCTCGATCAGAGTCACTAGCTAGGTACCTAGGTTAGAACTTGAGCGATTTCTCATGGAAATCGTGTGACCTCTCACGCTGGGAGCGAGAGGCGATCATGTCGCCTGGGGGACTAGAACGGGGAACTTTCGAAGCATTGATAATTCGTTGATTCAGAGACTTGCACACTACCAAAGAAAGGATCAGAGGCCTCGTCTGGAACCAACTCAGGGAGAAGGATCCCAACCCAATCTTACAAAGCCCACTGCCTGATTCGGCAACGCTGTGCTTCTTTTCTCCTTTCGGCTTTCCTTGTGCTCCCTTCTTCTTCTTCTTCCTCTTTTTCTTCTTTTTTTCCACAATTCCTCCTGCACTTGGCCTTCATTTTGTTGATTTCTTGCCCGTATATCCAAACGTTACTGTCATCACATGGGGTCCCGCTGGTACCGACAGCGCGGCCCATGACCCAAGCCCTTGCTAGATTTTACGATCCTGCCCATTCGCGAGATCCGGCACTCATACGGTCGAGTTCTGACGAGTCCAGTGCTGTTGCTGCATGCTATAGATCGTGTTCGCCACCTCGGCCATATCCCTCTGCGCCTTTTCGATTGTTGCGTTTCGATTACCCTCCCGCTGCCATCGGAGGATGTCACCCTCGAGTTTGTTGTATTTCCGCTGCTTCTTTTCGATGTCTTTGCAAAGTTTGCAAATGTCCGGCTCATAGTTCGTCGACAATATGAGCTTGAGTCCGCAGGTCTCCCCGGTCCGGTACTCTTTGTTGCACTGTTCCCGAAAGTGTCCCCATCGCCAAAATCCGCATTGCCAACGAGTCTGGTCGAAGTAACACATTGGGCCCTGCAAAGAAGATCGACTGATGCAATGGAGGTATCAGTATATGTTCTGCTGATCGTGGCAGCTCAATGCCGCATGATGACTACATACATACGAATGGTATGGCGTTCCTAGCGGCGATACAGCACAGGTGCAAGTCGACAATGTCCAACGGCTTTCGCACGATCCGGTCTGGAGGAGGCACGAGACTGATTCTTGTGATGATGGGGAAGAAATATTGTGGCACAAACGTCAGATAGTATGGCTGTTGATTCTCGGGCAAATCGAGTCAGGGAGCCGGAGCCGCGCGAGGACTTGTTATATACTCTTCCGGACCGTCTTCCCTGAGACGTTGGTGCGATGTCGAGTTGATATCTTCACGGACAGCTTTTGACATGCGTTGGCAGATGTCTCTACACTGCCGTTCCCATAGTTTCTACCCGACTCTTCCATAGTGTCCTCCAAGATTGGTGGAGCACCCACGCATCATGCCTCCTGAGTTGGGTTGCATAGCAAAGTGCTTGCAGAATTCCGCCCAACTTCAAGTTCGGACGATGTATTGATGCCACGTCGGCAGAGGGGAACTTGAACATCGACGGCTCTACGTCCCCCACCTGCTGCTACTCACTCAGTACTCCGTACATGGACTCACATACCTAGTTGAACATCTTTTGAAGCAGGTAGCCCCATGGCGCCCCCCCTGCTCCTTATGCAAACTTCCCATTGGCTTGTCACTAACGTTCGACCGACAGTGTTCCTGTACGTAACCTGCACATCCAAATTTGACCTGGACACCCCTACGTCCGCGTGCGTGCCGTCTGCACGCAGCTTTGATCGTTCCGCGCCTGCGGCCAAGGGACGAGGCCGGGTATCATCTCCATACATAGTCCCACCACAGCCAATGCCAGGCGGTAGCTAGTGGCGGTTGAAAACCCTACTGTGCCTACTGTAACTCATCAGACACCACAAGTCGTCCCAGGACAGGCATGAGTGTTAAATCACGGGGTTTGGCGTTGAAATCATCATCGCACTACATGAACCTGCATTACTTATGCTTCCCACTTTCTTTAGCCCCCGCATAATCTGCAAGTCGAGGACCAATATCTGTCAAGGGGGCAATGGGTAAGGAATTACGACTTCCTAATGGTTCTAACATAGATGGTCCTGGTCAGTAAAGACTCATTTTCCATCAGCTAGGCCGGTGATCAGTGTCTTGATCCACGGCCAACTTAGAGAGTAGCAGCCATGCCAGCATGTACTCTCGAGTGCCTTCATAGCCAAGCAGCACGATACCTTAAAGCAGGACTGCTGATATAATACGGCTGCGCAACCATGTCTCTTGCAACCTCGAGAACAATACCTCAAATACACATCGGCCGAAGCATTGCGCGTTAAACCGGGATTATGCGTCATCACAGACAGACGACCGGCTCCAAAGCTGCCTGTCTGGAAAGAAAACAACCTGGGCCAACTGCGGCCTCTGGCTCAATATGGGTAAGAGATAAATACGTAATTGGAGTGCTACCGCAGTATACCGCAGGAATATCTAAGCTTGGAATGTCAATCTGGGTGGAATTCTTCGTACATCTCGGCTAGAAGGGATAGGAAGGCCAAGGATCCTCACCGGGGGGTAGTTGGTTGCAACAACGTGGCGAGGCCTCCTTGGGTCCCGGCCAGGCCCACTGCCACGCTCTATCACTGGATGCTATTAGATTCTTGCTTCACGAGGGATCTTTCACGTCATTCCTTTTGGTGTCTCTATCCTGTCAACTTCAGATATGTTATACTGGGCCAGTCTTGCGCGGTGTCGCTGAGACCGTCGTCAATGGCTCCCATGCTATAGGACGGCGCTTGGGTCGTCCTCAAGCTGTGTCAACTTGATTCTCAAAATTGTAGAACTACCTAGGTGTAGGTAGAATCATGGAAGACCAGTGGTATCGCTATCAGTCGACTTTCCTGCGATGATCAACTTCCCAACTCTATTGAGTGTCAAGGCTCGGTGCAGCACAGCACTCTTTGAGTTAATAATTCTCTGCTCAGCTTCGCCATGTTGCCGCTTTTCATGACCGATAGCATATTCAATCCTCCGAGATTCCACTGCGTCATGTTGTGGTATGTCTCGTTTACCCAGCCGGATATGCAACAGGCGGCTTCGTGCCTATAATGCTTTAGTGGCCGGATGGACCTGACACCTAGGGTTAGCAACCTCTGCTTGAGCACTCGCAGTCGTTTTTCTTTGGGCAGGTAGGGCTGATAATGGCTACACCTTCCCACTATAATCAACGTGCCTGAAGACTTTTTCAAGCGCAGGCGATGGAGTGTTATCGTGACCAAAGAGCACACGGATGGGACCGGTTCTCAAGTTTGCTACATTGCTTTGTGGACATCGCGACGATCTTAGTGAGACCACCACGTCTCACTACAACTCAGGTCACTATCTTTTGGCTTTGTTGCAGAGCACGGTGCCTATATTTTTGGCAAAAGGATCATCCCATGCTTTCCGCTTGGAATGAGTTCCATCGAAGAACTGCAACCCAATTTTCTCGTGATGGTGCATTTGGTGTTCAACGACTCGTGCATCTCTCCATGCAATGTTGTAGGCTTGTACCTCCTTGTCAACCATGGTATCACTATATCCAGGTGCATGCACACCAGAGTACGACAGTCTGGCATCTATTTCCGACCCACACAAGTCAAAATTTCATGTGTCTCGATGGTTCCGCCAAACCAGACATTAGAAATACATCTGAACTCCAAAGCTGGAAACAAATCTACCTCCCTTACAAGATTCATACGTGCCGTTAGGACAGCGTGCCAGAAAGATTGATATGTAAAGTGGTAAAAGCATGTAGCCAGCAACTACAGATCGCAGGGGGCCCCTTCCACTGCATCGACAACAACACAGGCCCTCCTCCAGGCCGACTTGTACCTGTTTCGAGTACAGCCTCGCAAGTCAGTCTTTGACATCTTCATTGGTCACCAAGCATGACATCGCAGATGCGGCTAGAGCGGGACGTGCCCTGTATATTTGGCTTACCACACAACCATCTGTGCAGCCCTGGTGGGTGGCATCTACAAGAAATGAACGTTGGACAACGGCAATGGCGATCAATAAACAGCTTGACGTGGTAGGCATGTCATTGGAAAAGCCATTTTTCCATGAAACCTCTACTCCTTGTCAGATGCTTGGCTCCCCCCATACCCCCAACTCAATGGCTTGACATCATTTGTCATGACAGCCTTGGGCGGGCTTGTGTCAAGTCGGAAATGCAGAAGCAAGACTCCGCTCTCATTCTGCAGGCTTTGCAGCTTTCCGAGTACAAGACCCAAAAGGTTGATACCTCCTGGCCCATTTCTCACAGGTCCCATGAGCTGTCAAGCTGGCATGCCGCATCCACACCCGTTCCCATCACATTATGATTGGGACGGGGACCGACCGGAAGGCATGCCATAATCTAGCTGCCACGACGCTGATGTCAATCAGCCCTTGCTCCACACCGAACCGTCTGCAGCAGAGGAGGTGTGCCTAGCCGTAGTGAATACTTAGCTACTTATCAGTAGAATACATACCGGGCAAGGTTTTGTTACCTACCGCAATAGCCTGGCGCAGGTATTGATCATCCACTCTGGCCAACCACACAAGGATGAATATCACTCTTTGAGCCGCAGATGCTCTTTCACTCTCGGTTGGAGCCTAACTGGTTGCCGAGGGCATACATTAATTGGGCTTTGATGCAAATCGACTGTCAAGATGGCAGGAATGCTGCAAGTGCTTGACCTGGTATACGACCTTACCAGGCCCATGGCGGCCGGCTGGGCGACCCAATGCGCCGCACACACTTAACAACAAGAAGTCGTCGGATGCAATAAGTTTCTCTGCAGCTTTGAGCCGCGACTGTACGGAAGTAGTGCCGGGCCCAGCAGCAGCAGTGCTGCTGCTTACCTGCCAGGCACATGTAACCACCACACATCGTGATATTATCGACATGTCATAAAATGGAATCTTCAACGCGAACAACAGTCCCACGGCAAGGCTGACAGAAATTCAACTTTCAACAAGTAACAACAGGGGCCTGCGTACCCAGCGTCATCAACCAAAATACAATCTTATTAGTGTCCATCAATTGACAGGAGAATCCAGCTTATAGAGTTCTGAGTTGGTTGAACCCACCGAACGCGAACTGTATACGGACCGGACCGGGCCACCTAACTACATCTGGATTAGTCTTGCCTGTAACAAGGAGTGCGAGGTTACCAACTTGAACATGCCAGCATCATCCCCGTTCGCAGTTGTACCGTATAGTAGAACAATGGATACCCTGGTTACATGTACTCTCTGCCAATGTTTCCGACACTTGTCGAATATGCAGACCATAAGCAAGAACAGAATAAAAACTGTTTCTCGGATATCGAGGAGCAAATTAAGCACCAAACCCCACGGCAAGCATTGTTGACACAGCCGGCTTTCCACGGATTCCCATATTCTGGAGAACGCCAACAGTTGGCCGTACTTGTGACACGGCTAGTTGTAGGTAGGTAGCCGGCCCTTTCCTAATTCGATCTCTACCTCAATATTGCCTGCCATGGAAAGTGTGTTTTCTTTGCTGGTAACAAATGAACCAGAAAGCATTTACTTGATCCGATGTTGGTTTCGTTATAGCAGTGCTTAATGTCCACATTTCTGGAGCACCTCGATTCCCGAGGACTTTCGCGTCACGACGTGAGCTCCTGCTGCCAATGCCAGCTTTTTGTACCAAGGCCTACCGCGTAGTCGTCGTCACGCGAGCATTGCGTGGCGCAGTCATCGAACGGTTGTCACAGAATGGGAGATTAGGTAGCTGCTACCACCCATAGTCAGCCAGCAACATATCAATGCCCCGCGCGTACGACTTACGCACACCTTGAGAGAGATACACCGCGCATCCCTGTTAAGCCTGGTGACGCACCATCGGTCTCAACACATGACCTCCCTTCTGTTTTCCTCATTCTCCTCATTCTCCTCATGCCATCGTCCACCCAGACGAATATTCCCATCGACCTACACTCAACTGCCATCAACACTATCAATAGGCGCAGACCTATGCTATTTTCCATCGCCAGTCTTGAAGGAGTCGGCACCTATATACAGTGCTCAGTGCTCACAACCGCATAATTCTGAGCTGTGTCCTCGCCACATCTACCTGGGTTAGGCTTTGATGGGATGTGAGAATACTAACGCTTTGACGCGCTTCGCTCGCCTTCCCAACCGGCCCCTACGAACGGCAGCTAGATATTAGCCCGAGACCGCGCGCCTGATTCATATGTGATTGTACAATTCTCGCGACTACCAACCTCGCGTCATGAGAAGGGAGGGGGAGCTGCAGTACCCCACGACGGTCCGTTGGAGCCCGACCGCCTGAACGACCTTGGCTCTTGTTTGTCTCCCACGAGGCAACGCGGGCCCTTTGAACCAGCTGGCAGGTTCGGGGCTACTTCCGGGGTTGTTTATCGAAGCCTCTTGAGTGCATTTGCCCCTCTGGCAGCGAGATCTGCCTCGAGCTGCTCATTTCCGGAAAGTGCAGGAAGTCATTCCCGTGCTATTCATATCACAGCAACGGTCAGTGCAACACCTTTGTGCTGTCCCTCGAAAGCGCTGTATTGTTGCCCCCATCCTACCCTGTCCTTGACATTCTGTGGCTGCTGGCCTACATCGTCACTGGCTTTGACATATCATCAATACCACCTTGGCATCCAATATGGCGCAACTTCCGGCAGGCAGGTTGCTAGAAGCAGTGACAGAGTCATATCAAGACGGGGGTTTAGGCCAGGATGAGCATCGAAGTGCACGGGGATCCCTCGGTCAGAGTCTTGATCTGACCTCGGTGATGCAAGAGCCCTCTGCCACGGCATCATCACTGCATTGCTCTGATTCACCGGGTCAGCTACCGCCCCAATTATCGACTTCTGCATCAGAGCCCTGTATCAACCCAGACATTCATCATGGTATGGAGATGCCGGCTGGACCGGATAGTAGGCACATCCATATGGACAGTCCTCTTTTCCTTGCTCCAGCGGGTTTCCAAAACAGGAACAACGACTCGGGGACGGAAATCTCCATGGGAGGACTGGGAAACCCCTTGGTCGACCGGAGTGGCAGAGAAGAGTATCATTCAGGCTCCAATCCCACCAGCGAGGCCTGTCTCGGGCCTATAGTAACAGCTATGCCTGTTGGCAGGCATTTGAACAAACCGGAGAACAACTCGGCGATCGTGGTAATCAATGCAACAATGACACAGCGAGCCACGGGCCCTATATCAGTGAAGCCATGGAATAGCAGGACTTGTTTTCCCGAGGCCAACTTGGACCGGCTGCCGAACGAAATACTCATGCACATTTTCAGTTGTCTTGATGTATGCGATCTTCTGGCCACATCAAGGGTATGTTCGCTCTTCACTTGACCGTTGGTGAGGCCTGTGCCTACTTGTGCAAAAGGGGTTGACTCGCGCCTTCTTCCCAACGATCGCTTCAACATGTGCCCTTGATCACTATTGTATTCTTTTGGCCGTGGACAAATCGTCCAGGCCGTTTCTTCACCACTTACAGTTGTTTGCGTCGGTCATGTTTCACGATTCATGGAAAGATCTAATAGTGTTCAAAACTATCTACACATCGCAAAGAGATGATTGGCATGGAGCAGGCTAGAAGATTAGAATATTAGTGGGAGCTGACTGACATTTCACCAGATAAATCACCATCTTCGCAGTATTTCTCTGCTTCCGGTCCTTCACCATCACCGGCTCCAACGTGCTCGCTTTTCTCTTCCTTTCCTACTTACATCGCCATCACGACCATCACTGACGGAGCTCATTGCCCGCCACATCTTTTTGACCCACACAACTCAGGTCTCACGCAAATTGGCTCGCAGTCTGGTGGCCATTCGGCTATCCCGCAGGCTTCCTCTGCGCCCTTCAGCTGACAGCCTTGTGCAGCGAGGTGTTTTGCCTGGCGAGTGCGTGGACGGCTTTGTGGCCCCTGGGCTTGTGGCTCAGAAGCGAGCCGTGGAGAAAGAACGGCTCAAAGATGGTCTACGAAAGTGGGTAGGTGGTGTATGGAAGGGGGAGGTATGGGAGCGAGGCAATCGGGTGCAGAGGTGGGACGAGAGTAGAGGAGTTGGGCGTGTATGGAAGCTTCGACGTTTCTGGGAACGGGTTGCAAATAATGGCAACAAGAATGACAGCACACTCTGAATGTACCAAGATACATGGTCATCTAGTATGACCCGCCGCAAGGGGTCTTTTTTATTCATGTACAAATCTGTAATCTGTTTGTCCAAGGTGGCTTGCTTGGGGGGCGTCGCATCCTGTATTACAGTTCTTCATGTCGGGAAATAGTACAGAGGCGTCTCAACCAGATGCAAAGTTTTGCTCTCAATAGACATGCGCACAATAGTCGGATTGTGGACTCGGAGCTGATTGAAAGGTGTGGGTTACAGCATCAACGCTCGAGCTTGTCCCGTCATTGCTGGTACACAGGATATGTGTCCAGGGCATGTCTAAATCCCAGCGAGCATGATGTTCATCTGGAGAGCAGACGAAGTGAGACACAATACTGACATGTCTCGAGACTTGACTTATTTGACTATACTGTTACAGTGATCAAGATCTATTTCGCATAAAAGCTGCGCTCTAGAAACCCAAAGGTAGATATGCAAAAAGAGCACCTTACTAACGCCGCGCTGGATGCCTAGGTGCGACGGCACCAAATACCGTTTTGTTGAATTCTCATTCCGAAGCCGTCCAGTCCATTGAATCCTGGGATTCCTCGCCAGATGTCCAATTCCTATGACCATATAAGGCCAAACGTACAACATCTCCAGTTTTTTCGCTCTGAGAAGTTGAGGTGTCTGCGCCGCGAACATGCTATGCCCCCCGGAAACGGAAGCCATCGTCCCAATCCTCATCGTCGTCCTCATCCTCGTCGCTTTGAGCATCGACTCGGTCCGCAGAGCTCGCATTTTCCTTGTCCAGCGCAGCCTTCACCGTCTTGTCAAAGGTGGTGTTCAGAGTCGGGTTCTTCTGGTTTGCGACACTGCCTTTCCGCAACTCCTCACGTCGTTCTTTCAGCTTGCGAACACGAGATTCGAGTTGTTCCATCTCATCAAACTCGTCCTCGAGCGCGCGTGTGGCGTCCTCTTTTTCGTCTGCTATCTCGGTGTCAAGCAGGTACTTCCTCCGCTCATTCTCCTCCTCTTGTGACTTGGCGGCTACCTCGCCGGCGGACAGCGCCGGAGCGGAAATAACAGCATCGGCATAGTCGGGAGAAGCGACCTCGGCTTCGAAGGCCGCCCACTCGGCTTCGTCGATGGCGCCACTCGCGAGCGGCTCTGTAGCCGTGATCGTTGGAACAATCAAGCTCTCCGTTGAAATGGGCATGTGGCTAGTGTTTGGCGTGCCGGATCGCTCCGGTCCGAGGCCGATCAACGGTGAGCGTCCCAAGGGAGGGAGGTTCGGCGTCGAGGTTTGCGAGCCTTCTCCTACTTGTGGCGTGGCGGGTCGCGAGGGAATCGAGATCTCGAATCCTTGTGCGGGTGTGGTCGAGGTTCGTCGGTTCAGCCCAGGGGGGGTTCCTGACTTTTCCTGGTCTCCATTCGTGGTAGAAGCGGTCCTATTCCTTTTCTTCGGCAAGGGGTGCTCCAGGCCATCGCCAGGAGTGGCATCCATCTCCTCAACATCGTCGTGCTTCCTCTTGCCAGCCGACTCTATCGATGGCGCAGGAACTGCTACCAAGTCGACTTCCTTCTGTCTGTGGTCGGGACTGCGCAGATGGGTGTCCCAGACCGCTTCTGACCGGATGATTTCTCGACATAGTTTGCAGAGCAGCTTGCCGGCATCGCTGTAGGCTGCGTGGGGATGCTCAATGCGGTTGGCAGCCCGGTGAGCTCTCAACAGTGAGCGAGCATCGGACATGATAATTTGCGACAGAGGGAACGCGGCCGACTGTCATGCGCGATGAAATTACTCAGGCAGTCAGATTTCAAGCCACTTGGGTATCGGAGTGATGAATGGCTCAGAAGCTCTGGGCAGCGTAAATCTGACGTCCTGACGAGTGATTCCATGGGTGATGGGAACCAAGCTGGAGCTCGTGGGCAAAGCTGTGGCTATCTTAGCTTTAGCTCATTGTAACTTTGATAGATTGATTGGTGTGTAAATGCCTGACGATACCTACCACCTGGGTACATTGAAGGTACCTGGCTACTGGGCGTTGGGGGCTAGCTCCCAGGAATTTCAGGGGCACTCGCAGCGCGGCGGGCGTGTGCGCTTTTCAACATGAACCCCGCCATCAATCCAAGGTGCCTGGCGAGAGGTAAGCTCAACTTCAATCTTGATGCCAGCCAGTATTTCGGAGCTTCGCAAACGCGCAACAGCAGCGCCACACTTCCACGCTCGTCCGCAGGTAGCATCGCGAACGAGTGAAATCATGCGCGCTCAAGCCATCAGAAACCTCACACCTTAGCGAATTGAGGCATCCAGGATCCGCAGTTCAGATGCCATTCGACCACTGAACTTGCCAATTGAACACACGACTCGGCCGCGTCTGGATACTTACATCATGGCCGACGACAGCGAGCCGCAGAACGCAATTACCAGCACCTTCCCTCCTCCTCCGCCCTTCTGGAGAGACTTTACCCCCGACAATGTCGCCAGGATTGCCGACCTGCGCCAGGAGCAGATTGAGCGAGAGGGCATCGTAGATGGCAAGACCGTCCGCCTGACAGGCCTCCCCGAGAATCTCAGAAACTTGCAGCCACCACCCGAGCCTACCAGCGGCGCATGGCGCGTGTTCGGCCAGAACTATGCCCTCGAGGAAGAGCTGCCGCGTCTCGACAACGGCACTGGCATTCGGAAACTGTTTCCAGACCCAGAGGAGAGAGACCAAGACGGCAAACATTTTGACCGGGCCACCATTCTCAAGCGTTTGGCCAAGAGTCTACTGTTAAACTTTTTGGAACTGACTGGCGTACTTTCAAGCAATCCTGCAGCTGTATGTTTGATACACTTTCCTGTCTTCCATCGTGTTCGTCACGCCATTCTGACAGTCTGATAGGCCGAAGACAAAATCACGGACATTCGAGACCTTTTTCTCAACTTCCACCACTTAATCAATGAATATAGGCCCCACCAAGCGCGCGAGTCTTTGATCTCGATGATGCAAGCCCAGCTTGATCGGACCCGAGCTGAGACGAATACGATACGCGATGTCAAGGAAAAAGTCGAGCGTATGCTGGAGGGTCTTGGAAGCCTCAAAATGGAGGATATGCCAAACGGGCTCGGGGAGACCAAACACCTTCTTAGCGATCACGATCCTGTGCTGGATGACACGATCGAAATGGAATTCGTATGATGACCTGGAGCAGAGGCCAGCACCACAAACAGCTCACTGAAACGGGGCCTTTTGGAATTGCACTGCAGGCATGGCGCCCGACGGCGAATTCATTTCCCAAATCTGAGGCCCCGGAACAAGTCAACAGTGCGGTCATCTTTGACGAGTCTGGCACTGAGCCATCAAATGTGTTGATGCGGTGCTTATCTTTTTGCAGGAGGCGTTTGGACGTTATGGAAAGGCTGCAGCAGTGTGATGATACCCCAGAGAAAATCGCGAAAAAGAAATATAAACCCCTTTCTAAGACATGAATGCAAACAGACAGACTCAACGTGATTCTGGCAGTAAGAAATTGAAAGCTCAACATACAAGGAACACTACCATGACAGTACGGGTAAGTTCGGTAGCCGTTTGTGTAATGAGAACAAGTTCGTCTTGATACATTGCTTTCCGCGTTCCGTATAGTATTTCAAATCACAGCAAAGCTATAAAATAGGAATTATCAGAAGACCGGTATCAAATAATATGATGCTTGACCGCTTTCTGTCCCCAAGCTTGTGTTGCGCAGTTGGCCACTGTTGGCCTGACTTGCTCCTCCGAACAAATATGATACCAACTATAGATAACTCGAGCTCAGAATAAGATTAGTGTACTGTGAAAAAGCTCGCTCGATGTTATTTTACAATTTCGTGTCGTTATTGTACTCTACGAAGCGTGTACCTGCAGCCCACACGTTGCAACAACGTGTATTTGCTTAATTTGGTAATTTTACACGTACGACTTGACTCTATCCAAGAGGAAGCACGCACACAGAGTTGTGAGTTGTCCAAAGCTACTTGCTATGACCTTGACAAGGCGTCAGGAGTTTTCGTTGCCAATCTCGGCTTTGATTCTGCATTTGTAATTGATTGATGCTAGAAATCCAAATTGTCGTCATGCAGGTTCTAGACTGGCAGGATTTTCGTAGCCCAACGTTTTCTATGAAACCGAGAATGGAGAAGTTCAAGTACCACCATGCCATATTTGTACACGTCCTTGCCCTACTAGCAATCAAATACACCCGATAGTCACGACGCACCGAAACAAGAATGATTGTTTGTCGTCGTACAGCCACACGGGCAATCTTCCCTATGGCGGCCTTGGGACAGGTGGTCTTGATTTACAACTCTACTTATATCTAAGAGATCTGATGTCGAGATTAGCCTGTGTTTGCAACCTCTCGCCACAACTAACATTTCGTCTTAGACTTGTAATAATTCATCAGTCACTCGTTCATCATGGTCTCCTACATTTTCTTCTTATTCGCTCTCTTGGCATGTGCCATTGCATCAGAGGCGGGCGGCAAGTCGACTAATTCCCTTTCAACTGAACCGCTCACGGCTACCCAGACGATTGTCCCGCCACCTTCCATGGAGCAGGAGATTCCACCAGCTGAGTGGCCCACCAAGTTTGTCAGTGACTTGGTGCCCTTCGCGAGCATCTTGACTAGCACTCTTCCCAACACAAAGACAAAGACAGTCCTAGGCCATGTCACGGTGGACCCAGCTCAAACGGACGGAGCTGATACGGTGATCCCCTCTCACACCACTTGCTCGTATCAATCTGCATTCCAGGGTTCAAATTCGACCTACACCTGCCACAAAATCCAGACAGTTTTTACAACAGTGTTTACATTCACGACTCAGGACTGTGGCTACAAGCCTAGAACGTCGGATTCTGTGTCTTCAACAAGTTCGACGCCGGCCTACTCTTGCGATCCGAGAGTGAACCTGTCATGCTTGACCCATCTATACACTTCAACAACTACTGAATCGTCTTCCCACGGCACCACGTCCACAGACGCAGTCGATCCAGTCAGCCATAGTACTACGCCCTGTCAGCAGAACTCTTCTTCTTTGTCTTTCAAGACTTCGACAGCCAGGTCGACTTTTTCTGCCTCCCCCGAGAGCCTGTCAGGCAGCAGTCAATCCAGCTTAATCACGACTTGCTCCAGCACTCACAGCCCACCTGCATCTAGCAGCTTCCATCCCACATCCAGCAGCTCCTCGTCACCCGTGACTGCCGGCTCCAACGTCCTCCGACTGAACATGAGGATGCAGGTTCTTGCGGCTTCTGTCGTATTTGCCTTTGTAGTTTGGGCTGGAACAATGTAAAAAACAAATTGGCCGACAGTGAGGGATTCTAATCAGGGGTTTGCTACGCAGAATTGATTGACATTTGTTTGCTATTAAATAATTCTTGCCTAATATTGGCACTCACCTAAATTGAAGGCGTTCTGTCCGTGATGCGTTATTCCCTCTGAGCGGTGATACTGTGCTGGCGCTGCTGCTTTGATGCCGACTCAGGTATTGGAGCTTGTCGGCAGTCGAAATTATGATGTCTTGCATTTTGCGTGTGTATGTCATTATACGCATCATCAAAGCTTGATGCAGATTCAAATGCAGTCTGATTAATTCATGCCGAGCTCAACTATAAGAAGGGTATCTTGCTGTATAATGATCACATCCTTTTGGTGAGAATATTTCCAAAATGCCTTTTTGGCACTGGATCACCATCCAATTGTTTCCGCCCAAAAACAAAGGAAAAATAAAGAGAAACTCGAGTGGTACTTGAGTGATAATTTCAAGGTTCTGTCTCATTCCTCCTAAGACTTGTTGCTTCCTGATGAGCTTCGTCCATCCATATCTTTTCCATTTCTTTTCAAAGAGATTTCGTCATCCATTCTGTCGAACATAACGTGACCTTTGTGATCATGATCCCTGGGACTGGATTGCTGTACTGTCACATTGACGTCGAATGTTCGCTGGATGCCAGTGCCAAGGGCCAGATTAGGATCGACATCTTCTGGGTCGTGTCGGACTCTCGATTTGGTGAATGATTTCAACCCGACATCGCGGTTGCCGCTACGGGCATTCTCATCGGTACCATATTGACGTCGGCGGTCGGACTCGGACAGGGTGTTTAGATAAACATCGTTGCGGCCGCTTCGCGCGAGACGAGTAATCAGAGTGGCCATGGACATTTCGATGTTGAGCTTGACCATGTACGCTACTGGATGAAACTGAATGAAGACAACTTGGTTGGGGAGAGACATCAGGCCAATGAGCATTGCCTGCAAAAATTTAGCCTCTACACATGTGTTTCTACTGAGAGGAACCCGACTTACATCCATGAGGATGGAAACAACCATGAGTTTGGCGTTGAAACTGACGAGAGGCTTGTATTTGACAAGACCATATTGGTCGAGAAGACGCTTCTTTACGATTCGCAAAAAGTACCCTATAACATCTTTAGTTAGACGCGTTTCTCTTGGATACTTGAAGAGCTTGGATAGACTTCATGGAGGCCATGTCATCATACGTGGAATGTGTATGGAGGACCTGTGACTGTTATAAAGCAAAGTTATGGGAAACTTACAATTCAAACCAGCGTCCACGATCAAAATCAGAACCTTGGAGATTCTGTCCCAATATTCGTTGATGTGAGTGTATCTATAATGCAATCTTGTTAGAATATCTGATTCCGAGAGCCAGAAAGACAATTCTTGACTTGCATTTCACTGGGTGGAGGATCCATGTGAGCAGGAATCCAGATAACAAAGACTACGCTTCAAGTTAAACATTGATCCCTCGGAATGAAGGCATTAAGTCCATACCCAAAATTTCAATCACGAGGATACCAAGGAATGTACCCCATTTCAACCAAGTGATGAGCTTTTTGTCCTCATGGATGATGGCAATCCGGTTGATGATGATTTGCATTAATAGCTGCACCTCAAATACCCATAAGAGCAACTACACACTTGGAGGTTAGCCAGCCCGAAAGTGAAGATTGCTCTACGCCTTTGCTTACAATGAAAAACAAAACCGGGATCCTGATATAGTGTCAGCATATTATCCTCGAAAGTCCATGGAAGATTTGACATACGTAGCAGAAAGGATGCCATCAAGAAATAGCCAGGCGATAATTGCGATGACCAAGTTGGCTGCAATCTCACCCCATAGCATGTAAATGTACGTGCTTCGGAGAGGATTCTTGTTCTTCTTCGTTTGCTTCAGAGCTTCCCATACTGTCAGGAATCCGAAGCCAATAGTGAAGCCTGCTGCCAGCGATGCGACCTGATAGTCTCTTTTGCTCGCCATGTCTGCCACTTGTGCCTCGATCGAAAAGCTCTCGGAGGGATTGTTGGCCTCGGGAGCGGGTGGGTAGCACACCAAGACTAAATACAAATAGGAGCGAGGTACGAATATATACGTAAGCACACGAAATCGTCTCGGAGAGAAAGCAAAGAATGACAAGTCATATAGGAGCTAGGAAGAGGTTTATGACTTCGGTTAGCCTCGAGGTCCCATCGACCACCATCCCTTCTTCTTCTAGATATGTGGGGTGGATATAAGTCATCTGTAGTCGCCTCCACTCCACGAATATCAAGGACACCTGACAGCAAGGCCTGCTTCACTCTGGTTTTTATGAAACCAGATCCACGTGGGTTTCGCTACCACGCAGCGTAGTAGTGGGTGGATTGAACTACTCTGAGCCTGCTAGTCATAGTGTAGAAGTACGGACATTTTGGCCCACACGAGAGTATAGCGTGGAGACATCGTTCCGCTTTGCGGAGCTCTGTTCATGCACAAACATGCGACAGGACTGCGTTTTGACCCGGATGTGAGAATACACCGTCAACGTGACACACAGCCAATCACTAATTAAACGAAGCGACAAGGCTCTGCATCTCAAGTGCCGGCGTGCCATGCTCGCCGTGTCAAAGCACTGGCAACCTTGTCGGCTTGTACAAATAGCTGCTCATCCGCCTCTTCTTTGAGAGGGGTTAACACACACGGATATGCACCAGGCTCTGTTGGTGATCGTCTGGCGATATGTTCCTATTGCCCAGCTGGAAAACGACCTAAACCGGAAATAATTCCATGGAGAGGAATGATTTGCTAATACCCCGGAGAGGCTGAGTCTATAATCCGGCGCTTCTAACACTTAGTCTCCAGCCATCCTCGCGTCTTCCCGGAGCGTGGCAAGCGAAGTCGAGTGCCATCGAACCAGGCGGCCTTTGTGGTTGAAGCTATCCATTAGTGACCCCATCTACCATGTCTTCTCAAGGTGCTGATGTGTGCCAACTCCAAAGTATTTGTTATAAGCGATTGATCATTTCTCATTAATCATTTCTCATTAATCAAATATCGTGTTTTGGGGATACGATGAGCCCAGAGACCCCTAACCGCATATGTACCCCACCTGTTCTTTCGCATGCACATTGTCCGATCATGCGTGCTTAAAATGTCCGATCTAAGCGGTGCCAACTGGTGGTGTGTTCGCAACCGTTCTTCAGCGGCTTTGTTTACGGCCTCCAGTAATGCCCGGGTACAGCACGTGGCGACGTTTATCTTGACTGTCTACTGTTACATTAAAATGTAATGTATATGGCGATCTCCAGGCTCGAGACGCTTGCGGACGTGGAGGCGGAGTGGGCACTTTTCAATACTACATGCTCCTGCATACTCTACACAGTATACTACTACATACGTACCGCCTGAGTGTTTTCCAGGGAGTCGTTCGACTAGGATATCTCCAGACTCGAGCTCCCCGTCCTCTCAAACCTGCCAGTCACACATGCAAGAAATAATCCAGGGGGAAAAGACACCCCTGCAGTGGCTGTCAATTCTGGTTTTCCTAGCCAAAACCCGCTTTCGGCCGTTCTAGAGGAGGACTGAGGACCCTCACAAGCTCATAAGTTCCTTTGACATTTATGCTCTCCGTAACATTGCAGACTTATTACTTAGACGGGTAGGAAAGTGGAACTCTCACCACCCTGATCCGCATCGCCGGCTCCATATAAAAGTGCTATGACCCCCAAAAATGCACTGCTAGGCTTGCTCCCCGGATCGACATTCCGTACTGCCAAATGTCCCACCTGCAACGGACAGCCCACGTACGTATTACCATCTGGCATCAGCTTGACGGTAGGTGAGTCGTAACAGACGACGCAGCACCTTGGCAGACATCAGATATCTCCCATCTCCGGGCGAAAGGAGCTGCTTCAAGACCAGGTTTAAAAGAATATAAACCACAGCCTTTGGCATCTTTTGCCTCGTTCTGCGAATCTTTTCTGCCTATGTGCTGTACGTACCTCCGTCTTTACATAGCGCCGGGAAAAAAACAGTGGTGCTCTTCTGGCGAATCTCAATGCCCGGGCTTATATAGTGGACCACCATCGCGCAGTATACTGCCTGCCTCGACTGCTTGGCGTTAGTGTATTTCGGCTTTGCTCGAGAGTCAACTAGTCATTAAACAGCATACCAACACGGCTCAAAAAGTTTTCCTTGGCATTTACAAAGAGGCTCCAGTCCGCCAAAGTCGGTATTCAGGTGCAGCTCTCGGGATTGCTTCCGAAGCGGTGGAGCTATGGCTCTGCTTAATACTCTGTGCCTGCTCAATACGGCAATGCTGGGAAATAATTCTTGCTAGTACTAGTGATAAAATTACAGCCTTCTTACCAAAGAATCTTGAACGCTAAGCAATATACCCAGGTTAACATACAGAGTATATCCACATCAAAACTTTCCTCTTGGCCACGAATATCGGCAGGTACAACGTCCACCATTCTCCGCAATATGATTTCAAGACCATCCGCTTCGACTTATGAATCTCCATAGATCCTCGTCAGAAGCAGCTGTCAATGGTCTTGGCAAGATTTGAAGACCTAGACAGGCAGTGGGGCCTGTGGACTCGGCCGACATCTGGACCGCGCAGTCGAGTAATAATGCAGGCCTCTCGCGAACCGTGTCGCCGTGCTCTCTTGACATGAGTTTGTCTTCATTGATCACGCAAGAATGGATCCTTGACCGGATCTATTGGCCCGTGAATGAATTTGAGGCATCTGAATCTTCCATGCATTAGTCAAGGTATTCGGCACTTGCGCATGTGATTGCTGACAGCTCCTTTAATGGAGCTTGAGTAAAGGCACCAAGGAAGAAGGGTGAAGAATACGAATGCCTGCGTTGAGGTAGCACGGTACCATAATATGTGTTCCAAAGGCGTTCGTGTTCCTGGCTGTTGATCGTCCACGTCAGGTATATCACTACGGCTGAGAGATATAACGCAATCATGATCCCGCGGATAGGGGCAAGTCGCCAATTGATTCCTATGAAAGCTGCAAACTTCACTTGACTTTCAAAGTTTCAAGTGACGGCATAGACTGGATTTGCTTAGGCCCTCCAGGAGCATCAAGTCGCGATAAAGAGGGCGTTCAAACTCAAATACCTATGGTAAACCTCTTTCTGCCTTGAGATGTCAAGCATTCAATACGGGGTGGCATTCCGCAAGCAATCCGTGAACTTCATGGAAAGAAGTCAGTGCACAGCTGGCTTAGCTACCTGCCAGCTGGCGGGTTTCGCTCATTGAAAGCAGCAGTGTTTAGCGGGGCGGCCAGAAGTGTTGGAGCTTTGGCCAGCGGTCTTGGGCTGGTAGCAGCCAGCGACGCGCTTGGAGCACGCGAAAAGTGTCCTGAAAGACAGGGGCACCGCCGCAACTCCGTACCTTACGTAGTTGAACACCAAGAACCACTGAATGTGATATTCAAGTCTGCCTTTCGAGGACCAACATCACCAACTTTTTTTTTTCGTCTTCACGCCACTCTTTTGACAACTTTTTTCTCTACCAAGTCCCGCCGCACCATATTGCCCGTCGTCTCCCCACTGAGTCGCCACTCAATCGCAATCATGACCCGTGCCCAGCAGACCATCTCCATTGCCCTCCTGGCATCATCTGTGCGGTTCTTCCCGCCGAACGGCTCCATACGTCACAATTGGTAGCTAATCTGAACTTGCAGTTCTACCTCGCCCTCTACCTCCAGCTTGTGCCGCTTCCGGAGCTGATCCAGACAGAGGTTGTCCCTGTCGTATGTCAACCTCCGTCCGTCCTTGTCTCCATCAACGCCCCTTTTGCCTCTCCCACTCAAGCTATCTTCGAACAAGACAAGTTGCGCACCTCACCATCTTGTCGCAACGTCTTGTGCAAATTGCTCTGCTGACTTGTGATCCACAGCTTCCATTCTGGGCTCTTGTTTCGTTCGGTGCCTTCCTCCTCTTCCGCCTCGGCTGGAATGTCATGACCTTCAACGACGTGCCCGAGGCGCACAAGGAACTCATGGCCGAAATCGAAATGGCGAAGCAGGACCTTCGCGGTCTGGGAGTTGATGTGGACTAAACGGGACGTTTCGTGGCAGGTTCGATTGCCAGAAGTTGTGCCTCCGACGGCAAGCTGGCGACGAAGAAAACGACATCACAGTACACGATGACGAGATCTTACCTGAGGATCATTGCACGAATCGCACAGAGCAGACTCATGGACGTCGGATATAAGATATGGAAGCGTTCAATGCTCAAGGGTACCATGGACTAGTTTCCATAACAAATAATAGTCACTTCAGTTCTCAATGGATCTGTCTATTGTCCTGCCACAAGAAACCTGTGTGCTGGGCAGGGTTTCTTCTATAATACCAGGACGTCTGCGAGGTCTCTACCTGTTTTGCACATTTCATTTCCGACTGTCTCCGCTCAAGAGCGCAACAATTGTTCTCAAAGCACCCATCGGATCACCACCATCCTGAACAAGCTTGTCGAACATGGTTGGCATCTCTGCTAGTCTCCCTCTGCTGTCTTTGGCGCGCCCTGTTGGAGAAGAAAATGTCAGCTGATTGTCAATCAAAAATGGGAAAGGCGGGGACCTACATTTTCCAGGTGTTTGGACCTGGAGTCTGATGGTACTTTGTCCCTCTCCGGTCCAGTCAAATGTGATCTTCCAATCGACCCTCAATTCGACACCACCATAATCTTCAAACCCAAGGACGAAGTCGCAGCTGGTGCGCCCAAGTCCAGAGATCAATTGACTTTTCGGCATCTCCACTTCTCTGCCGTCATCACTATCCTCCTCATCAGAGTCTACGAGCTCGGAATCAGTTGCTGGTTTGTGGTGGCGCTTCCTCCTCTTCCCCCGTCGTAGATTTCGAGCGCAATCAATGATGCCTTGTCTGTGACCCAACTCTTTCGCAATGTGATGCCACAATCGGGCCCGCTTGTTGGCTAACCGCGTCCATTCGGCCATTGCCCAGGTCAGAACAGCGATATTCCGCTTGCATGTACTAATCGAACTTGTATCGTGATCTAGAACCTTTTCGACAAAGGGACCGAGCTCGTTTGCAGCTGCAGCCTCCAGTCGGGGCACAGCAAGTTCCGATATCGAAAGCGTCCTTGTGTCGACGAGCATGTCTATTTGTGCCGCGAAAAGCCCTTCCGGAATGGATGAAATAGATATATGATGCTTTTGCATGAGGTCTGAGGCACTGTCACCCGGTTCGCGAGGGACAGTTGTAGTTGTTGAAGTGAATCTGAGCGGTGTGAAGAGTTGAAGATAGGGCCGCTCCTCTTCCAGGCTCATCGGAAGTGGATAATGTGATGCGGGTGGGACCTGATCTGCCTGCTCTGTGGGCTGGAAAGGACTCGGCAGAACTGGAAATTGGCCTCCAAAAGGCAGAAAGGACATTGGATCTAGTGCAGCTTTGAGCCAAGTCTCTGAATCATCTGCCGGCTGTTCATCCTCGAGGGGCAGCGCATGTCGGAGAAGCAGCTCAAATAGAGCTTCCGGGTCTTGAACCATCTTCGACGTCCGCGCAGTCAAGCCGCGCTGCTGCACTGCATGCAAAGAATCATTCTCATTCCGTAGTACCCTCAAGTCAGCTTGCAACCCTTCAATCTCCTCTAATAGCGAGTCTCGAGTTGCTATTTTCTCAGCAAAAGGACCCGATGCTTTGACTTGTCGAGCTGGATGAGGTTTGCTGGAAGGAGCTTGTGTACGTGACTTGTCAGTCTCCGCCTCAATACGGTCGTTGGATCTTGATCGCAGGGGCAGCTTGCTTGTTTGCGGAAAAGTCTCTCCATGTGGCGTTGACGCTTTTGATCTCGTCCGAGATATTCTGCTCTGTGTTCGTGCCGCTGTCTCCTTGCCTGGAGGATCAAAGTCAATCGGTCGCAAGGGTGGTTGCTTCAGTGGCGAGCTGCCACTACGAAGCTTGTCAGCCAGAGCCCTACTCCTCCTAGGTCGTTTGGATGGCGTGTTGTGTATCCCAAGCGGCGATGTGTTGATCGTGTCCGGTTTCGACAGTCCTTTCTCCGTTGGTGTGGGTGGGAGCTCTGGCTCCTCGGGCTCCTGGACAGGAAGCACGCCACGGGGCGGAGATCTGCGCAATACTCTCCCTTTGAATGGGTCGAGTAATTCTTCCTCCTGTACCGAAGGCGGCGGCAATGGTCGTGGCGATGGTCGATGCGTCGAGCGTCTTGGCCTGCCACGCATACCCCCGATAGTCTGACGAATAGGACTCTGTGGCTCTCTCACCGACGGACCGAGTACAACATCAGAAGCGGGCGGATCAGATGCCGGCCTGTTTTTCGATGCGCCCTCCAATTGCGCAGTCACTGCCTGGTCGTCCCCTTGATCGCTTCCAGCGCCTGGAGATCCAGACACCAAAGAGCCATGGCGAGAATTGCGCGATAGGACTGCTTCAGATGGCGAGGCAGAAGCAGGAGTCCGTCTTCTAGTTGAACGTCTCACTGCCTCGCTAGATGACGGGGCGGCACCATCCGACCCGCTCGATGGGAGGCTCGAGGTTTTGCGCCGCTTAGGAGCAGAGGTTTCCATGATGGTCGGGGAGTTGGCGAAGAGGCCTAAGGCGTCATCGTTTCCGGCGTGGTGGGTTCTGTAGAAGTCCAAGAGTGCTAATGAGCGGTGATAGCTCGTGCCAGCTCTCAATGGTGGGCTGGATGTTGATCTTGCACAATTTCACCTGGTAGGTCCTGTGCAGCTGGATTGAAAAGTCCTAATTGAAAATCAGCATAGTGTGTTGACGATAGGCAAGGATTATAATTACCTATGTTTTGATACACCAGAGGTTCACAAAATATAACATCAATCTTTCTGGGAAATGTTCATGCCGCATCACGTCCTAATGATCTTGATCGCGTTTGGTCGACGCGTCGCATACCTTAGGTAGGTACCTAGGTACCTACAAGACATCAGGCTCGTCTTGCATGGGGGCTCTAATCTGATAAGCTCCAGCCACAGGGATCCGTTGGTGCTCGAAGTTCAAAAGCCACACCCTGACCTACCACGGACTGCGCTTAGCGTGCTATGACGTTCCTCCGACCTGCCGCAGTGGCTTTTTCCCGAGTAGAAGTTTAGCGTTGGCAGATGAAAACACCATTGAAGCCATTTAGGTGATCACTCGTGACTTGCGACATTTATCCTTCAGCACTCTCGGTCCATCACCTTCGTTCCTTTTGCCAGTCATGTCGCCCCTCGGCTCTCGTTCTCTGTTCAGGGGAGCTTTTCAGCTCTCCTCCACCTTCCCTAGGCGGTCTATCTCGTCTTTTAACAAGACACCTCCGCCAGCGAACAAGGGCCCCAACAGCGGAAGCGAACAAGCTCTGCCAATCGGACCTTACTATGAGTCCATCATCGTGACGCCTCAGCCCATTCCCGCGACCAAGCCAGAGGAGCCGCCCACCTCTTCTCCCAAGTCGCCTCGCAGCACTGCCAAAAAGAACACTGCGGCACGTAAGAACCCTTCCTCTAGAGCCGGATCTCGTGACTAATCGCGATTGCTTCATATAGAAGACGAACGGCAGCACCAGCCAGTAGACACGTCCGCAGCGCCGGCTCCTTCATCTTCCACTGAACCTGCGACCGCGCAAGAGAAAGCGCGCATCATTTTTGGATCCCGACTTGCTGGTCCCATAGAGCGAGCAGAGAGATTGCAGGCAATCAAAGATAAGAGCACCGTGATAGCAGGCATCAGGGTTCCACCCAAGCCCGAGCAGCCAGACAACTGCTGTATGAGTGGCTGCGTCAACTGTGTCTGGGATCGGTACCGAGATGAAATGGAAGATTGGGTCTCTCTCAGCAAAGAAGCCGAGACACGCCTGCAAGCCCAGCGCGCCCAAGGACCAATTGACGCGATGAGCAGTGTGGGCGCTGTCAAGGGAATGAAAGGACTGGAGGAGCCGGCACCAAGGGTTTCCGAATCGGCGCAAGCGCAACCTGCTGCCAACGTCAGTGAGGCTGTCAGCATGGACGATGACGGAGGAGGCAGCGACACGAACTGGCCGACGCCACAACCTAAAATTGCCAAGGACCTATGGGACGACGGCTTGTACAAGAACGTTCCAGTCGGGATTCGAGAGTTCATGAAGACCGAAAAGAAATTGAAAGAAAGGCATGAGGAGGAGGGGTCTGTCGGTGGATAGGCGAGTGTGTTCCCTTGCAAACAGCCTTGTCAAATTATAATGCTTGAGTATCAGCATATTTCATGTGTGCCTCGCGTGCTTGCCGTACCCAATGGTATCTGATGATTGTCTGCCACCCCGGACATGAGGGGAAGGAGAATCAAAGGATCCAACGCCATCTACCTAATTCAACTCGAGGAATAATCTTTTGCTGAAAGTCAAGGTCAAGGGAAAGTTTCTTAGACAAACTCCCGGTATTGCCCCCTTTTGTTTGATACAAATATTTGTGTCTGCATTTTTGAAGGGAGGCACTGTGTATAAAGGCTCTTGGCCCGCATCATCGCCAGCGGCCTTTTCTTCACATTTCGCAATAACAAATCTTCTAGCATTCACAACATTACAACGAACAACAACCCGACTACGGCAACCAAGCTTGGAAGCACTAAGGAAAAGGTTTTGCAACGAAAACACCTCCGAGAAATGGAACAGAAGACATTTTCCCGAGAAAGCTCTCTCTTAACATAATATCGCCGCATCGGCGCTGGTTTCTGTGGTTCGGTCTGGAGTGATGCAGGACAAAAGGTCGAGTCTACATCGGCCGCAATCAAACGCGAGGGAGGGCCTGGTCGGTCTCTCTTCAACGACTTCAGGATTCATAAGATACTTGTCACGGCGTACAAGTAAGCACCATGCACATTTCTCCTGTCTGGCTTTGCCGCCATCCTCTTCGCTGTCGCTGTACTAACCTACGCAGTGACTGCCCGGACCAGATTCGGACGTCATTTTTTATTCCAGAGTGTCATGGTTACATTCCCGAGTCTTACTCGGGTTGGAAGACAATGACTCTCTTGAAGCGCTTTCCGGAAGGCTACACCTCCTGCAACATCCTCATCACTCAGAGGATCCCACCATTTCCCGAGAGTGCTCGCTACGCATTAATTGACAAATACTGTCCTCCTTCGCTCGCCGACAACATCAAGTCTGACGTCAACAACTTTGATTGCTTGGTTCGTCCCTATCTAGGCCGCCGAAAGTTGGGCCAGCGTTAATCAAAGATTACGCGTGTTCAGTTTGCGCAACTATCCACTTCATGTAGACCAAATGGAGGACCTTGGATTGGCTGTCTTGGATTATTCAGCTGCTATTGCCACAGCATTAGCATTCATGTATTAGAGAGCAAAGATTGACGCCAACGATGTTGAGTTTGTTCTTGCGCCAGCCCGAGGCACTGCTCCAGCGCAGTTCCAGTCAAAGCACCTTGGCGATCACAACTTGTGGATACTGGATTTCGACTGTTGTCGAAGCATGTCGATGGACGAGGAGGGAGTCAAGCAGGCAGCACAAGCTTTTCTACGGAATGACCCCTTTTATCCTTGTCCTGGCCGAGAGAACGAGGAGGACAAGAAGCTATGGGCACACTTCAAAGCCGATTTTCTGGACGCGAGTTCAATGATGTTGGGGGCAGACAATCAGGTATCTGGAGCATTGCCGAGTTTGCTTATGGATACAATTGAGTGTCTAGTGCAGGAACCGAATTCTTTATAGAATAGGGCTGGTCTTCGAGAGAGAAAAGACATAGCATTGTGCCTGATTACTTGAATCAGTGTTTAACCAGCAGTTTAATCAGTGCCAGGGACAAATAATGATCTAGCATTATAGGTTATATGACCACGATTATTTGATCACCGGTGCAGTCATTATACTATAGAGACGTTCACGAAATATGTTCGCAGACAATTTTATAAACCGAGGTATTTCAAATGCTCAAGCTGATATTACTGCTAGCAATCGCACATACTAGCAACGAGCGGTCTAAATCTATGCAAATGATGTAGTCAAATTTATCCCTCGGGACAACGCAAAGCTTTGTATGCCTACACCAGAGTCTATGTTGCGTCAATTACTACAGGCTTTCTTAAGTATCGTGTTTCCTAGTTAACTTGAAGATGGCTGCATTGACAGACTTGTAGTATTCAAGATTTGGCGTCGACTTTTGTCGTATTTGACATCATCGGCGGTAGATATAGGATATCACGCTCGATTTCTGGAATAAATTTCCAAGGTAATTCTTCGTATCTAATGCTAAGCCATATGAAATGTCATAAGCTTCTGTTGGGGGACCCATTATTTATCAGAGTTTGAGCAGTCGCGATATTGATCTGCAGGCTGATATTTAAGACATACGAAGAAAAGAAAGCCATGATCATCAATATGCAGCTACAGAGCGGGCGCTTTGAGTGTGCCGCCGTGCAGCGTGCTAAGCGAGGCATCAAGGTTGAGAGATCGGCGTTTTTCGGGCTGTCTCGACGTGAGACCACGGAAGCGCATGGCGGGGATTTCGGCCACGTATAGTATCATGCCAGCGCATGGATCGGCATAGTCATTATATGATAAAGTCAGACATGTGAATGGCGAAATTCCCAAGTTCACCGGAATGATTGACGCACGGCGTTCTGAAACTTGTGCCCGGGACTGGGAACCATTCATCGCGCATATAATGCTGGAGCCAGCTATCCATTGGGTGCCATTGACTTGGCAGCTTGGCTCTCGGCTGAGAACATCACCTAAACAGAGCCGAATGCATCTCTTTCCGAGAGAACCATTGCCAAGGTTGGCAACCTTATTCCTGCTGAAGTCGTGGCCTCCCACTTTAGCCTGTCTTGTTTAATGTGTATTCTCCCGGATTTCAATGGGATGCTAGCCTCGCAATCCTTGATGCAGCTCGTGGATGTCTCTTTATCGCTAAATTTAGGGACTCAGATGCATGCACTGTATGATTACCGGGTTTTGGCAAGAGATATGAATGGCTAAACCAATTCAATGGCACCTGACATCTTAAAGAAGAAAATTCGCCAAGTCGTTATTATATACAAACATGTAACTTGCCATTTGAGCGGCCACAAGTCAAGAGAAGGGGCTTCTACAAATGTCTTACTCGGGCGGAGCGCCAATGCGGAGCGTCACCACAAAAGCCGAGGAGAATACGGACGTGAACCTATGAAATCGTATAGTCAACCAGTAAAAAGTCTCCAGAGACAGAGAAAGGAATGTGCCAAGAAGCTGGATCCAAAGAGGCTGCTTATATCAACCTGGAAATACGGCAACGAAGTCACGTTCAGCATTGTAAGCCCGGGTCACGACATAAGGCACGTAAGACAACGGCATATCCAGCTTGGCAGCACGTATAAAAGTCACTGGTCTCTCGCATCAAGATCATGACTTGTCGCATGCCATCATAACATTCACAGGCACTCAAATTTAAATGCGGTATCATCTCTTTTCCTTACCGTCATCATGAAGACTTTCATGCAGCTTCTATCGTTTGGTCTTTTGGCCACTGTCGCTTCAGCCGTGCCTGTGGTCGAGGAGCGACAGTCGGCAGTGTACACTCTGAGTGTCTCCACGTGAGTGATGATACACAAAGCTTGGTGTCATAAGCTAATAAAATTGGCAAGCACGTCCAATTCAGCTCTGAATGGACAGACAGTTGAAATTGTGAACTCCGTGCTTGGAGTGTATCCTGGAGACCAACCCGCGGCCAGATTCTACCCAGTCGCCAACCAGGCTAAACCTGGGAAAAGCTCCCTGCACACTTACCCCATTGGAATTGTTGACCATGTACTTGGATTGAAAGGAAGCGACGGGCTGTACTCGCTTGTCGATGTAGTAAATATTGGACAGAGTGGTGAGGATGTCCTGTATGACGGTTTCATTCTGCGAAACAACCGTGTCAATCACGAGGTTCCTGGGAATTGGGTTGCTTTCCCCGTTGGAAGCGGATGGCAAATCAAACGATACGATGGTAAGTGAATTCTCCTGCCGCAGATGCAAGAGACTGAATTGGCATACCATCACACAGGAAATGCCATTGTTACACAGGACTACGTTCCGGTGACACTAGTCTACAAGCGGTTGAACAACTATTAGAGTAGGCCAGCTCAGTGTACCTACCGAGCTGGAGCAGTGTGCAATGGACAGTGGATATCGTTGATATAAGGGACACGGAGATAGCCAGTTCTTGCTTGCGGTAGTCATATAGTGGAACATTGTCTTGTACTTGGCTCAACATCTAGTCCCGCCCATTGTACCACTTTATGCAGCATTCTCGTTGACGAGAACGTATCGGTATCTGGCCTTGCCAGCTTCCAAGTCCACGATTGCCTGGTTGGCGTCCTTCATGGAGCGCTCCTGCACCAAACCCTTGAGGTTGTTCTTGGCGACGAGCTCCAGCATCTCGCGGAGGTCGTTGGGCGATCCGATCAAAGAGCCGGTGAACTTCTTGCGGCCAAAAACGACGGAAGGACCGGCGACAGGGAAAGCTCCATCCTCGGGAATACCAACCTGGACGAGCGTACCGTTCTTCTTGATAAGCGAGAAGTAGTCGTTGATGGGAACCTGTAAAATATATAAGTATGGGGCGGGAAGATTGCAACATGCTTTGACTAACCTTGGAAGAAGCCACAGTAGAGACAATCAGATCCATGCTGCGGAAGTACTTCTGGGCCCAGTCCTTGTCATCGTCGGTAGCGATGTAGCCATCCGCGCCCAGACCGAGAACCTCAGCGCGCTTGGCCTCCTTGCGAGAAATGCCGATAACCTTGGCTCCCATGGCCTTGGCCAAAAGAACACCGTAGTGGCCAAGACCGCCAACTCCAACAATACCGATAGTCTTGCCAGGTCCGGTCTCATAGGCCTTGAGAGGGGCGAACATGGTCACTCCACCGCACATCATCTAAGTGTCAAGTCAGCAAATGTCGAAATCACACACATACAAAGTTCCTGCGGCCAGCCTTCCAAAAGCGTTTGCTATTGGCCGGACATTATACAGTGGCATCTTGGAACTAAAGAAGAGGAAATTGAGAGGCACTTACTGGTGCAGCCTGGCTCGACTCGACACCATCGGGAATCTTGACGACAAAGTGCGAGGGCGATCGGTGGTAGGTTGCATATCCACCCTGAGCAGCATCGCCGTTGAAGTGCTTACTTTATTCGGGGTCAGCAATTTTCCCCAAGCCACAAAAGTGAGTGTTATTGGACCCTCGAGTCGCAGTTTCCTCAAGCATCAAATACTTCAGAGTTTGTCTTTGATCATTGACCTTTCGGTCTGCCGAACAGGTCCAAATGAAGTATATAGGTGACTCAATCCAGAAATGAGAGGATGACTTACGCGTTGTAGGTGAAAATCATCTTGTCACAGTAGTTTTCCTCACCAGCAGCGCAGTCGTCACAATCGCCAAAGCGACCCAAGCATGAGTCGGACTGAGCTCCAACACCAACGCGGTCACCGACCTTGATGCCGCCAGTGGCCTTGGAACCGACCCGGACGGCGGTTCCAACAATCTCATGGCCGACAACGCAAGGGTATGCAGTGGCGCCCTGTCAAAATCAGTGACTATGCTCCAAGTTAAGCAGGACCGTGGTTTCAGCATCTACATACCCATCCGGATCTCAATGTGTGGATGTCCGAGCCGCAAATGCCGGAATGTGTGACTTTGATCTGTTTCATCCCATTAGTACTCGTGACTCTGTGATCTCGCGATATGGCATCATACATCAATGTCGTTCTCCTCCCACGTCTTGGGCTCAAACTCTGACCAGCGCATGTTGCCCTCAGCGGCTGAGGCGTCCAGCGCCTGCCATCCCTCGAACTTGTAGTCAGCAGCGGTGCTCATTTTGAATAATGTCTCTTGATAATCTGATTTATGTTCAAGGTGTAAACTAAGACCAAAGCAATGTTGGATGATGGTAGTGTGAATAGAAAGACACCCTTAGCAGTCAAGTCTGGGAGACGGGACTTATATATCGCAACTGATGAAAACATACACACTCTGTTGCCCCTGATCAACGGGACCCATCACCACTGGTTTCTCCATTTTGCACGCCTTGAAACCAGACACTATTACAAAGCAGAGATCTACTCCCGAACCGCCGTTTGGTGCCCGTCGTCATCGTACAAAAGACACAGGCATCTTGATTCATGACAGCGATAAAACTGGATGGAAGAATTGTTCGGCAGGTAGCTTCTACGTGGAGCAGACCCGTTGGTGATCCACTTGCTGTCCGTCCGCTGAAATCGAGACCGAGCTCGTTGTCGCAAAGGCTTCGGTGTCTGTTCTCGAACATGCTAAAGATGAGGCTCCGTCGGATCCGGCTCGGGCTAATAACCTAGGATTGTGGATTCGACGCCCCCGTCAAAACTTTTCCTCAACGGTCATACCCGAGTGCGGAACGCTACCCGCACTTGTCAAGTTTTGAACATGATTAATGCAGATATGTTTTCCTAAATGCCGCATACGTTCCATACGAAATCAATTAAAGATGGCAAATAGTGGCATAAAAAATAACAAGTTATATTAATACCGTCTTTAAAATCTTTACAATACCGACTTTTAAGGTCCTCGCCAACATGGACAAGAGGGCATGACCATGGGTTATGTAACAACTTCCAGGACGACTTGCTGTCTTGCAGGGCTCTCCCTAGCTCGCTTGGGCACACTGCGAGCTTACGACGGTCCGTTCACAACTGTGGAACTGCTCTTTATAACAAATTCAATTGCAGCATGAATCTTGTCTTCGGCATTCGGCGAATTATTCGTGACAGCCTGTTTTTCCTTCCAGCAGGCAAGGTTTGATAGGCTATAACATCGGCGTTCGAACAACAGCATGACGGAGATAGGCGATTGAATGCGCAATGGCAGCAGTGGGCCTGTGGCGGGCAAATGCCTCTTGGAATGCATGATAATATTTTGTTGATCTCCTAACTGTCTGATAGATGCCATGCATACAATATCGCGTCCACAGAAATTTTATGAAGAAACATGGTCCAAACCACTAGAAGCATACACTTGACCATTGTGACTCCGTCGCATTCTCGACAGCACTTGTTTGCATAGCAAAAATGGATCCTGGAAATGCATCGCGCACAACCTTCGTCTGCGTCATATCTCGACGTCTGCTATGAGATCACGGCGATGCATACAGAACATCCTTGTCAAGATAGAACACTGATACTCCACGTTGACAAATTCCAAACGTGTTCGGAGATAATATACTGCTCAGGTAACCTGGTATAATGCAGCTACTCTCAACATGCGTGGAGAACAAGGCTTAGATCGATATGCTTATTTTAAGATGGAGAAGCATCGGCAGGAACCAAAGAGGTATATGTGACGTCAACCGTTCATTTCAATCAGCATATATGTAATGCGTGTATCAAGGCTCACTAGTGATGCACAGGATGTACAGTGCCAGTGTGCCCACTAACATTGGATGGAGGCATTAAGTTGCTCTTGGTGTTTAGTCGGCAACATCGCACTGAAGTCGTGACACCCTGAGAAGAATGATTTGATACTGCTACCTGAAGAAGACTGAGCACTCAAGCAGATATGATGATGATGCCGGTATCTACTTGAAAGTGAAGCGGTAGGTGATTGAAAAGTAAATAGAGTATCGAGTACTCAAGCAGGCATGATGATAGGTTACTATGAACCGACATCTCGAAGCGGGCATTTGAGTATGTCGATGAAAGTGTGCAGCACTAAAACCTCACACAGTATGCTAGTCGCATGGGCGACCCTTCGTTGAATATACAAGGAACATTGAGTCTGAAATTTCATACTACACAATCCAATATTCAATACAAAATGAATATCAACCCTGCAACAGAAACCCTGCAACAGAAGAGGAGTTCCAACTCAAACACAAGCAGGAACTCATACACCACCACACCAGATACTTCATGTCAGCTCGTCGGACTTCAAAATCTGCCACAGTAGCTCAAGCAGCATTCATCGCAGCTACATACATGTGGCCGAAGCTCCACGAGAGACCAAGGTCCAATGCACAACACGCCGCTCTTGTCATGTAAAACCCCTTGACGCCGCTGCCACTTCTCTCGCCATGGACTTCATGGTGTGGCGCAATTGACGTCGTGCCAAAGGCATCTAGTAAGGCCTTTGGCCAACAATATTTCCAGCACCCCAGTATCTGCCGACGGTGTAGATGCGCCCGCTGCGTGATCTGGCACTGGCCATGCCGATTCTGCTAGTACTCCACCACATGCTTTGAGCTGGAAAAAGATGTCACTATGACTGCATGGAGCGAATGGTTGTAGATAGTACTTACTGTAGTGACCATAAGCCTCAAAGTTTCCATTTGGGATGATTTGGCCCCAGTAGACCTTGGATTCTGCCATCCACATGTTTGCCGAAACACTCAGTGGATTGTTGCCGCCACTGAGACAAGGGAAAACCAGGAATTAGTTTGTACTCAATTGGATCATCATGACTTTAACTGCGTACCTGATCCATGCCAGATTCTCTCCTTCACTGCCTCTCTGCTGAGGAGAAGCGTGTACCATTTGATCAATATACGCAAGGTGATTTGCCCAGTTCTGAGCGTCCTGTTGCAAGATACGATCCCACACCAATGGCCTCAAGTTCCTTCCCTGACGATAGCTGTTTTGGATGTTCAAGGCAATCCATTGGTCGTACGTCAACCAGATTTGATTGTTGCCTCCTCTTTGATTGCCACCTCCCTGATTACCTCCTTGATTACTTCCTCCCCGCTGATTGCCACCACCTTGTTGGAAGTCGCCGCCCCGGAACTGACGCTCGACGATCGCAGGCTTGTTGAGAACTGCTCCATGACTCGAATGTATCAAAAAGAGTGGCAGAAGCAATAGGATCAACCTAATGGCTCCGAGATTGAGTTGCGCCATGGCAAAAATGACAGATTGAAGGAGTGTGTGAGATCAGACGATCATGTTCCAATCAATGTTGAAGAGTCTCAGTCCCTGCAGAACTAGTTATATGAGCATGTGCGATAGGTATGTTTTCAGGGGGAAATGAGTTGTCGCGATTTAACTTTGCGTCCGCCAAGGTGGCTGGCTGTGCCGTGAGAGATTGTGCGTTTCTGACTAGACAATTGCCTACATGTTGTCTCTAGTGCCCTGGTATGTAGCAATTCGCAAGCTGCCGCCTGAGATAAGATTTCCAACCTTCCCCTCGAGGAGATGATCCTGGTGAAGTGGCTGCAAAAGTCCGGTTTTCCAGACCTTTCGAGCCCGATATAGGAAGTGAAACCAGACTAGAATGGTGGACCGCATCTGATCGCGAAGATTTTTTTAAATCGTGCTTGGTTCAGCTTGGGTCATGTATATAGTGTTTTTTGTGTTGGTGATTGCATTACTGCCACATGTCACGCGGCCCAGCCCGACCGAAGACAAACAAGGTCTTAGAACCTAGATGCGCAAATACTGATCCGATACCAGTAAGCAGAGATTCCGAAACTCTTCAGCGGTCTGACCAAAATATCTGCATCGCGAAACAAGCTGGCACTCAGTCGCACGTGTGGCTCACTGACGGGCATAGAAGCATGGCAGACTGAAGAATGCACGTTGCGTCGACACGTATTAAGTGATGACATGATTTCTCCGTCGTGACCACAAATGACGACTATCCCTTGGTTGTGGAAATGATCAAATGGATGAGTACTTATGGTTCATGGATGGATGCTCTAGCTCTTGTGAATACCAAGCCAATCTACCAAGGCCTTGCCTAACTTGACACATTTCTCGTCGACCAATCTCCAGAAATAGTCCGCAGCCACGATAAGCATGCCCAGAATAGTGAAATACATAAAATAGAACGATGGATCCATAGGCCAGTGTTGCACATTGACCATCCGAATCATCATCTCCCAGCCTGGCCACAGAAATCCCATCCAGTGGAGCAGGTAGAATGCGAAGCTGATCTCGCCCAGATATAAGATGGGTGCCGTAGAGACCAACCATTGCACTGGGGGAAGATTTTCCACAGCGGCCAGCAAAATTGGTGCAGAAGCATAGCTCCAAAAGAATGTCACTGTCTCCGTACTGGCCTTCCAAGCACTAGGGGTGAGCTGCAAAAATGTTTGAAATGGTTCAACGTCCTTGGGTCCATTCTCAGGCCACCCCATGAGCATAAGAGACAGGAAAAGCGCACAAATTGAAAGAGTGTATGTGACGCTTCGAGGAAACCTGCAGAAGGAGAAGTCATTGGAAAGCGGACAAAACCGCAGCTCGGCCAGGAACATGCCACACAAGAAAGTGAATACATCTCCGTGTTGCAGATACATGGCCCAAAATGCAGATCCAAGTACTACCACCTTACGCGCTCGTGTTCTTAGTCGTGCAGTGGCCATACACATAAGGAACACAACCATAGAGCCGCGATACTCGACTGGCAAAGTCCAGCATTGGTTGAATGACAGCGGGTGGTATATCTCCCATTGGAACGGGTTGAATACAGGCAACGTGATTCCAAGAAATCGCCATATATGTTGAAAAAATGTTGGATCGCTCTCTCGCCAGTTTCCAGGAAAGAATGTCGGGTAGAACCAGGTAAGGAGGCAGGACATCCATGCTACTACAAGCATAGGGGCAAATAGTCGAATGCCACGGCGCAGAATAGAAGAGCAAAGACCGGTGATGAGCTCGTCGGCAGCCCTTGTTGGAGACATAAAGACTCGGGCAACCGGTAATTCCTGGCTCTGTAGCAAATAGTCAGCACATGGAATCAGTGTTCATAGCCAAAAAAAAAAAAAAAACATATGGAACTGGTAAGTGTATCTTACTTCTACCGTATCCTCATTGTCTTGATGCCTCTCGGATACACTTGTAATCTTTTTCAGAGGCGAGTACGTAAGTACAAACCCGGAGAGCACAAAAAAGATGGCCACCATTCCCTTGCCAGCGTATATAATACGAATAACTGGCAACTGGCTAAAGCCATGATTGTTCGCAGCAGGTTCTGCACCGTATGGATTGCTCATGAACTCGCGATAGTAATGCATGCTGACGTGCTCCGTGTATACAACCAAGCATGCAATGCCGCGGATTCCATTTAAGTAAGATGTCGATGTCTTTCGTGGAAGCTTCCTTGTAGTCTTGCCGAGAGCCGCAGTAAGAAACCAGGGCAACAAACTCCAGTACCATCGTGGCCGCGTGTTTGAATGCTGAGCTCGTTTCTCTGTGCTGATTCCGACCTGGCTCGACAGGTCCCCTTGTGAGAGGTTTTGAGGTACCGCATGGTATGTGCCCCCTGTCGACTTGAATGAGGATCTTATTTTCTCGACAGCACTAATTAGATATAATGACATATTGTAAAGCAGTCAAATGCGCATTTGGATAAAAGATGCGATCGTGCTAAAGTAACTAATGTCGCAACAGCAGGATTGAAATGGTGTCGTCAAAGAATATATACGGATGCTGTCAGAGTACAGCACCAGGAGCTTTGCTGGGTTGATCTCTATGACCCAATTTGCACGTATCGTTATTTTCCGCCTACGTGTATTTGATTTAACTTTGAGACTTTAAAAAGGAGTGCGTTGGCAGCTGTTCAGCCGTTTGTGCCGCAATCAAACTCCGTCAAAGTCTGAATCAATCACAAGGTCAATTTTAACCGCTTGTCAGGACACTTATATGCACAGCATCACATTTGGTGAGACACGGGATATTTGTTGGATTCAGGGGTCTAGATGTTACGAACATGCACCCTTGCAGCCCAAAGACAATACAAGAAGATAGAGACACGGCCACGAAGCCGGTCCTAAGTGTTCGATTCAGGGGTCTAGAATCGTCTGATTAGGTAGTTATCAATAATATATATTCATTTGTGTTCTCTTTTAACTACGTGGTACGCTTTGCGCGATTATTATGGTGGTGCCGGGTGTGACGGCCGGTTACTACCGTACACCGAAGTGTTACGAACATGCACTTATGCGGAGACCAAGGACCAAGAATGGATAAGTATGGGCCAGGAACGCGGCCCAAGAATCAAGAATGAGAACGGACTAACCCCAAAGAAGTCACGTGATAGGATATCACGTGGGTTAGGAATAAATACTAAGTGTTGCTAAAGGGAGCACCTTTTAGCATATTTTAGCAAAGTATAGCAGTTATAAATATTATTAATTAATATAGCTATTTAAACAAATATTAATAAAAGGATAAATAAATATATAACGGATAAATTTTTTATATTATATAAATAATTATTATTTTAATAATTAATTTAAGCATTTATTTTATTTATAAATAAAGTATTTAATATATTTTAACGATTATATTTATAAAATAATTTTATAATTACTTTTTATTTAATATATCTTTTTACGTTTTACGTATTTAATAATATAAATTTTAGCATTTTTTTATATTTCGGTTTATTTTTAATATAATCGTTATATTTTTATTATTTTTATTTAAGTACGTTTACCGTTAAAAAAACACTAAGTAATATTCGGCAAAATATTTACCGTTAGCAAAAATAGCAGCGATAAAAAAAAAACCCTTTAAAACGACACTTTAATTTAAATAATAAGTATCGACTCCGATAGCGACGATTTCGAAATTACTAAAAATTAACACGACGCGATTTTTAAAAAAATTCGACGATTCGAAAAAGCTATAAACAACAAATTTAAGCTTATTTAAAAAATTTAAAAATTTAATATTATTATAAAAAAAACAGCCAACATTATTATTATTTTAGTTATTAAATATAACGGATTAAAGTTTAATACTTTTATTATATACGATAATACTTTAAAAATTTTTAAAAAATATTTTGCGTAAATCCGCGTATATTTTTTTAAATATATTTAGCTTTTAAAATAACTTTTAGCGAATTATATACGCCGCCTTTTTTTAAAAAAAACGTGCCTTTATATAATTTAAATTTTACCTTTTTAAAGCTAATAAAAATAAATGGCTTTTAAGCTAATATAAAAAAAATACGATAAATTTTTAAATTTTATATAAAATACGAATCCGCATTTAAGTTATTTTTCTAAAATCTTAACGAAAAACAATAAGCCGAACGGGAACTTAAGACTTTTAAATAAAAATTATTTATTTTAATATATATTATTAAATTTAAAAAAATTATCACTAAACTCGATTATATTAATAATATATATATTATATTATATTATTAAAAGCTTAAAAAGGAAGTTAAAAACGAAATTAGCAAAATCCTCGATTTATTTACTAATTTTAGTAAATATACTAAATTAATCGTATAAATTGATAATTAATTTGTTATAAATATATAAACACGTACTTTTATAAGAAAATAACGGAAAAAAGAAAGTTAAAAAAACGCAAGAATTAAACTAACGGGAAAGCTAAAAGCCCTGCGATTATATTAATATTTTACGATAATTATTAATAATTATTAACAAAATTATAATTTTGGCAGCAAAAGCTATTATTAATAAATTATAATCGGATTATAATAAGCTAAGCATAAGCTTTATATTTAAAATTATAAGCTATTTAAATTATAAAATATAATTTATTTTATTAATAAAAAAATAAAAAAATATATTAAAAACGGATTTTTTATATTATATAAATAGTTATTATTTTAATAATTAATTTAAGCATTTTATATAGCTATTTACGCTTTAAGTTTAGGCCTCGCGTATATTATTATACGTTAAAAAAATCTAAATATAGCTTAGCTTGTTAAAGAAATCCAAATATAAACTAAATATCCTTATTATTTACCGTAACAAAATTAGCGCTTTTTTTCAACTCGATTATTTAAATATAATTATTTTAATAATAGTTTTGTAATTATTATTATAAATAAAAATTATTATAATTATAATTATTTGATTTTTTATTATTAAGTTATTATTTTATATAGTTTTCGTATTATATATCGCTTTAATTAAATATGCGTAAGTAAAAATGCAAATTATTTCGTAAATTTAGCTTAGGGTTAGCTTAGGGTTAGGGTTAGGGTTAGGGTTAGGGTTAGGGTTAGGGTTAGGGT
>JACVEI010000195.1:430092-507649 GCA_018115615.1 Pestalotiopsis sp. DP-2020a | reverse complement strand
TCGCCGGCTCCGAGACCACGTCGAACTTCTTGAACTTTGTCAGCTACCAATTGCTCAAGGACAAACGCTGTATGGACGAGCTGGTGCGCGAGGTCCGCTCCGCGTTTCAAACACCGGCAGACATCATAGCCGACCGGTGTAGCGAGCTGCCGTACCTCAACGCTGTGATCGAGGAAGGCCTCCGCATAGCGCCGCCAGTTCCATTCGGCCAGCCGCGCACGTCGCCGGGCGCCGTCGTCGGCGGCGCATATTTGCCGCCTGGAACCACGGCCGCCGTCGACATGTGGGCGGTGCACCACAACCCTCGGTATTGGAAGGACCCTTATTCTTTCCGACCTGAGCGCTGGATCGGGGATGGCTTGGGAGACGACAAGACCGCTTTCAACCCCTTTTTGACCGGGCCACGATCGTGTCTGGGCATCAACCTGGCCTACATAGAGATGCGCCTCACTCTCACTTTACTGATTTTCAATTATGACTGGGAATTGGTAGACGAGGATCTGGACCTCTGGAGAGATGCCCGGACGCACATGTTTTGGAAGAAGCCCCCACTTTTTGTCCGATACCATCCCGTGGCAGTTGGTGGTGAGATATAAACACAGACTTACAGGAAAAGCTCGCAGCTATGGAAGTATCACCGGAGAAATGGCACAAACTGCGAGCTTCTGGTATATGTACAACATTGTATTTTTGACAACTATGGACAGACGGGGCTGGGTATCTCAAAAGTGAACATATATGTATTCGTGGCCCTGCTTTGCGTGGTCTCATGTTCGAGAGTGACGGCTGCATTGATTGACCGCCTCGAATGCTACCGCTTAGGAAGAATAGCCGTTAGCGCCATCCACGGCAGTGGCCTGAGCCAACTTGCTAGAAGCAACAGAGACAGTAGGGACTAAGCCCTGAGGGTCGACGCTACCGCCAGTGGTGACAGCAGCTTCGGCCGAAGTGTTGACGCCGATGGTGATTTGGGACGCGATTAGTAACATTCTTGTGCCCATGTGAACTTGTCATGACTTACGTAACCAACCAGGCCGGCAGCGATATCGTCGGCGAGCTGCTCCAAGCTGATGATGGCGCTGTAGCCCGCCGAGGTGGCGGAGCTAAACAGGCTGTCCTCGGAGTTGGTCGTGCGGTTCAGGGTGCTCAAGTGGTCAGAGTAGGGGGCAAAAAGTAAACCGAGCTGAGCAGGGATTTCTCAGATAATAGCTGTCCGAGGTGCTGGGTGCTGCTGGCGGAGTAGCTGGTACCGTTGGAGACGTTGGACTGGACCGTGACGTGGATGTGGGTCGTCCTTGAGACGTAGTACCCAGGGAGCAAAGTCAGGAACTCGGCCATGCCCTCGGAATCGGTCATCTGGATACCACGCAGAAAAGTCTCCTCGTCGGTGGTGCCATCGGTGCGCTTCGACCAGCCGTCCAACAGTTCAGCGGAATCCGGGTCGATTCCGGTGTAGCCCGAGTAAGTTCCCGTGGAGTTGCAGGACCAGATGGTGAGCGCAGCATCGGGCAGCGGCTCACATGTCTCGACGTCGATGACGCCGATGTCGAGGTAGAGGTCCACACCGGTCTGTCCAGTGCTCAATTCGCGGACATCGTGGCGCTTGATCTCTCCGTCAATGGTATACGGGCCCCAGACGGTCTCGGGAGCGAGAACGCAGGTGTTGTTCTGGATGGTGGTGTACTGGAGCTCATTGCGCTTGCTGCAGGTGGATGATCTCTTGGTGTGGCCGCCGGCAGCCCGGCGCTCCTTCAAGCGCTGAGAGCGGCGAGCAAGGATGCTCTCACGGCGGGCCTGGATGGCAGATGCGCATCGATCGGTCGAGCGACCGACTAAGGCGGCTTCGCGCTTGGCGGTCTCGGGAGTAAGGCGCTGCAGTCATGCTGGAAACGTGGTGCATCCTTGCATTCTCTCCCTCTTCTGGTAAGTGGGTTCCGGCAGCTTGCGCGTATGATCAGCGTTGTCGTTCTACTGCGGTCCATCGTGGGCTCTGCTTTGTGAAAGGGGGCTCCGCCCTGCCTGTGAGCCGCGTCGCCTCATTTCAGGAGTCCACAGCCGCATCCCCTGGCCCTGTCGTTGGGTCCCAGCGACCTATGGATGAGAGTCGATTGACAACGTCCGGCTTGGGCTTGTTGAGCCGGACGCGTTCCGTCCATAAAGTGGGTACTACCGGAGAATCTCCTGGGGAATGCCCCGGGTGAGCCCCGGTGCTGTATATGATTTACCGCCCTCGTGTTTCGCCACGCCTTCTTGATTTGTCCTGAAAATGAAATGTGAATGTTTTCGACTGCGTCCTTCAGTCTTTGGCCCAGACTAGGTACGCGTGTCAACTTGGCGTACGCCACCGAACAACTATGTCTTTCTATGATGCTTTATGATGCTTTCATAACACCATGTTTGAGATACCCCAGAGGACCGATCCGATCGTCGTAATATCTGTAGTTCTGTACCCATTTGCATCTCGTATTCAAATATGAAAGACAAAGCCTGGCTCTGTCATTCAAACACTCTTAGGTTACAAAGTTCCGTAGACGTCGAGAATCCTTCGCTTTGGGCCGTCAGCGTCTCACATGCTGTTCTTAATCCAGCAAAAGCACTCTCAACCCATTGCGCTAATTATCGAGAGGAATGTCCTCCTCAGATAGCCGGCAGCAGATGGATCCGAAGCTTAGTTTTCTTTTGGATCAGTGCAAATGATGAAGTATGGCTAAAGCTAGGTGTTCTAGTTAAATGACATCCTGTTAAGAACTGTATTGTAAATACCTGGAATGCTATAAAGGAGGTCTTCGATTGATGCGGATCCAAGTTTCCAGATTTACAACAAAGCGTTTACTTAATCGGCGCATAAAAGCTAAACTTGTGATCTGGATCGTACTCTGCTTTCAATGACCTCAACCTCGCAATCCTCCACTCTTCGTGACCATACCAATCCTCGATACTCTCTTCGCCAACACAGTAGTTGACGTACGTGTTCATTTCAGAAGATCCAGTTCCTTCCAACAAGACGCGCCTGATCTCGAGGCCTGCATTCGTGCTAACCTGGTCCAGGAAGGGGTCGGGTACGTTCCTAAAGTTGGCCGATCTGATAATGTTAGTAATCACTCCACATGTTCGAGAATTCTTCTCCAAGACTTACATCAAGAGATTGTTGAACCTCTCTGGATAGGCGGTGCTTTCATTCGGAATAGCTTGTACAGCCTTGACCGAGTAGCCCTCGTTGAGGAATGCGGACCCGTTCAATGCGGGATACGCTATGGTGACGTTGTTGAAAATGTCGTATGCCTTGCGATGCGCGGTCAGGTTGAAAGATTTCGTCCCGATGGGAAATCGCAATACGTGCACGTCTGACGTCAAGTTGTCGGGAAGGTTGTTGCCGGTCAAGGCCCCGAGTCCCGGGTATTGCGTCGTCCCATAAGTCGTCGTGGCTGGACCAATGTCCTCGAGCTGTGATGTGTAGGGAGCGGCTTGTTCTGCGGTGCCCTCGTAAACAAACCATAGATTAATTGCAGCCTTCAATCATTAGCGGATTTGTTCAAGAGACGGGAAAATGAAGCGCGGCTTACATTGACAGGGTCAATACTGAGGTTATGGGTGAAAGTGGCCCAGTACCGTAACTCAATCGGCTGCTCGCCACCAGCCGTGAACTCGTTGAGCAATCCAAAAAGTGCTTCGAGTTTGTCCTGTGTGTATCCATATTGGCCCACAATCCACGTATTGTTCTCGGGTACATCGTATACGCGATATTTGATGGAGGTCACGATGCCGAAATTGTGACCAGCTCCGCGCAGAGCCCAGAAGAGATCGCTGTGAGAGTCGTCTGATACCGTGATCGTGGAGCNGTCACGATGCCGAAATTGTGACCAGCTCCGCGCAGAGCCCAGAAGAGATCGCTGTGAGAGTCGTCTGATACCGTGATCGTGGAGCCATTGCCAAGCACGAGATTGGCCTCGACGAACTGATCAACACCGAGCCCGTACCGGCCTTGGTTCCAGCCATGTCCTCCACCGAGCCCCGGACCCATGAGTGAGGTGGACTCGCAGATACCAGTGACTGTGTACCCATGTTTAGAGCTATCATGCGGAGTATGAGCCAGAAGGCGAGATTCATACCTGTCCATTTTCCACCTCCCCAGAGCGCATCGTTCACCCCTTTGGTTGACATACCGCCCTGAATTATTGCAGTCTGGCCATCAGCCTGAATGTCCACCTGGTTCAGCTTCCGCAAGTTGATGTCAACGCCACAACTCAACCCAGCCAAGGTTTTGATAGCGCCGTGGCGCCCCGAGGTGGCCAAGAATTGGAGCGAATGATTATTGGCAATTTTCACCTGGACTTCATTGTTATTCCCAGACACGACCTTTTTGCAGCACGTTTCGTCGAGCCGTATGTACTTACAGTCTGACTGACGTCCTCCCCGGTTGCCACATCAACAGCCACAGCAAAAGTTGGCTCACCGTAGGTAGACCAGCGGAAGGTCGCGTTTTCGAATTCTTCCGAACCTGGGTAGGTAATGCGAGCGTCCTCGGATAGCGATGTCTGCAAGTCGGCTGCAAAAGCTTTGATGTTTTCTTCATCACAGGCCTTTGACAGGCTTGCGATGGTCAGCACGGTAGCCAGCACCCGTAAGCTTCTCGATATGGCCATTGTCAATGACTTTTAATCCGGGCGAAGCACACACATCTTATCGGATCTGTAATTAATGCCCGTCGCTGGGTATTCTCGACTCATTATATGTGGAAGCAAAGGCCGGTATCCCATGGATTGCGCGACACAGCAGCCATCTCTGCCCTGGGCACGAACCCTGCATGCTGACTGACTTTCATGCTGGCGCCATAAAATTGTACGTATCAAAGCACGATCGTATGATTATGCCAAATAGTATCGTTGACAATAGTGCGAAGTGACCAATCGTATATCGTCCCGCTTACTGGGAAGAAGCGTTGGATCCGTACAAACGGACGCTGCAGCTCGACGATGTAACGGATTGGGGTCTTGGCTGGTTGAACCACCGCCATTTTCAGCGAGATCCATGCTTTCAGAAGTGCCGGTAGATTGGATACAAATGGGGAGTTGCTCAGGTCTCCATTTGTTATTGGTTCAGCGGTTCTCATCGCCCGCGACCGTTATCAGTCCCAGTCAGCGCTAATGTACTATAGTCGGCGATGCATGGGCTATTGCGGATCATGGCCCTTACTCATTATCAGGGTCCATCAGGTCAGCGTTCTGCGATTGTCTTTATACGGAGTGCTCTGAACGGGATCGCGGACTGCTGTCAGATATGAGCCCTGTCAGTGAGGGCCCAGGGGATATGTTGCCCACACACGACTACAGTCGCCTGCCGAGTGCGGAAGTCCTACTTCGACGATACGGTTCAGCAGTATATCACGAGAAGCGTGTTGCTTTCTTTAACTTACTTCTTTATGTTGTACGGTCAAGACAACGAAGAAATAGACCCAGAAAGTCGATGTCTATCGAATCTAGGAGGTTAATGCAACGAACTCGTTGGAGCTCGCATATGTCACCCGCTTGCAGCCCAGGCCAAGTGGTTTAGTGGGACCGACAGCACTGTTCTTCATGTAGCGCCCTAGGATTAGGGACGTCCATGCCGAACACCGACCGCCGACAGTTGGAGCACCAAAGAAGTCTGGGACATCAAACACCGACCAAACCAGATTTGACTCCTTTGACGCCCGACTTCCTTACTATCATAGTAGATTCCATTGCGAAATCCACGCCGAGATCGAGTCGGAATCGAGAGTGGCAATCAATTGCCCTGCCGGATCCGATCTGATCTCTATTGCTTGCTGCCTGGTCTGCGAGAACCCCAGCGGCCAGCACGATTCGGAATCAGTGCAAAACTCCACAGTACAACACCGCGACATACGCGAGGGTGATGCGGCGAATCAGGATGATACAGGCACTCATGCACCTAGAACAGCATCAGATATACTGTGACAGACAACTTGCGGCTCCGAATGACACGTCGGACCCGACTGCTGGGTCCGGCACGACCCCAATGCCGCAATTGCCTTCCACTCCGGCTGGGGCATTCGCACGCCATGCAATCGGAGTTGCGGGCAGCTAGCGTCGGAGTCGCTAAACTTGCTGCCTTATTCGCTTACACACCACCCATGATATGGCGGGCGGCTTCATCTTGGCTCACGCAGCGGTTCATAAACCCAGCGATGATTTCCATGAAGGGAATTCTCAAGTGCACGACATCTTTCCGCCATGTTGTTTTCAACTTGTACAAATGACGAGTCAATTGGGCCTGCGGTCTCAGGTTGCCGCGATGAGTTCGATTTCACTGTCGCATTCGAGCTGCTCTTCTTCGGCATCTTGCCCTCGGCTGTATTCGTCCTTCTTTCAAGTTGGCGCGTGTTGCTGATATGGAAGCGGCCCATAATAGTCGATGCTCCTCAACTGCAACTTGTAAAACTGGTAATTGATTTCCTATCATGGCACGTTGTCAATAGATGGCTGATGAACTTAGTGTGCTGTCATGACCTATGTTGGCTTGCAACTGGCTCTCTTGATTCTAGTCTGCGTTGGCTGGTATAGCGTCACCGGTCTCTTCATCGCATCAACGGCACTGCAATTTCTTGCCGCTATCTCCATGGTTGCACTGTCATTCATGGACCATAACCGATCACCACGGCCATCCGTACTTCTCAGCAGCTATTTACTCGTCACACTCCTGTTCGATATTGCCGAGACACGTACTTTCAGGCTGGCATCAGCAACAAAGTCCGAAATCACCTTCACGAGTGTGTTCACGGCCACTACGGCAGTAAAAGCCGGCCTTCTGCTATTAGAGGCATAGCACAAGACCAGATGGGTAAACTGGGACACAAAGGAGAATCACAGCCCCGAAGAAACATCCGGTATTTTCGACCTCGGTGTTTTCTTCTGGCTGAATGCCCTCTTCAAGAATGGGTACCGATCTATTCTGCAAATTGAGGATCTGTATCCTCTGGATCATTCAATGAAGGGTAAGAACCTGAACGAGCAATTTCGAAGCATTTTGGAATATGACAAGCTTAGAAGCCGCAAATTTGGTCTGATACAGCTGCTTTGGCGCACCCTCAAAACCCCAAACCTACTTCCGGTTGCGCCTCGGCTGTTGCTTCTTGGCTTTACTTTCTGCCAACCATTCTTTATCAACAGCCTTCTGGATTATTTGTCCGAAGACGGAAGCAGCGTTTCCTCCAACAGCGCTTACGGGCTCATCGGTGCAAGTATTCTGATCTTCTCCGGGATCGCGCTGTCAACATCGATTTACCAATATCTCCACAATCGAACATTGCAGATGCTCAGAGGATGTGAGTCTCCTATTCCTGTCACGATCCAACACCGCGCTGCAATCAAAGCTTTCTACCGGCATTGCTTAATGACTTACGCACTTCTAGGATGCTGGCTAACATTATGTTCATCAAGGTCTGGTCGTTGCCATATACACAAAATGTACAGAAGTACGAGCCGATACCGGCGAAGAAGCACAATCTGTGACCTTGATGAGTAGCGACTTGGAGCGCATTGATATGGGCTTACGAAACTTCCATGACATGTGGGCTAGTGTTCTTGAAGTTGGGCTCGCAAGCTGGCTGTTGTACCTACAGCTCGGGGCCGCCTTCGTGGCTCCAATCGTCGTCGTCGCCCTCTGCTTCGGTGCCACATCATTCATTATACGATACGCTGGCGACTCACAGAAAGCCTGGATGGCTGGAGCTCAGAAACCAGTGGGGCTTACTGCCTCTGTCATCGCCAACATGAAGAATCTCAAAATCTCCGGCTTGGCGATGCCCATTAGCGGCTTTGTACAGCATCTTCGTGTTGGCGAGCTGTCTGCCAGTGCCAAGTTCCGGCTCTTGATGGTGTCTTCCGCTGTCATTGGATCTTGCCCTCTCTACATCTCGCCTATTTTCACTTTTGCTTTTACTCAGCAATCTCTGGATGCGACCAGGATCTTCACATCACTGTCTTATTTGACTCTTCTAGCCAACCCCCTTCAACAACTGTTCCAAGGAATCCCTCGTTTATTAGCAACTGTCGCGTGCCTCGATCGCATTCAGAAATTTCTTGCATCCGAGTCCCGAGAAGACTTTCGAGAAACCCCTCTAGACTACACGCACCATCAAAGCGAGAAATCCACGGCTCAACTGAATGATGGCGATGGAAAGGTGGAGAAAGACTTTGCCATAGCCATCAGAGACGGCAAATTTGGCTGGAGTAATGAGAAAATTGTCCTAAAGGAAGTCAACCTCGAAAAGTCATTGTCCTGTAGCGCTTCCTCTCAGGCAGATGAGTCGACCAAGTCTGAAGCAATGAGGCCCGATGTTTTAAAGCGGATTACTACGGCAACTTCTATTGCTTCCGATCCTGCCGATGCGACCCGACAGTTGGGCGACAAGAAAGTATATAAGCTCTATTTCAAGTCAATGGGGTATTTTCTCGCATGTTCCATCATCCTTTGGGCCGTTGCTTTCGGGTTCTTCAACAACTTTCCGACAATTTGGCTCAAATACTGGAGCGACGACGTGTTTGAGGCGAATCCGACACACACTTCCGGCTTCTACATTGGAATCTACGCTTTGCTCAATGTCGGATCCGTTCTGTCATTATTGGGCATCGGAATCGCCACTTTCTATATAGCCGTGCAGAGAGCCGGTGCTCACCTGCACAGTGATGCCTTGAGAACACTAGTCAGATCGCCTTTGTGGTTCTCCACCACCACCGACCAAGGACAGATTTTGAACCTCTTCAGTCAAGACCTCAACCTCGTGGACACAGAACTTCCCAACGGGCTGCTCAATGCGACCTCGTCTACGTTTGTCGCCATTGGGCAAGCAGGCGTGGTAATCACAGCTTCGCCTTACATGGCAATCAGTTATCCCTTCCTGGTTGCCATTCTCTGGGCCGTCCAAAGATTCTATTTGCGGACCTCGAGGCAAATGAGGTTGTTGGATCTTGAGGCGAAGAGCCCCCTCTAGTACGTGCATTCAACTATTCTACCATGCTAGTGCTAACTTTGAGTTCTAGCACGCAGTTCCTAGATACCACGAAAGGAATAGTAACTCTACGAGCATTTGGATTCTTGAAAAATGATCGCGCCAAGAACATTGAACTTCTCGACACTTCCCAACGCCCGGCCTATCTGCTTCGAATGATTCAGAGCTGGCTGAATCTGGTTCTTGGCATGGTGGTCATGGTCATGGCGGTCATTCTCACCACCCTCGCGGTAAAGACACACTCCAACTCCGGATTTACTGGTGCATCACTCGTAACCTTGATGCTTTTCGGTGAAAACCTAACGGTTATCGTGATCTACTTGACACAGCTCGAGACCAGTCTTGGAGCAGTCTCTCGATTAAGGAGGTTCAACGACGAGGTCCAACCCGAAGACAAGGATGATGAGGCTATGATACCACCCGAAGAATGGCCACAAAGCGGAGCCATTGAGCTCTGCGGCGTCTCCGCGAGCTACGACTCGGACAAGGTTGATACGTCAATCAACGGACATGCATCACTGGCGCTGCAGAACATCAATCTCAAAATCGCGCCCGGGGAGAAGGTAGCAGTGTGCGGTCGGACTGGGAGCGGGAAATCCAGCTTGATCGCTATGCTCCTCAAACTTCTGGATCCGACCCTGGCTACAAGGGCGGCAACGATTATAGACGGCCTCGGCTTGCACAAAATCGATCGGTCTGCGCTCCGGCACCGCATCATTGCCATACCACAGGATGCAGTATTTCTCCCGGACGGGTCATCTTTCCGCGCGAATCTGGATCCATTCGAGACTGCGACGGATGTCGATTGCCAGTCCGTACTGGGGACTGTCGACCTGTGGGGTTTCGTGGAGGAGCGAGGCGGTCTGGCCAAGGGTATGAGCCCCGGCACGCTGAGTCAAGGGCAGAAGCAGCTCTTCTCACTCGCACGGGCAGTCCTTAGGCGACGGCTTCGCGCCAAGAGTCTCGGTCTCGGCGGAGGCGGTGCGCCCGAGGGCGGGATCCTGCTGCTCGACGAGGTGAGCTCCAGCGTGGACCGCGAGACGGAGAGGGCCATGCAGGAGGTCATCAGGGTCGAGTTTGAGCAGTATACTGTGATAGCGATTTCGCACCATCTCGATATGATACTCGGTTTTGATAGAGTCGTCGTGATGGACCGGGGAGAGATTGTGGAGACGGGGGACCCGAAAATATTATCTCGGGATCCGGCCACTAGGTTCGGGGAGTTGTGGAGAGCGGGTGGGAATTGAAGCATGTTCGCGATGACACTTGCCCTGAGAGTGGGCAAGAAAAATAAGCACATTATAGATATCATCATTTTTAGCATACATCTTTCTCACCTGAGCCAATGTGTGAAGGTGGAAAGACGGGAACGAAGAGCTTGTGAAGAAGTCTGAGTTGATCATAAAGAGCTACAAAAGAGAGGTGCTGAAGAGCATCCTGAGATATCCAAGCAATTGATCTGCAGTGGGTGATACCTACGTCAGTGCGACAATCTTACATATCGTCTCTCATCCCTTGATAGAAACAGATGCGCTTTATGTGACCGAAATGTTGGTGGACTCTGCACAGTGGGGCCATATGCCACTGTCCGTGCGTAGCAGCCTGAACGAGCTGAACAAGTTATTCCACTTTCTTCTCAAGTTTTGGAAGATATTGCGAATTGGTAAGCGCCCTTTTCCTTGCGCTGACCACCACTTCATTGGTCATTTCCACCGATAACAATCTCTACACAAAGCTTGGACGCTTCAGAAGTCGCCAGAGATTCTATAGGATCGCCCTACCGGTTCCTCGCCTGCCTAGCACGATGGAGGATTTTTCGACAAGATCAACGAGGGGTGATCAAGAGTGATAGGGGCAACAAGGTATATTGTGATCTACGCGATGAAGCTTGGGGGTCTAGCGATATTACGGATCGCACTCAGTCTTATATAATTGAACCCTCGCTATTGACGAACAAAGCACGATGCCTACGATTCCTTCGGAACCGGTCTTTGGGACCGAATAATATATTATTGGCACGTATTTCGCAGATACCGTTGACTATACGGTGGAGAAGCAGCGTCCTATCTGCGCGTATCCGGATAAGGCCCGATATAATGGAAGTGATGATATCTGGGATGCCGCGAACTTTGAATGCGCATCTCTGTATTAGGTCCGCGTGCATTGGGTCCGATATTATTCAAAAGCATATTGCGAGCGGTGCCGCCAAGCGTCTTGCTAATAGCAGGATCCTTATTAACTCCCGAACGGTACACGACGGCCAGAGTTACATCGCTGTGCACTCTCTTCACTTTGCATCTCACGCATCCTCGCGCCTCAGCTTCACCCTCATCATCCTTATATTCAACACGCTCGCCTTCCCATCCTGTCCCATCTCAAACACCCAGTCATCCAAAGTCCTGGCCCCGTACAACGGTGCCCCAAGTGCCGTCCACTGCATCAATCCTGGATCCTGCACCTCATTCATCCCGCCCGTCGCGTTGAAGAACGTCGCTCGGAACCCCAGTCGTGAAGTGAACGTCCCTGAACCATCTTTCGTGTTTCTCACAGTCCGTAGGTTTGATGGGAAAAGACGAGCAGACTCTCCAGCGCCGTAGATCTGGATCAAAGGACTGGCAGACCCGATGATCTCGACACCGCGGGCGGAGAAACCGGGTACTTGTAGCCCGGTCGTCGACTCATCGACTCGTATCGTCACGGAACTGTTCGTAGCCTCATCCTTGTACGTCCCGGCGTAGTTGTCGCGAGCCTCAACACGAGCCTGTTCCTCGGCCATGGGGAGGAACACCCGCCCGACGGCATTCATCAACGTCTCCCTCACGGCCGCTGAGTTCGAATTGATCGGTCCGGCCGAGAAGACCACAGCTCCGAGGTCGTGCTCTGGTGAGAGGACAAAAGCAGCGCGGTAGCCTCCCGTGTCGCCCTGCTTCGTGTATAACTGATTGACACGCCCGCCGAGCATAAGATGCCGGATCTCCCACGGCGCTCCGACAGCCGACCCCATCACGCCCGTCTGGCTTATCGGCTTCAGCCAGCGGCGCGTTTGCGCGGGCGTCATTGTCTTGGACCCCAGGATCGCCTGTCCGGCTTTGACCATGTCGACTGTCGAGCAGTACAGGGACGCGGCAGGGTTGATCGTCCCCATGTCCCAGTCCCAGCCCACGACAGATTCCTCACCGGGAATGACGCCGCCAGACTTGGGCTTGGTCTCGAAGCTGCTGGATGTCATGTTGAGGGCGGAGAGGATGTTGGTGGTGACGGCTTCGCTGACAGGGATGCCGGTAATGGCTTCTTGGGCGAAGCCGAGGAGGGCAAAGGCAACGTTGGTGTATGCGGGGGAGTGGCTGGTCGAGAAGATGGGGTGTTGCTTCAGGAGCTGGGTGATCATCTCTGCAAACGTTAGAGTCAAGCTGTTTGTCGCCGACTAGGCATCTTACCACTACGAGAACAGGTCCTAAGACGTGCGGTGACTCCGCATATCGGGATGTCGCTTTCAAGTAAGGCAGGGAAGCCAAACGCCGTGGCCTGCTCCTGTGTGAACTCGACAGAAAGGTCGTTCTCGGCGGCTGCGGAGGAGTTAGTCGAGCTCTGGCGATGAGGTTGGGTACTCACGATCACGAGGAATGCCAGCCAGGTGGCTTGCAAGCTGACCCAGCGTAACCTCATCCCATCGCACAAGTTCGATGTCATCGTACACTGCGTCTGATGATGTATTGTTCGTAGCGGTTACCAGCTCGGGGACATACTTCGTGATGGGGTCGTTGAAGCGCTCGTCGCCAACTTCCATCAGGAACGTCCAAACGCTGAACACTTTCGAGACACTAGCGATGCGGAAAACCGAGTCTCTGTCGACCTGGGACACCCCAACATCGTAGTCTGGGGTAAAGTACCGCTCGTACAATGGCTCTTCGTCTTTCGTCGAGAAAATGGCTACGGTCCATGCCGTCTCGTTGGCCTGGATGATGGGTGAGCCGGCAACAAACGTATCGAAGTCAGTGACGGCAGAGACGAGGGCATCGCTTCCAGGAAGGGAAGATGGGGCTGGGAATGCGGGACCCGCCAGGCCAGCTTCGGGGGGGACATCTGCCTGTATCGAGACAGCGGCGAGGGCGCCAAGTAATGGCTCTGGTTTCATCGTGGCAGAGCAGATGAGGCGGAGCAGAAGGATGAATACTGAGATATATGAAGAGTGGCAACAGATGTAGAGGAGCGAGAGATTGAACAAAGATAAACTGGTAAGGTAGCCTGAGAATCAACTTGGGAGGGCAGAAGGTCGACTCTTTATATACTGAGAGGACTCGTTAGCATCCCCTTACATCGCACCCTCGCCTCGCACTCGACCCACCCATTGTGGCTTTACTTCGCCAGACTGGCCCCGGCCTCGCTTAGCTATACTTGAGCCTGTACCTCTCAAATGCGCATGTCGCTCGCAATCGACCCATGCCTGCGGTTGGACCATTGCGAGTTCCCTCCATCGCGACGCTGCTAGTGGCCTTTGAATGTCTAGGGTGGTCTATTAAGAAAGGTGAATATAAAGTCTGGTTCTTTGACAATAGCCTCCCCAGCAGGAACAAAAAGATATATTTTCCGCCGAAGAAGCACGTTGCCCTGCTCGTCTTGATCCTCCAAAACCCCATCTTCCACGTACGAGTCCCGAATCCTACAATCATCATCCGGCAGCCTCCCTTTCGCGGCCGCTATCCCCGGCATGAACATAATGCCATGCTCTCTAGATATGATCAGCTTTCCAATAGCGTGCATGGTCATCGTATCCCACAACGACTCCCTCCTACTGCCTATCTTCCAAAGTGCATCCAGCGCAGCCAAACGTGTCGAGAGATGTCGGCACTTGAGGACGACGAAATGCAGCAGCGGCGACGTGCCCATGCCGAATGTAAATCTCGGCTCTGGCACATGCTCCAGTGAGGATTCGCCTGCCAGCTTGACGATCTGGGCAAACTCGTTATGGAATGTGTCGCTGGCCGTTTCTTCGCGGTACGGGGCGATGCTTGTCCATATCCAGCAGACGAGAAACCTCATCATTAGCAGGGGGTGGCCACAGCATTCGTCACTATGGCGATTATACGGCAGCGCCTCAAATGCAGTCTTCCATTTGTCGAGGTCACTTAGCAGAGTCCGCTGCATGTCCCACGTGCCGACGGGCATCGCCGCTTCCTCGATCCCTAGACGGTAGCCATCCAGCGAGCGCACCAGCCGGATCGCTCGACCTAACAACTCGTCCATCTTTATAGCCGCGACGGAGATATCACTGAATGTCGCAGCTGGCGCGCTTGTCGCAAGCACCGGGAACTCGCCGCTCGCGAAAAAATAAGGAAAGACGCCCAGGTGTCGCAGCTCGGCTGACACGGCAGCTTCATGGTTCACCAGGGAGTTTGACAGGAGAATCCCATGTCGACAGTGCGTGATGGCGGCGTCCGTGTTTCCCCGGAGGAACTCGATGCAAGTGAAGAGGATCGACACGATGAGCACGACGCTAGTGTTTCTTTCCGAGGCGATGAGCCGCAGCGCGTGGTTGTAATGCCCCAGAGCGACTTCGTCGTTTTTCGCACCCTTCCAGCTCGGCTCGAACCCCTCGTATAGCATGCTAATGGCCAGCATCCCATGCATCGCCGCTGCCTCACTCGTCGCAAGCTGCATCACAGCGCTCGTCCAGAAGGTCGTCTCCAGGCTTCCCCCGAGCGCTGGCGCCACGACACTGCGAAAGTAGCCCAGGCTGCGGGTTTGCTGGGGCGGCAGTTTGACAACTGGGGGCGGCGAGAGGGACGGTCGGGTTTGCAGGAGGTGAAGCCAGGAGAATGAGCCAACCGGGGGTTCGAGGTAAATGCAGTGTCCGTGGCCGGAGGAGCATCTCGTACAAATGGGACGGGTCTCGTCGCATTTGACTCGCCGTTTCCTGTAAGGTGGTAAGTAAGGGATCGCGGGGTCCAAAGGTATGGCGTATTGTCACTCACTTGCAGGTCGTACAGCCAGTTCGTCTTTTCTCCAATCCCTTGCGCGGCATGTTGGTTCTTCATTCCGTTGATCCAGCTCTACCATCCTGCGACGGGGGAAGCGATAAGTATTTCACCGTGAAGAGTAGTTGGTGGCTGAGAAGCTGACGAATGTAGTCGGATGGTCGGGAAATATACTATTGCCGTCTCGGTGCAGGGGGCGGTCGCGGGGCCTGTGGGGCAAGTGCGAGATGGAGCTGAATGCCGCACTTATTTAGGATCGAGGATGCCGATTCTTACTAAGATCTAATAGACGAGACAGAAGTTAAGCTCCTAATACATCTACGGTCCCGGTCTGCATAATATTCTGGTTTAGTGTTGTATGATACGTGAGGCGTTTGTCATATAAATGCATAAATAGCAATCAAAGCTTATATAGTATATATAAGTTTATAAAAATTAAATCGACCGGTTTATGTGACGGCGATGGCAGCCGTCACCACGTATAAGATCCTATTTAGTCCGAATGGCTGCTAACATTCGGATTCTGACCCTTTTGCCGAGGTGCCCCATTATACAGGGCATGGCTAGCTCAGTGGTTAGGATCCTGACCTTCGCCGTGACACCGCCCCTAGTTTCTCTTATGACGGTACCTACAAGGGCGCCTATAATGATCGGTACAAACAAGAATTTTTCCTTGGAATGCCATGCGCCCAGCCGTCTATTAGAGATCTTCGTCTCCGAGTTCCGCATTCACTCAATCAATCTTGGGCAGACATCAGAAACGCCGTCGACTACGGCCCGATCTGTCTTGGGACGGGGCTGACGGGAGAGGCTTCGGAGGATTGTCTAACGATAAGTGTCATTCGTCCTGCTGGAGTCGAAAGTGGTGATGACCTGGCGGTAGCTGGTCAGACTGAAGACACTTTCAATAAGAGGAAGAAGGAGATTATTTACTGATCGGGTATTGTAGTGTGGATATATGGTGGTGGTTTCGTCTCTGGTGACTCGGCGATGCAACAGTACAATCTCTCATTTATCGTGAACCAATCAGTCCAAACGAACACGCCAATGATTGGAGTCAATCTCAATTATAGACTGCATCGCTGGGGATTCATTTGGGGCAAGGAGATATATGAAGAGGGCTCCGCCAACCTAGGATTCCGGGACCAGAGATTGGCATTGCACTGGATCCAGGAAAACATTGCTGCGGTGAGTTTGCCATTATTGTTTGCATTGATACCCAATCAACAAGTATCAGTCGCACCACTATGCTAATCAGTCATGTCACAATTTTGACTCTAGAAAGGTGACGATATGTGTTAAAAGATAGCAGGTAATGCTTACATTAACTAGCTAAATCTGTCCCAGTAGGATGGGGGAAGGCTCTCCCTATATACAGCCACAGTGTGGGTCGTACCAGCCATCTGAATCCCAACAATATGGGGCGAAAGTGCTGGAGCCCATAGCGTAGGAGTCCAGATGACAGCGTACGGAGGCCGTGATGATGGCCTCTTCCGAGCTGCGATCAGCCAAAGCGGTGCGCCGAGTACCTACAGCCAGTATCAACCACCGAGGATTGGCAGCCTTACTACGACGCAGCAGTACAGGCAGCCAACTGTAGTACTTCATCGGAAGGTAGCCTGGAGTGGCTCCGTACTGTCGCTGCAGATGTCTTGCTGGCGATCTTCCAGAACGAGAGCATCATCCCGGCTCACACTTTGACCGGCACCACCGGCCCGCAGTTCGTCAGTGTCATCGATGGCGACTTCATCAGGGAGAGCGGAACAAAGCAACTCCGCCATGGCAACTTTGTCAAGATCCCTTACATGATTGGTGCCAACGCGGACGAGGGCACCAGTTTCTCAACCAAAGATGCAGTGGACACGACCGCTGAGTTCTTGGAATTGCTCCCTAGCTGGGGCCTCGACAACATCACAGTCGCAACTCTCGCGGCGCTGTACCCAGACATACCAAGAATTGGGATTCCAAAGTCAATGCTTGGGCAACCGCCCGTAGAATACGGAACACAATACAAACGGGCGGCTCCGTACGGCGGAGACATCAACATACATGCCGCTCGCCGCCTTGCCAATGAGATATGGGCTGCACACAATACCACAAGCTATAATGGGATCCTAATTATTCAGTAAGTAAGTCCGCCAGTGCCAGCCAGCAATGTTCGATGCTGATCAACCGATTTATAGTTGACAAGACCAATTGGCTCGCATATACTAGTCCTTACGCCCGAAACTTGGCATTCGACGTCAATGTCACGGATCTTGTCTATCATCAGGCCGATACGTACCGAGCTGGAGCTCTTGCTTACTTAGGCGCTGTGCTCGATGCTGCGTGATGCTTGTGATCTCGGTCGGTGCGCCGATATGAGAGGGCCCGGAGAATCAGGACGTCCTCGAGAAGGGTAGGACTTGCTAAAACATATAGTCTGTTACCACCACGAGGTCCTGACTATTGGCTCACAAAGAGCGGGCGAGTACTCACTCCTTGTGTTTCGGAATGGACAAACTGCCATTTGACGATGGGTTCAAGCGTGCCGGACGTATGTCCGGAGAATTATGTCTTCGAGTCAATACAGGTTGATGTTGTTGTTCTGCCCGGCCACGAGCGTTCACGACCTGCGTGACTCGGCGAAAGAAAGCCTGGGTCTACTGCTAAGCGATTGATTGTTCCGTCATTTGAAATCAATTCACTATCAACACTACTCCGTACTACACGAATGCGACATACACATTTCTTTTCCTTCCATTGCATTGGGAATCTCAGACCAAGCGGCCCAAGCAACTGCGGGGTTGTACTACCGGTTGTTTTCGTGCAGCCACTCTGCGTGCCTCAGCTTCTGCAGGAATGCTGGGGCTATCAGCACATCATCGTCTGGAGATCCGTTCGGTCTCGATGCCGTTACACCATCGTAAAATGCTCATCAGGATCTCAAGCCCACGATAAAGTATAATGCGACCATTGTACACGGCCTGAAATGTTTCGTAGCTACGTAGGTATGCGTGATAGATAGTTGCCAGGAGTCAAACGAGAGGGTAAAGAGCCTCTACTCTGTACAGTACGGCTGAGAGACGGGCAGGATTATCCTTCGGTCTCAGCGGCCACTGAGACTGCAGGAAACCGAGTTCAAGTATATGATTTTCCCTCCCCGTGACCATGCGCCTGTCAGGTGGATGGTAATCAACGCGGACATTGCAAGGAATGGGATTAGAGCTCGAAAGGCTGGAATGGCCTGGCATCGTACGGATCCGTACGGCTGGGTTCATCAGAACCAACCAGAATGCTCGAGGTATGAATCGAATAGATTATGTAAAAGTATTCGTGGTGGAAAGCTGGACACGAGTGAAGCTTGAGCTACTTTGCGCTGTGGCCAGGGACTTTGGTCTACCGCTGGCACTGGGATCGCAGGAGCAAGCGCGTGGTTCCGTGCCTAAAGTGGTGTTACCCGGGCGAATGAAGTCGCATGCAACCTCTTCTTACATTTCGTCTCTTCCTCCTTTATCCCATTGGATACCACCTGTGCGGGACATCGAGAAGCTTGTCCGAAAGCGTCGACAAGACCTGAAGATCTTCCAAATCATTTCCTGGAACGCTCGTAATGAATTCAGGGTCGTCGTAATCAATCCTCAATCCTTATGCACGCGCAACCGGTCGAGTAGAATCGCGGCTACGAGGAGATGATAGTAGTGACTTGGATGGCTACTGGATGCCTGGCAGCAGGCGGCTGAGATTGGGTTTCACTGAGCAGTCTTCGAGGCGGCACGGTTGCATGCATTGGAGCTGATGAGAACGTGGGACAGAAAACCCGTGCTTTAGCAAAAGCTACGCGGCCGAGGACCTCGGAATCAGCAGTAAGGCTGGATTACACCGAAGACTGCTGTATCAATAAGGACACAAGATGTTGGTCTGACACTTGTATCTATGTTTCACTTGAGGAAACACATGGACGGGTGACTGTCGTACCAATAATCTCCAGAATGAAATGTGTCGAACACAAACTCAAGCGCCACAGTGTCACGATGAAGGCGCCTCTTCAGCTGTATATGACTGAGCTGAGGGCTTTAATGAACTCCATCCCGCCTTGCTGTTCTTCTGTTCTGACTTTGAGCTCAAGGGCTATGAGTGCTGACATTGGCTCGCATCAATGCTCAAGCCCTCCGATGACCTAGAAGTCATTAGAACAGCCTCAACCTTGGAACAAGTCAGAGCGGGAAGCGAGGCTGCGTTAGCCCGGCCAATCGTGGGACGAGACTTGACAATTCAGGCATATGGGTTGTGTTCTGGACGGCAACGTAGCGCTGAAAGGCGCAACAACGACAATGTGTTTGTTTGTTATATCTTTCAAGGATCGCGTATGATTAGGCCGTTGCGAAGAGCGGTGTCTTAAGCCTCCCAATGGGTTAGGCCATTCGGTGTGTTAGGTAGTCGAAAGGTTCTCTATTATGGTTTGTCCTAGATCGTGTCACCACGGTCGGTTTTACTTGCTTCCTCCTTTATGTGGTGCTGGCTAGTACAAGCTCGGGTGGTATCCGAATACATTGTCGGCCCAGGACCATGTCCATAGGAGCTTGGGGCCCCTCACGACAGCCTCCGGTTCGTGCGCGTAAAGAGAAGCGAGGACAAAGTGCAACGGCGAGGAGAATTAAAGGAAGTATATCCGCAAAGCATGGGGTAATCTAGGGCGTTTTAGGCCTAGAACTGGTCAACTATCAGCGCTAACCTCTTGTAGTTTCATGTCCGCCCCTCGTTGTCATTATTGCACCAATCGCCGAGACAGCTTTTCGTATAGGAATCAGATCCATGGCAGATCGAGTTGCGGGGAAGTTGGGGAAAAGTGAGGAGCAGTGAATCAGTCCATAACACGCGCCGTCAGCTAACCCGTGCCCGGTCGACGCTTTACCCCAGGCCGCTCTCCTTGTCTCGCTCATAACTGGCCCGTGGACGACGCCGGACAAAGCCAATGTCGCCCTCGACGACGGCTCCATGGTACCGAAACCCGATGGTCCGGAAAGGGAACCCTGCTTGTGTGGGCTCCTCGCGTGCATGCATCGTACTACTGTACTCGCTTGTGAGCTTGTGACATGCTTGATGGCTGGGTGCCCATCTGTCTGTCCCATGGGGTATTGGGTATTGGGGACCATGGGAACCTGGGGAATATGAGCTAGGATTTAGCTTTATTAAGAGCTCGTGCCCAGCATTCTTGCCTTCGTCCTGGATCTGTTCTCCTCTGTTTCTACCCGACACCGATACCGACACACACATCAATCGGGCCAGCCGTCAAACATGAGCGAACCAGTGGATCAAAAGACGCCTGTGGGCGACGAGAAGGCGCCCGTCGGCGACCTCCACGAGGTTGAGAAGCACTTTTCTCACATTGACCATGCCGCCGATCTCGACGCAGACGCGAAGCTCGCTAGCTTCAAGGCGGATGCCATTGAAGCAGAGAATGCGGAACAAAACATGACAGTCCTTCAGGCCTTGAAGCAATATCCCATGGCTGCCTTGTGGGCTTTCATCATGTCCTCGACGATTGTAAGCTTTTAATCCCCACACTATTTGGCAGACGCCTCGGCTAACCCCATATTCAGATCATGGAGGCTTACTGTGTGTTCCTCATGGGAGCTTTCGTCGCTATGGATCAGTTCAAGGATGAATACGGTGTCGTAGACAAGGATGGAAAAAATGCGATCGAGGCATCTTGGCAGTCTGCTCTCCAGATGGCTGGTCCTCTTGGTGCCATTATTGGAGTCTGTCTCGCCGGTCCTCTCACCAGTCGTATCGGATACCGCTGGGCCACCATTTCTGCCCTCATGGTCCTGAACGCTTTCATCATTATCTTTTATTTTGCCAAGTCGCTGGCCGTCATGTTCGTGGCCCAGCTCTTGGAGGGAATCCCATGGGGCATCTTCATCGCCAATGCGCCGGCATACTGCAGTGAGATCGTGCCGATCCGTCTGAGAGCCCCGGCTACTCAGATGTTGCAGATGTTCTGGGCCATTGGTCAGATCATTGTGGGTGGCGTATGCTACGTATACCAGGGCAAGCATGACCCTACCTCGTACAGGTTTGTATCCCCTCATCTTGTCAAGCAAAGCCCCCCTGTGCTGACACAACTCAAAACTCAGAGTCCCGATCGCGCTGCAGTGGCTGTTTCCCACCCCACTCGCCGTCCTCCTCTTCATCGCTCCTGAGTCGCCCTGGTGGCTGGTGCGAAAGGGACGCCTGGAGGATGCCGCAAAAGCAGTCAAGCGTCTTGGACGCGCAAAGGGAAACACAAACGCCGGCGAATCTGTTGCCATGATGCGTCGAACCATTGAGCTCGAGAAGGACATCAAGGAACCTAACTACCTGGAACTCTTCCGGGGCACTGACCTCTACCGTACCCTCATTGTGTGTGGCGTGTACGCAGCACAGAACCTTACGGGCAACCTTATTGCCAACCAGGCCGTCTACTTCTTCACCCGTGAGTATTCCCCTCGTTGGCCACTATTTTGTCGTCTGCTGTTTTATATGTACTAATACAACTACAGAGGCCGGAATTGACTCACAGCTCGCATTTGCTCTCGGTCTCATCACCTCCGCCCTGCAGACTGTCTTCGTCATGCTGTCATGGATTCTCACGACATACCTCGGCCGCCGTACCATTTACGTTTGGGGTTCGCTGATTAACGTCGGTTTCCTCATCGCCCTTGGTATTGCTGGATCTGTAGACAAGTCCACCGCGTCCTCGCTGGCGCAAGCTTCACTGGGTCTCATCGTGTCTGTCCTCTTCACCCTGGGACCGGCGCCGGCTTCATGGGTCGTCATCGCAGAGACGTCGTCCATTCGTCTTCGTCCTCTGACCACTGGTCTCGGACGTGGAGCCTACTATGTCGTCAACATTCCTTGCATCTTCCTCGCGACCTATATGCTCAACCCAACGGTATGTTTATGTTCTCCACAAAAGACTATTATCATGGTTCAGGCAGTATTTGCTAACAATGTTTTTCTTACAGGGTGTGGATCTTGGTGGCAAGTGCGGTTACGTCTGGGGCGCCACTGGTTTCGTCTGCTTCGTCATTTCTTACTTCTTCTTGCCTGAGATGAAGGGTCGCTCTTACCGAGAGATCGACATCATGTTCAAGCGTCACATCCCGGCTCGCCAATGGAAGAAGACCGTCATCGACATCAACGACGACGAATAAGCGGCTATACACTTTCTACCGTCAAGATCAACATTGATACCATATTTCCAACCCAGATCTTGTAAAGGGTAGGAACACCAGTCATATTGGGGCCTTGGGCCAATTTATTTATATATACTTAACCTAGTCCGTCATACGTAGACGCATTTTATAAGTCCTTCGCAATAGTATTGGTTGTCGTGTGCATCGTGTCCAAGAGCAGATGACGGGCTCTCATTGACAATATCTTTTTGAGATCTCGTGCTACAATGAGCCTTGGCCTGTGGGTCATGAGAAATATCATGTTGGTCGGTTCAGGGCACCTCGATGCATTGCCATGAATGGGCTAGTATTGCCTGGGAAGCTTTACACTGGAGACAACGCGAAGCGCTTGATCCGTCTACTCACTCACAGACGGGTTTTAATCAGCGCGTAAATACGAAGAAATTTCGCCAAAGGAAAAATAATCGGGATGATTGAAGTAACAAATGCGAGCTCCCTGTCTTGTCTGATCAAAATTCCGAAGCGCTTGGGTAAAACACGCTATATCTATCAAAACAAATGAAAAGCTGCAGTCTAGTCCGTATCGTTCACCTCCATCCATCCATCCATCCATCAGCACCTCAAGCCAATTTTCTCGAGACAAACTTGGGCATTTTGTGTAGCCAAGGGAACAGACCGTTGAACGGCTCGTCCGACGACACATAGTTGAGTACATGTGAAGTCTTGACGGCTTTCTTTGCAAGGTAGCTCAGCATGAGCTTCTGGACAAACTGGAAAGGCAGGACGAATCGGGCAAAGAAGTAGTGTACGCGGTCGGACCAGGCGTGGATGTGCGTAATCAAGGCCGACCGCTTTTTGTCGTCCAGGACCAGCTCCATCCGCTCTTGCTGATACTCCTTGAAAATGTCGGTCAGGGTGGCAAGGTCCAGAGGCGCCTCGGCGCTCGATTGTGCTGCTTGCAGGCGGTTGCAGAGAGTGACGACGTCCTGGATGCCGTTGTTGAAGCCCAGTCCAGCGTTGGGCGTGAACTTGTGGCACGCGTCTCCTGCCAGCACGACCCTTCCCCAGCTCCAGTGCTCCAGTACGCCCTCCTCCAGATTTGCCATTCCCGAGGTCAGACGCCTTGCGACCGCGTCCTTGACCTTGAGCGAGTCCGTGATGGGATATTCGGAAAACATGTCCGCAAACTCCAGAATGTCCTTTTCCGAGTACGAGGCGCGCTCCCGAGTCTCCTTTGGCAGTTTCTCGTACAAGAAGATCCAGCTCCTCTCGGTTCCGGAGAGGTACATGGACGATTTATCCGTGTTGTGCGTATTGAAGCCCTCGCCTGGCACCGAGTCAGCGGGCCGTGGAAAGCTGCACCACATGCACTTGTAGGCCGTAGTAAATGGCTTCTCGGCATCCCACTCGCGATCAGGCTGCTCTTCCAGGGCGAGCTTTCGCATCGCGCGGCGGGTTCGGCTGTGCACACCGTCGGCGCCAATGACGATTGATCCTGCGTGGATGGTACCATCACTGCAGTGGACCCTCACGCCGTCTGCATTTGACTCGATATCCACTACTTTTTTGCCCGGAAGCACGCGGGACTTGGTGGCCGCTGGAAGCCCTTCGTAGATGGCTTCAATCAGTTGACTGCGGTGATATGCGTGCGGCGCAATGCCCAGGCTACAGTTTTGTGTCAGGATGCCATCTTCTGAGAACGAGTCTGATGCTGCAACTCACTTATCCTTGACCATGCGGAACCCGTAATGATCTTCGAAGGCATTGCCTGAAATGTCATACGATCTGATGTGCGCCATCTCGCTGCCGATCTCCTTGAGCTTGGGGAGCAGGCCAAACTGGTGCATAACCCGCATAGACGCAGGTCCCAACACCAGACTGGCCCCTGAGTCGATGAACATCGTGTCCCTTCCCTCCAGGACGACATGATCGATGCCGGCGAGCGTTAGTGCGTGGGCCGCCGTGAGACCCACTGGACCGCCGCCGACCACGATGACCTTGAATGCGCTGTCGTCCATCTTGATGACTGACCAAATTGGTGTTGAAGCACTGTCGTGACCTGGCAAAAGAAGTTGAGTCTCTGAGTGTTTGTTTTCTAAAGATAGTTCGATTGGCACATCTTATCTGGCTTTCGGCTTTCATGATGCCGCAATGAGGACCCACAAAGATTCATTTCGGGACATAGGCGGAACCCGAAGCCGCTGTTGTTTTGTTTTTACCGCTTCGAATTTTTCCGCTTGGCTACTGTCATGGGCGTGGTGAGAAGCCACGAACAGCCGGGCAATATTCAGATAAGCTCATTATACTTTACTTGTATTTAGAACATGATTCGGGACTACCTATAATCTGACTCAGCCGTGAGGAGACAGAAACGTGCCCAAAGTCGCTGCTCATCAGATGAATGGGTTCTAAGGGGCCCTCATTTCTCGCGCGGACCCCTGAACTACAGATTACCGTGAACTACCGATTCCCAGCGCGAACAGGCGAGTTCCGCGCACTAGACTGATTCAGATCGTGCCAAGATGCAATTGCGGCGGTGGAATTGAAGTCCGTTTGGCGGGAATCCCGTGCGAGATATAATTGTTCCAGTTTGTCAGGTGGCTTGACTATACTCGTGAAAACGGCCCAGAGAGTTTAGTTAAGTAATACAGCCAGCGCAAACTGCCTAATGGAGCAGGCACAGACAAGTACGAGCTGACGTTCCGTCATCTCGTTTTTCTTTTTAAGAAAAAAAAATAGCGCTTAAACACTATTACCTGGCACGTAAACCCTTTAAGGGCCTGATCGGCAACAGTAGTTATTGCCATCTCACTATTACCATCCTCACTATTGCCATTCTGTGTTATTGCCATTTATAGGCCTTATAATATCGAAACACCAGCGTATGCTTTTCGATACAAAACGAAGGTATTACGACTATAATACTATATATTTTATTACTTTTGCTATGCTCTGCCATCTTCTGCTATTTATCAGGTCTACTATCTTCTGCCATCCATCAGGTCTGCCTGCCATCAGGTCTGCCATCAGGTCTGCCATGTCTGCTAGAAGGGGTCCCACACTAGGATAAATCATTATACAGTACATCGACCCTTACCCACTATTTTTATCCACGGTCAATGTACCGATGGCAGTAGTGAGATAGCAATAACTACTGTTGCCGATCAGGCCCTAAGGCACGTAAGCACTGTAAGGCACTTAAAGACTGTTACCTGGCACGTAAACACTATATAACGCCAAAAAACACTATCGAAATGCAGATCTTTACTAATATAGATATCTAGTTATTAACCTACCTACCTATCTACCTACCCTTTTACCTACCCATTTACCTACCTATCTACCTACCTATCTACCTACTTATCTACCTACCTATCTACTTACTTATCTACCTACCTATTTACCTACCTATCTGGCTGAAAACCTAAACAAAAAAACCGACTTTATATAGCTGTGAAAGCACCAAATTCTGTTATATTACATTAAATTTTGTTTTATATTAAAAATACCACCGGTCCCTATTATAAAGCCAAATGCATCCAGATTCGAAGCCAGATTAATAGCACGGGAAGCCGCCAAGCACCGAAAAAAGCAAAACGGCCAGCCCCGATATTCCTCGAATAGGGCCATCTGGTTGGCTACCAACGCCACACCAAGCTTTGTGACCGTAAACCTGTGTTAGCTATATATATTAAGATAATAAGACTGCATTGACCACTCTTCTGCTCTACCTGTTTATGGCACAATGCCTCTACTGCGGCGCAGTACAGCGCGTCTGCATGCAGAGTATGTTTATCTCAACCTAGCTCATGGGAGAAATAAGAGTATATTTGCTTGCCCTTTCACACATTTCATCAACAGAATTTTTGTTCCGAGTCTTGAGTGGCATTTACATGCGTGACAAGGCCAAAGAATCCTTGGCCGAGTTGCGCGAGCTACCCCTGGCTGATATCATGGTGGGCTCGGCCGACCGCGACGAGAGCATCTGGAACATCACGGCACTCTCCTGTGGAAACTCACTCATCTTCAAGCCTGCTCTCGACGGATACGTTCTGCTCATGAAGTACATTGATCAGATGAACAATGGGCCAGCCATCACGTGCCTCTGATCACGGGCAACACCAAGGACGAAAGCGGTGCATGTCCCACCACCAACTTCACCGTCAGCGAGTACACCGAGTACTGCACGGAGAAGTACGGAAACCTCTCGTCGCGCTACTTCGAATTATACCCTGGCGACAACAATGCTACCCAAGGGGACATGGCATGGAACGCTGCTGCCCGCGACACATCCCTTGTGAGCTCCTGGGCTTATGCAAACGGATGGATCTCGTCGCCTGCCGAGAGTCCTTTCTACACATACTACTGGGACCGTAAGTCTTCGATTCTACGCACCTACACCTCGCAGACTGCGACGGAGTTCAAGTCCCATGACTGACACTTTTGTGACACAGATGCGCTCCCTGGCCAGGACCAAGGCGCCTTCCACCAGAGCGAGATCATGTACGCGCTCAACGCCCTCTACGCGAATGCCGACGCCTACCCCTTCACCGAGGAGGACTTTGCCATTGCCAAGCAGATGACCGCGTACTGGACCAACTTCATCAAGACCGGAAACCCCAACGGCAACAGCAACGAGACGTCTGGAGATCTTGCGCACTGGTACCCGAACGACGGATCGAGCAACTACGTCATGCACCTGGGCGACGGATGGGGATAACACACCCTTGCCAGCCCCGAACAGGTGGACTTGATCATGGACTACTTTGGCCAGCAGGTACCTTATTAGCTTTGCCGTCGAGCAGATACCCTATTAGGTTTGCCTTCGGCTTGGACACATCGATAGTTCGCATTAGAAGCGCCGTAGGTCGAATTCAGACTTATTCTTTCTCGGGCCATATATTATTCCCGACAGTGATAGAACGTGAAGTAGTCTAATTTTTTTCCTAGACGCACTGAAGCATAATCAAACGTCAATAGTTAGGCGCGTACTTCGTAGTGGCGACCGCGATGATCTCCGTGCTTGCGCACTTTGATGCGTCAAAACATTTGACCCATCAGAGAGCCGTCGAATTCTCTCACGCTGTGGTAGTCCCCTATTCGATAGATCGCTGTACCATAACCAGTCTCGCCTGCTGGCATGAGCATCGCCGCGTCTACAGACGACGAGGCAATAAAAGTTTACCCCTGCCCCTGAGTTTCGAGGCCAGTCGCTCGGCTCGGATTTGAAGAGCGAAAGGAATAGAAGAGGAGTACGAGCAAGAAGATCGCTACGTTGGGGCTGCTGTTGATCATAAAGATCCAGCCATTTTCAGGGGCTGGTCCCACTTCAGCGATGGCCAACCTTGTATGCTGCCAAGTGCCGGGGCTACAGCGCCACCACCGCTATAACTCATCCAAAGCCGAGCTCAAGCCTCAATAGCATCGGAGAAGAACTAGTGCCAAAATGTTTGTTTGCGTATAACATGTTTCAAGAGGTGGAGAGTGGACAAGTTTCTGGGAACGTCCCGAATGACTGATGTCAGTGGTTCACGATTGTGGGGTCGACTATAATGAGAGCCGTCGTTTGATATTGTGTAAGGCTTAGAGCTAAGTTGCTCCGCACCACAAGTACCGAAAGAATCATCATAGACCGCGATCATATTACGGCTCTGCCTGCCGCCGTGTCTTTCGCTCCGATACCTCCGAGCAGGTCGAGATGCCAATTTTCACTTCGCTTTCGCTTGCACGGTGAGTCACGCGTCTATATGCGGGGACGATATAACGAGGGTGTAGTATCGTCTGGCTTTGGTATTATTTTCTCCTTGTCGAGGATACGTTGGCTCGAGGGATCGGCATGTGTGCTTGCGCGGAGGCAGAGATGGAGTGTGATTTGCAACAGGATCACTTTTCAAGGGCGGGTTCCTGCATTAGCATTCTGGGTTCCACAGGCCAAGCTTTTGTGTTTAAAAACATCCATCTAGTACATTTTTATTTATACTGTCAAGCTCATACCCGACGCTCTTTACTCGCTCTTTTATTAACCGACCATGAGGAAGTCAATTGAAGTCGAAGCGTCCCCCTCACAGACAATATGGCCATGTTCAGATCTTTCGCCTTGGCGCTCGCCGCCTCATCGTAGCTCGTCTCGGCAGACTCGACTTGCGACACGAGCGCCCTCAACACCACCACGGGAACCTACTACATCGGCGTGGAGAACACGACCATCTTCGACGTCGCCAACGCGACCGGCCGCGGCGTGTGCGACATTGGCCGCGTCAACTGCATGGCCGACGTGGCCATCGTTCCCAACGTCGGGCAGACCGTCGTGATCCCGCCCGAGGTCTGCGAGCCCGACAACGACTCGTGCCTGCTGCCGAGCGAGGAGTCGACCACCACGTCCGTCAACGGCGGCCCGCGCCTGTACTACACGGTCAACGGGGACACGTACGAGCGCATCGCGCAGCGCCTCAACATCAGCGTCGCCTCGGTCGTCTCGGGCAACGCCTCCGCCACCGACGTCCTCCCCGTCGGCCAGTTCGTCAAGGTCCCGCTCTGCTCGCCCAGCCAGTGCGGCCTGCAGCCGTACACGTTCACCTACGGCACGTACAAGGACCTGGCCGAGCAGTACGGCTCGACCGTGGGGCAGATCATGATGCTGAGCCCGACGTACAACTACAGCGAGTACAGCCTGGACGGCAACTCCCCGCCCACCATCGACCTGCCGATCAACTGCACGGCTCTTTCGAACAACGTCACCGTTATTTCTTAATGGGATCGGCACCAGGACTATCCGGGGGTGGGAGCAATTGGGTTTCGAGAGGACGTTAGTGTACGGTTTAAGCTTTCTAGCACATATTTGAGCCTTCAATGATACCAACATGACCCACGCGCATCGGCACGGCAGCTCTCATCGCATGACTCGACCTAGAGAAGTATTTCGCAAAAACAGCCTAGATGGAATCGATATCGCGGGGCCTCAGAACCCGTATGTAAACCACCAATCGCAATTCTCTGCATTCTTCAAGCCGTGCCCAGACTGGACAGTGATGGCCCCTCGCGCGTTTGGACGATTGCGAGAGCGCGAGATCAGTCGTCCAATTAGGGCATTGACGAGATCATTCCAAGCGTGTATCGCATTGGAAATGAGGAAGCTTCTCTCGAGAATGGAGTACAGGGACGCGGACGGAGTCTCCAAGCTGTACCTTCAGCGCGATGGCTGCGTGAGCAATTCCGAGGGCATGTGGAAAGTAGGCCATAAGTAGTTGCTTTCAATTCGGGGTCCAATCGTTGAAGAAGAAGCAGATACTGCGAAAGTAAAATCAGCTTGTGTGCTTATGTAGCGTCATCTCCTCGGGCTTTTTGAAGCGGAAAGGGACTTGACCAAGACATCATAACGATGCAAGACCGCTATTGAAACAGCTCAGAACTTTTGCTCATTTGACTGCACTTGTACAGTCCAGGACTTGAATTAAAGATTGATGCGAACCAGCCAATTACAGCTCGCCGGGCAAACGTTCGTGCATAGCTGAGTACGATGTGTAGTGCTCCGCTACACTCGACCTAGGATAGACCCATGTCGCGCATCTCAGTGGGCGCCTCCAAAGCACTTCACTCTGAGTGAGTGGCAGCTTGTACAAGCTAGCAGAGGTCACAGCTTTCAGCTATTCCTACCTCTGTAACCTCGAAGCAATGTCAAAGGTGGGAAAAGGGCTGTGCAAAATCTGTGGTGTTCGGATGTATCCGTGGTGGTCCTGGACAAGCGACACAGTTGTCCATGCCTCGACCCCTCATTCTACGCTGTACTGCACGAATGCGCTATAAGTCGGCCTCCGCATCCCCTAAATGTATAGCGGCGGCCCCGCGCCAACATCAACAGCCAGTACTCTGTAGAAGCAGCACTAACTCATGTGCCCTGCACGAACAAAACGGATGCGCCTCACCCGAGGAGGACCATACTTTGGGCTACCACACATCGCAGCCGGTTCCCCAGCGTGCGTGCTTCCCAGGGTCTTTCAGTCACCTCCGTTTCTAAGCTGCAACTCGGCCCGTCCTCCGGCTTTTGCTGTATAATGCAGCAGCTGTATTCATGGGTACCGCGGGCACTGCCAGAATGTGAGGGTCTTAATGGTAGTGTACCGCTTGATTGATGATAACGGACTGAAGAATGTCCTAACTACCTAGTAGAGCGAGAGAAATACCGGGCGGTATGCTGCCTCTAGCAGACTGACAAAAAGGACGTCTATATAGTCTATATGCAGTAAGAATTGCTATTATCCGGTAATATAGCTATGCCTTTGTGTCATTCGGCTTGTCTCCTGGCACCCCAGACATGTTCTCATCTTACAATCCCGGATCTTGACCAGTCACTACCCAAGTACGCAGAGCTCGACTTATTCAAAGTAAAGAATTACTCTGAGTTCAATACTCTCCCTAGGAGCAGCGTTTTTGCTTGCCATGGGATGGAAGAATCCTGCGTGCGGCACGCCTTTTCGCTTCGAATTAGTGCTTGAAGGTTGTGGCGGTGCAGAAGATGAGACTTACCTCCACCGCCTTTCATATCAGAACTGAATTGCTGGAATATAATTATCTCATCGTCTTTCATCTCGTCGAGATAGTACCACTCGTGCCTGGGGCTGTGGGAGACGAGTGCGTTCTCTGTGACTCTGTCGGCCGACACGATGTCTTGGCCCATTGTCTCCTTGTCGTAATCCACAGTACGTCGGTCACAGAGCGCTAGCGGCCAGTCATTCCCCGGTCCCTGCAGAGACTTCCAGAGACTAGAGAGAATGAATTTCAGTACATGGGCGTCGGATTCCCAGATGGGTGATTCTTACTTGATCATCAAGACACGCGGATATCGCTTGGCCGAGGCTGGACAAGCAACTTGGCTGACGAAGGAGGCTGCGTAGGGCGTGATATCTAGGACGCGGTCAGCGTGGAACACACAATGAACATTGCTCCACATACCGATGTGAATGACATTTGTTGGTGACAAGTATTTAGATTGTTTGCCGCTCGCGAAAGGAAATTGACGGTCACGTTGGCGGATCTGGCAAAGTTAGTATCAAGAGAATCAATCATCGTGATGGCGGCGGTATAATAGGAGAGTAGTGGAAGCTGTGATCCTCTTACCTTGTGCTCCATGATTTCGATTTTGGCAGCTTGGGGGAACATTTGTTCGAGCTTTTGTTTAACTTCCGGATAGAAGCACCCTTCAACCTTCTCCGAATCCAAGAAGTCATGGCGGCCCAGAGCAGACGGAAGCTTCTTGACGCAGAACCCGAATTCGTCAAAAGTGTGGGGACTCTTGACCGTTCTCAGGTTCTGGATCAGTGTCGGCCGAACGTCGCTGGTCCAATTGGTCGCGGGGAGAAGACCGTTGGTATCGTAATTGATATCGTAGGGTTTCTCCTGCTGGAGAATTGGATCCATCTTCAGGTAGGAGAGTTCAGTCGCAATGGCCGCACCAGCTTGGTTGAACTCAATCTTCTTAGTGTAAGGCATTTTGCTTGTAGGCTTGGTTTTTGTTTTAAACTTGGCTTTATTTCGAAAATTGTTGATATTGATATTGATAATGATGCTGATTTTGGATGTTTTGGTTGTTGTAGTTCTTGAACTGGCTTGATGGTTCTTATAATCAATTACTCTTTCCACAAGATGGCAGGTTGCGAGTATACAATATCTTGGTGTCTCTCGCGACACAGATGTGGAAGCAACAGTTTGAGGCTCCGCCGCCTCTAGTGCATCAACGGTACGGGTTATAGTCAGGTTACATCTAGCGTCAGCAACAGCTCCGTTCACAAAGCGGAAGTCGCCGTTGGAAAGCGTGATAGTTAATAATCCATGTGTCCTGCGCCATCTTTTTCGAGCACTAGCTCGAGTCACAATAGAATCATGTATGCTCGGAGACAATGCGCTCCGTCCTAAATGTTATGTTACAATCGAATCCATCCTACCGTCTGATTTCTGTGCATTGAAACATACGTCTTCAGTCTCTTGAGGTTTCGGGTGCTGAATCTGTAGCAAAGCCGTTAGCAGCACTAGAAGGGCCAAATCATGACTCGTTCATCAGTATCACGAACCTGGAAGTGATGTTGAATGGCACCAACGTTGCACTTGGTGGTAGTACTTTCGGCGAGACCGGACGATGTTCAGTGTTCCTAAGTATGCGTGCAAAACAAGGAGGCTTAGTACTAAGTAACAAGAGTACGACTCGAAGATGGTAATATGTCATCATCCAGCCCGTCAGAAAGTTTTGACGGCCTTAGAGAATGATTTGAACCAATTTTATTCCGAGGAAAATATTGTCATCAGATTTTAGAGGCGTGCGGAATGCAACGCTGACTCCTTTGACCCTATGCGCAGGGCACGGTAACGTGACGATCAATGGTAGGTTGTTCTGGTCACTATGATGATAGACACTCTGGCTTGTCATTTCCCAAGTCAAGCAGGAGAATACTCAGCCTAGACCCTCGCTATACCTGGGGAGATTGGTCCAGGGTAGTGTTAACTCTCTGTCACCATCATTCAATCACACTTTGGTACAATGGTTTTGGGAGGGGATAAAATGAATTTCTTACTAACGAATTCGAGAAGATATGGCCGGCTTATCAAAGAGTGCAGACGTTATTTTGTAAAGGGATGCTAGTAGTCTTTCGTATCGTTGTCAACAAACAACTACACTAGAGAGTGGCTGTTGAAACGTCCGACGATATGTGAGAGAGTTGACCGCAATTTTAGTGCCCAGTCGACTTACTACGGAGGTGGTGAAAAATGGACCAAATATAAACAAATACTTGAACCGCTTGATTGTTCTGCCCAAGATATTTGAAGAGCTTTTAACTATCAGTTCGATATAGACCGATGCAGTTTCTCTCTATGTATTAGAAATAATAAGCCCCAAAACAAATCAGCTGAATAGACGATTTGACCACCCAAGGGCTTCTCAACTATATCCCATTTGACTTGTCCTCCATCAGAAATAAAATACGTGCTTAGCGGTCCTTATTTTGAAAATTCTCCTTTGATGTAAATATAAATACTGCAGTATATTCCATACAAAGTACTTGATGTAGCAGCTTTGGGCGAAATTTCTCACATTTACAATCATTGTATATTAGGATCAATGCTTATAACATCAGCGTTTAATTGCTAAATCCTGCACCGATAAAAGCAAGATTACCGAGCTTTTAGTAGAGATCAGGACTTGAATCTCAATCCGAATTTTTAAAGAACGTGTAGTGTATTTTCTGCATCTAAGATAACGATCGTGATAGTTTTCCCACAAAATCAAACGCCGACGATACCCAGTTACAATAATCCAGTTCTATAAAACCTTCATTAAAGAACTCTCACCCCGTCTCGCGCCCCTCTAAAAGTCTCCTTCGCCCATCTCGATGTCTCACTTTGGCGGAGCACCTTTGTAGTCCGCGGCGCCCTCATCGATGTTGCCTCTCTAAGTAAGGAAAATGGATCCGTTCTTCAAAGGCCAAGAGCCATGGAGCGCCTCCATGTGCATCGCCTGCCGTGGAGTGTATTCTTTGTCCATGGTGCCATTGTCACCATCGATATCCTTGGCATCGAAGATCGACACATCCTTGAGCGGCCAAGAGCCGTGGACTGCACCGATGCGCAGCGTCTCTCGTGTAGCGTCTTTGTCGTGCACGGTACAATCCTTGGCACCGCTATTCTCAGCATCGTAGATGGATACATCCTTCAGTGGCCAGGAACCGTGCACTGCACCAATGTGCATCGCTTCCCCAGAATTTTGTTTCGCAGTCTTGGTGTTTGAGGCCGGAGGCCAGTGTTGTCTCCAGGGCTGAGTCTGGGTCTTCGACTGGGTAAAGGTGGTTTGCTGGGACATTGTGAAGTATTGTTTTTGAGTGTTTAAAGTTATTGCTGGGGTTTGTATATCAATGGTGTTGTAGAAAGTGTTGTTTGAGTGAAGTCTGAATGAAGTGTGAATGGAAATGTTTCTTGTTTGAAAGCGAGGAGAATCATCAGACTTTATACAAATTGGTCAAGGTAGGATTCTAGACTCGCCAGCCCTTATCCATAGAAGATTTGTTGGAATTTTTGGCCACCAATTCCGTGGTAAATCGTGTTCAGCAGCTAAAGAGTTCAATGCAAGAGCCTCATTCAAGCACATGTTACCGAAGCCTCTTACGATTGCAGAGACTCCATGTCATCCTCGCACAACAGCTAATTAAGTGACTAGACATAGCGTAGCATCACGTTACTTCGTATGCTATTTCTGTCTTCTGGGCGACAGGCTTGGAGGATGCTGAGGTAAAGATTTGATTTTCTAAATTTAGGAGTGGACATGTCGTACTCTAAGACGACCAAAGCCGAGGGATTTTTCTTGTTTGAGCCGAACAGTCATCATATTCTGTCGAAAATCGCATAATCTTCAACCTTGATCTTTGATTGGACAATGATTCTTCGTAGCCTTGTAGTATAACTTGGATGTTACCGTAACATTGTCACCGAATGTTTACTGATCACATGCCCTTATATCGAACTGTTATGGTGTCCAGAAATGGAAGGGAACTAGAATCCATCCGGATGTCTCAATCCCCAGCCACGACACAGGCACGTGGTTACCTGGATGCTCAAAAGGTTCAAGGGACTTGCGGCTCCACATGTCTCAAAGTCACAATCGATCTATTGCGCCTCAGCTACTTACTCAGCTAGGTTTGACGCAAACGGCGATAAGTTAAAATATTACTAACAAGCCACTGTCCGGCACAAGCTATCTGAAGTATATCTCTAGCACATGCTTCGGGGTGGGATTTGACAGTTGCATTTAGTGATGAGCTAACAGCTGCAAGCCACAAAGTTTCGTGCCCGATTCGCGGCAAAGAAGTCGAACTTGGCCGTATCTGATCCTTACCTTGACACCTTCATCTCTATCAAAAGGATCATCGTCCAGGAGCATTGCACGGCATATTTAGAGAACAGCATGGATCCACTCAAGCTATTGACACCCCCAGCCGACGCAATTATGTCAGCGTACGTTGCAGACTCGACTGAGAAAAATAGAATGCTCTGCTTCCTACAACGGCCACCCCGTCATTTCAACCCAAAACCCTCCGGCACTTGTAAAGTTACGCTTGCATGCGTTGGAAAAGACCATTTTCCCAACTAGGATAAGGTCATGTCCTATAGTATACCCCACAATCGTTACTATCATAGCAACTCAAAGGCTGTTCCACCGACATACGCTCGCATCATTAAGCCTATGAAACTCCACCTTACAACGAATGTATGGCCACCAGCTACGCCTGATTGCCTTCTCGACCATGGCTTGGTAGGGACTATGACTCTGTATTAACCGGATCAGGCCAACATCTGCACCACAAACAGACAAGGTCGCCGTCTTGTGAATACTTGTTGATCCTAGACTCGGAAACACGAAAGCTCGGGCCTGTCCGAAGGGGGCTATGTTTGATCGCTCTGGTCATCGTCACCTGAAAGCTGGAATGATTGCCCCCGGCGTCAAAGTCCACGAATGGTCGCAAGGCGTTCATGTGCCTTCCAACCGCTGCAAAGTATGATCCTTTCTCGTAGTCCTGTGCGGTTGGGTACGCCCGAAAACCATTCCTGCGTGATTTTGCCATGCTCAGATCATGAAAGGAATAAGACGAATAGGAAATAGGAGGGACGTCATGTTGAAGCTGCTCTATTACTATTTGTACAGACCGCGCCTATTCACCAGTGAAATCATTGTCCTCGTAGTATCGGTAAACCCCAAATTTTTGATACTTCTGCCTTCTATCACTGGCAAGGTATGCCGCAATATTTGGTCGAGCTTTGACGTCTTCCCAGAGCTTGAATACCTTCGCGTACTTGCCACTTTCTCTGGCTTGCTTCCTAGCCTTTGGAAAAGCGTATGTAGTACCGTCTAGGGTCTGTTTAAAGAAAATAATTGTTAGTAAATGACCGAGTGAAGCAACTTGCGTCGATGATTGGAATAATAAAGGGACCTACCTGAAACAACACTAAGTCGGCGTAGGTGAATGTGTTCCCTAACAGCCACGGTCCTCTTCCTCGACCTTCGCTGTCCAGGACTCTCTGCCAATATGAAAGGACATATGGCAGGCGATTCTGGACAAATTCTTTGCTTCGCCGCTTGCTTTCTTCCTTCTGATCCTTCCGGAATAGCATGGTGCTGATGGGGTGGTGAGTATCGTGAACCTCGTTGCTCAGAAGGTCTAGCGCAGTCAAGGCTAGGGCGTTGGCACGATACAAGTCGCCCTCATTTTCTGCAGATCCGGCGAGCCCGAGCTTGGGAGTCTGGGAGAGGATGAGGTCGCCGTGCTTGAATAGAGGCGGTGCGAAGTAAGGCGGGTTGTTTTCGCCTCCACCAAGCGATGCCTGGAGAGCGTCATCATCCGGGGGGCATTTCCCGAGTGTCTTTGTACTCGGCGCCGGCCTCCTCGAGCATGAGTCGGATATGCTCTCCGCGACCAGGAACGCCTTTTTAGTAGATGAGCTCGTACGGAGCGGCCATACTGATTGTGTTTTATTGGGCGATGGTGTCTGTGGATCTGTACCCGCGGTGACAAGAAGACAGATGTCGGTGGGAGATTGGTGATGGTAGGTAGTGCTTGCCCTTCGGGTGCACCGGCGGGCGAGGTACTTGCGTAATAAGTAGGCACTCGCTTGAGAAACATAACGATGATCTACAAGTGCTTGATGTGCGGAGTGACTGCCTGTCCATTCGTGTTGCCTTACAACAGCAGGTACATAGGTCGATAAGAAAGGTGTAAGGACATTGGAAATCCAAGAATAAATCAATTGTCGATTGGCTACAACAAAAAGGACCCCAAAGCACCGGTGTGCCTTGAGGGTCAACATGTTGTTGATTAATGTGTTCGTTGCTTTTTCCCCATAATGTTGGTGCCGCAGTTGCCTCCCGCATACAAGGATATGACAGTCAATACACTCGGGAGGAGCAATAAGCCACACCTGTGAGATGCCACGCCACCACGTGGCACGGGTCAAAAGATGACAAAGAACCTTGGAATAAGGTTCAGCCTTGGCGACCAGGGGGCCGATATTTTTGCACCATTGCGGTAATGGTGGCACATCATATGATCTTGAACGATTATAAGTCATTGTGGAGAACTGTCAGCTTGGATGCCGACGTACTTATCCACTTTCTTGAGAGTGATATATGATGGGAACTTGCCTCGAACCTGGAGAGCCTGGCTGAAAATAGGATGCGACACTCAAGAGTTGTCCTTGAAGATGCACAAAATGCCTAGAGGACTTTCATGGACGTCGCACAGGAGCACAGCCCTGCCTTACGGCCTTTCGCCAGCGTGGCGGTGCTAACCATCTGTTAGTGCGCATGCAAAAGAATTCGCAGCGAGGTTACGGATTGGTGGCATTGTTTGTAATTCCATGTCATTATATGATTAAAGTCAGCGAGTATAAGCCCTGCCAAGGCGCTGTTTAGATGATAGTAGCCCTACAGTCCTTAGTTCCGTGCCAGATAACCATCACATGTTAGCGTTTGTAATTATTAATACACTAGGGAGTTTGCTCAGCTTTCAAGGGTTTGAGAACGACTATTTAAAATTCAGCAAATTATACCCGGAGGATCGAACTCCGGTTACAGTCTACAGGACGCCTTGTCCCAGCACGAGGTGCGGCTCGTTGACTTAATACGCCCAGGAGATCAGGTTCCTGGCCGTAGAGCCTTGGCTTCCCGTTTGTTCGTGTGATGTCGGTATCAGGGCGACAGGATTCGGAACCCAAACGTGCTAGCCGAGACGTCGATCGAGGGACCATTTGCCAATCTGGGTCAGGGGGGATGAATATAAATATTTACTGCTCATTTATTGGATTTTTATGACGGCTCATGCATCCTGGGGCCGAAAGAGGTAGTGGCAAATCACTATTCTGCCTAGGTGGAAACTTGAGTAATAGTCTATTAAATTATTAGACCGTATATCAAACGGAAATGATTTATAATATCACTTCAACTGATTCGTCTAGTCTCATAGGGTGCGAAATTACTTATTAAGGATTATCTGAAATATCGTAATTTGATAAACGTGTTAATTGTCTAGGTGTTTTTTATTTTGATTCGGCATCAAAACATTACTTTCAAAAATAAATCGTGTGATTTGGTGACACGTTTTTATCCATAATAGCCTAGCTACTTTAGTGGACCTTCACTATTAGTACTGCTCGCGAAGTGGTAGAAGACGTGAGAAATCGTAATATAGCGATATAAAAAAAAGGGTTTTCATACAAATAATTGAAGTTTTATTTAACAAAAGCCTTGTAATAGGCATTATACAATGCAAGTTTTCATTGCATCATTACAAACAAAAGCTATATGAAAAGAATCGAATGTCCATTGAAAGAAACCAATCTTGTCGTCTAAAGTTACCATGGTATACACCTCATGCCTGCATGTCCAGCTGGGAAAAAGCAAAACGATATCTCCTCATAGCCTCCACAAAACTATGACAAGTCAACACATCTCTGGAATGCCGGTGTGTGATAAACTCCAGAATAGCAAGGCACTGTCGAGTCAGCAATGTAGTGAACCACACAGACGCAACATGCATATGGAAGAAGATTGATTAACCTGTGCCAAGGAAGAATAATAAACGCGCATAGGCATTTCCATCCTCCATCACACCGGCTTCACGAGCCACAGATGGGCGCCTGCACTTATCACCCATCATCGCGGTAGAAAAAGCGGCAGCCACGAGGGCGGCCGGCATCTCGATGGTATGGCACGGCATAACACGGCACAGCCAAACCAATGGCACTGGCGTATGTGCCATACTTACTTCACCGTAGGGCCAGATCTAGAACCGCCACGAGAATGGCCCAAGCTGGGGTAAGCGCAGCCCCTGCCGAGACTATGAGGGCTCATTATCTTTGGCATCCAAGTATACCTTAGCACTGTATCTAGCATTATGGGATTCAGCCTTCGTGGAACGCTTTGTAGTCCGTACAGTAAAATGCGAGCTATAGTCGGCGAGCAGGGCAGGGCAGACTCTAGGCTTTCCAGGGCCATGCCTCATTCATGAAAGAGAGATCCATTACTATTTTGTACTGCAGCAATGCTCAGAATCGAGATTTCCATCCTTGTTGAAAATGGAGCCATTATATATTGCCCACGTTCCTCTTGAACGATCTCCAGCCTGTAGCACCTAGCACCAAACACCCTCATCCGATCGAGTCACAACGTCAAGATCTCACCCGACCAACGTTCACAATGAAATCTTCCTGGCTAGTCCTCTCCACTCAGTGGGATCTTACCAGTGTACAAGCTGCCCTCAATGTCGTCATCTCTGTTCTCAGCACTATCGGGATGTGGGCATTTTCACGCTTTTGGTGGCAGCATGCCAGCTGCCACATTCTTCACGACGAGGACGGTGTGCCTCTGTCTCGCCTCCTCCTTGTTTCAGGCCCTGGCGAGGGATGGGATGTATTGATGTCCCTAGGACGGCGGTTGTTCGCGAAGGAGAACTGGCCACTCCTCACGCAGATCTTTGTGGTCATCTGTGTCACAATCACCTCAGCCTTAGCTGGTCCTATCGCGAAGGCTTCTTTACACCGTGGATCCATCATAATGCAAACAAACCACCAAGTGCTGCCAGCACGCAAAGGGGAGGGTCTCTACGGAGCTATCATAAGAGAAGATGTTCTGTGGAACACGACCGGCCGCGCTCTAAACGATGCGAACTTCCCTTTCGATCAATTGCTTGACAAACTGCCAACATCGACTAGTGTTCCGTGGGTATATGCTGAAGAAGAGTGGGATCCCACTTGGACGATCCAATGCAATTATACCAATGGGGTCAGCTTGCAAAATGTCACAGCCGCGGGAAAATACACCGTATCTGAGCCTCTTGAAGCATTCCCGGCTTTCAAAGACACCTATGACCCGGCTTGGCTCAACACGTCAGAGTACAGATTAAGCTCGGGAGGCAACGTCATCACGAATTGGACAGCAGAAAAACAATTTCAAAATGTCCTGTTCTTCGTACTGATACAATCCGACCCGGAGGCTAATGATCGCATGTATCACAACAACGAAACGCTCAATTTGTCGTTGACGGTGTTCCACGCCACAGATATAGAGATCTTGTACGAGGATACCAGTGCCCTGCCAGCGGATGTGGATTGGCGCCCTATTGGATCAGCAAGCGACGTCACTTACTCCCGAGCTGAATGCGCCATCACTCGCAAGGCTAGCGTACCAGACGAGGATCGAATTCCTTGGCCGTGGACAAACGACACAGTCTCTATCATCGCATCCTACTCACCCTACTTCGACGACCCTTTTACGAAGACTGCTTTGAAACATAAAAAGGTCGTGCCACCCACAGCACAAGAACTCGTCAGGTTCTATCAGGTCTACATGGCCACCCTGAGCACTTATTACAGCGATCCAATACCTGGTGTACTCAGTTCCATAGTCGACACTGTGGAGTTGTCGATCGCCTTCCTTGTGGTGGTCTTGCTCTTGGCAATGTTAACCACCTGCGTGGCAATTCGGTACAATCTATTCATGAGGAAACACAAGATCAAGATCGAAGAGATCTGCGTTCCGGACGGCAAACTCGACTGGATTGTTCACGCTGCCAAGATCTCAGAGCAAGAGCCGAATTTCAAAGGCCTGACAAGCGCACACAAAAAGCACATGAATCGTGAATACTTACAAAATTCCGTTTTCGGGCAAGTCATTCCGGCAGACTCTGCCCTGTCCAAGACCAAATCAAAAACGCCGAGCTTTGCGCGCGTCAAGCCGCATGGGTTCCTGATTAAGGGTTTACATTCGGACAGGAGTAGCTCTGCACATCACCCAACTGCAACTCAGCCCGATGCGAATGAAAACACAGATGATGATAGCCAGACCATCATTGCCGAGCCTTTTTCGCCGGTGACAGAGTGGCATCACATACGTCAAACGAGCGATGTTGGAATTGGCAATTCCACCCCCGCGGAGGTTGTTCACCACAGAGACATAGTAGTGGCTGGTACAACCCCCGATGTTAGTCTGTCGCCAATCACACAGGATGGAAACAGACAGGCAGATAACCCAGAAATGAGTCAGATTCCCCGTGATGGCTCAGAAGAGCATAAAAAGATGGTACAAAGGCGGGACACCGTATAGGTTCAGTCAACCAAAAGCGTTTCGCCCCTCGGATCTCTATACTCTTCCCAGGCCACTTTCGTGGTTCACTCTGAGCTGCATGTCCCGTTAGAATTTGTATTTAAGTCGACCCGGCGGGTGAACAGAGAAGGAAAACGAAAACCTGGTTGTCAATAGCAATCGTCGCTCTCTTTGTCGCATTCATTACCAGCATGCTCTGCAGCTCTTTGTATTTCTTTGCTAGTTTTCAAGTACTCCATAAATTCAATGACTCTATGAATTCTGTAACTCTTGATCCAGTGAAGATATATGACTTGTTCCTTCTCCAAAGGAGGATGCCAGTCGAGTATATACACATGCTCACAACTCGAGATTACCGAGTCCTCCATTGAAGCAAGGCGCCTGACTTGCGATCATCTACTACTAGCCGGATCTCAGAGCTCTACAGAGTTTCCAGGGCACACCAGATTGCGCACGGCACGGCACGGGGGTGCCTGGCTAGGATGGATGGGTACGGGAGTGGCGATGGTGGGGCGGTATATCAAAAAGAAGACTATTCTGGGCGTAGCCCGCACGATACAACTACTGGATGGGCAATAGTTGGCTGGTCAGTCAGCTCCGCTGGGGCGTCATATATTGGAACAAGCTGAGCGATCCGGGGGTGACACAAATTTCAGCCCAACATATGAAGAAAAGTGTCGGTTCTCCCGCAGCGCATGAGAAGCTTTACTTGTAATGCGGGGCGCGCATGTGATCGGCGGACAATATGCGGACACACACCATGCACCTGTCCTGTAGACCAAGGTTCTCGATGATTCTCTCCATTGCCATATCTCGGCTACGCTTTCTCATCCCGGAACCTTGTCCAAAGGCCCTTATGAAGTCCAACTTCATCCCCATTGTACAGGCTTCTTGTCTCCTGTCGCTGTAGAAGAGCGCATGTGGATATGCGTCGTCCGGGTGATGGAACGATCCATACTATCGGCCGGAGCAGATCCCTTATCTGACAGCTCCGAGCTCGGGGTCAACATCGAGGCATCATCATCGATTTCAAAGTATGCCTGGCGCAGTTTCACGTTGCGTGACATCTTGATTGAATTGGCGATCTGTTGTTGGCCGGACTGTCGCAAGCTGTCTCCATTTGTGCTGGCCAAAGTTGACATGAGACGTCGTATCCACGGCGCTTCCTGTAGAAGGCGAGGTAGAGTCGGCATGCAGGCCACGAAGAAACCGCAACTCATCTCTCCGGTCGCCCACAAAATGACGGGTGCAATTGTGTACATTGTGTCGGAAGATTGTCCAAAGGTGATTGTCGCTGTCATTCGGAATATCGAACATATTACCGCTCTGCAGGCCAAATGGAAAGCGTGGATTAGTCTTAACTTTGGATGTGTAGTGATTAGGGGTGAATACGTACAGCGCACCGAGACTGAAGACAACAGCCACACAGAGGCGCTTTTTAAGTGACATGTTCAAAGTCCAAATGATCTTCTGGGGTAGCAGGAAGATGGCAACATCAGAGACCAGATGGATTGTAGCTGATGTCAGTTGGAGTGCATTAAGCGGGAGACACGTCTTCTTCGTGATTGTGAAGTCCCATATTGCCTTGTGAGGAACGCATTGGAAGTTGAGAAGAAAGATGGCGGCGACTCCAAAGCACGCCTGAACCATTATGACTGTCATAGAGCACCACCAAAATGAGCTAGACCTCTCTGTACCTTTGGGGACGAACACACGGCACCATTCTAGAAGAATGCCAATCTTGAGCATGGCGAGGACCATTGAGTAGAATACGCCGAAAATGAAGATGTACTGATATCGTCAGCATGACGTGAAACGCTCCGAGCCTGTCACCTTACGTAGTATGGCTGCATGGTGGCCTCCAGAATGAGATCCCAATTGTGCACGAAGAAACCAGGTTGTTTGATAAGTGCGAACGATGCATATGTACAACCCCAATAATTTTCCTTTTTCGAATCGCCTCTCAGCATGCGTTATGGACGGAGGGTCTGGGTATAACTAACATAAGCAGCGAGGAGTAGTCCTATAAGGTGGAGAAGAAAATGTGATTAGCCTCTACCTGTGCCATAAACATTCAGGTATGCACCAAGACAGCTTACCATCCTCAATACAAAGCTTCCTGACTACAAAGAACTTTCCATAACATCGTAGAAGAAGGCATGTTGTAGAAATGGCCATCATGGCAATGAAGGAGGCGACAGCCAGACCGTTATGGTTGGGCGGGTCTTTAAAGCTTGGCGTTATGCCCGCAGGTGCAGCCAATGCCGGGCCCGACAAGTTCAATGAAGCCATCGCGGTAGACTGGATTCAACAACCACGGAACCGAGTGTCGAGAAATTCGGTGTTGAAGGTCATTGCTGATGGTGAGAATTTGGACGTGGAAGAGTTTTACGAATGAATCAAAAAGCAATTCCAAAGCTTAGTATCATTACTGTCTAATACATCGCTTACGATCACGATAACCACTGGGCAAAGTTGACTGTCGCCTGAACTGATGATAGGCGCCCCACTCTCTCTGGTTACTGTTGGTTCCAGGTATTATATACTAATTTCATGTGTGCCACTTTGGACGTCACCTCGTGGGGGATAACCAGGGTCTTCAGGCAAACATGCATGGTGCGGTAGCAAACATTACGAGGGGGCCATGTCGGCCGCCGTGTCTCGGCCTTCAAAAACAGAAAGGGAGTCGTCGCCCAGGCGGGCCGCGGATGGAGGGACTGGTTCCCGGCCCATACTGCCATGCAAAAGCTCCTGGCTCATCGAGCCATTTATGGTCACCATCGTCGTCGTGCATGAGGAGTATGCTCCCCGCATCTGCGAATAGCGGGACTGGGGAACAGGTGTTCGGTCTTGCGATATTGACCCCATGAATATATCTCTCGACTGCGGCGCAATAGAATTACTACTCCTGAGCTCCGTCTTGTTGCTTGATTGCACATTCTTGTCTTTGCTTGACATCTTTCCTCTGATTGTTGCCATGCCTGCGCGACAAGTATTCCAGCTTCACCCTTCTGGTTGGGAAGCAAGCCCAAATGAGGAACGATTTAAAGTCTCCATCATTGACAGGACTCCCGTCACGACCTACACGCAATACGTCGTCTATTTCCGGGTCGACGATGCGGACAAGGATCAAGCCGTTGATGTTCTCAAGGCCGGTCTTGAAAAGACTCTGAGCCAAGCGAAGTACTTTTGCGCCACTATTGAACAGGACCCCGAAGGCGGTCATTCTTTTGTCAAGAAAAAGGACACGACAGTAAAGTTTGTTCTTCAGCGACTAGATCTCCCTGAGGATGAATATCCATCGCTGGACGAGATCGAGGCCGCTTACTTTTCCGCCCGCAGCCTGGGTGATGCTCACATTTGGGGTCAGTTTTCTACTCTACAATCCTACCAGTGCTCGATTGACTAATTCCTCCAAAAGGCATTCCAGGGATGACATGGGGTGAGAGGCCTGAAGCTGATCCAGACTGCAGCCCCGTCGTGGCAGCATATCAGGTCAACCTGATCAAGGGTGGCATTGTCTTTAGCATGCACTGTCATCACTATGCCGGCGACGTAATGGGCTGGAATAACTTTACGCATCAGCTTGCGGATAACTGCTATGCGATCTGCAAATCTACACCTCCCCCATCGTGGGACCCAGCATGTATTGATGCATTGCGCTTTGTGAAGGACTTGCCCGATGACCAACTTGTAGATGGACCGCCCATCCCGCAGCGACATCCCGATCATCCGGAGCAGCAAGCCGTGCTGCTCCACTTGCCCACAAGCAAAGCAGATGAGCTGAAGAGGCGCGCGCTTCCCGAAGAGTCTGGGTCGCAATGGATATCTACGTACGATGCCATGTGCGCTTACATTTGGCGTCTGCTCACCCGGATACGAGCTGAATTCTACAAGCCTGACCTTTCACAAAAGCTATACTGGGGCGAGGCGATCAACATGCGGCCTCGGCTCCATAATCCTCCAGTACCGGAGCGAATGATGCGCGCCATCGTGGCGGGCGGCTTCTCCGACTCGCACCCAGAGACAGCCATGACCATTGGGGAAGTCATTGAGGGCGCCTCATTGTACAACATGGCAAGCTACATTCGCTCCCTGACTGAAAGCTGCACAGAAAAGCACCTGGAGGGACTGGTCGACCTCATTGCGTCCATCAGAGACAAGCGATCTATCAGTCTGCGCGTCGACGCGCACCCGCCGCTGAGCATGTTTGTTACCGACCACCGCTCCGGGGACGTGACCGGCTTCGATTTCGGGTTCGCAAAGCCCATCACCTATCGATTCCTGTGGGGCGAGTCAATCACGGCGGGCTTGATTCTCATCTATGCACCATTGCGACCGTCGCCCAATCCCGATGAAGGTTGCATGTTCACAGTCACCATGGAGAAGGACTTGGTACCAAAACTGAGGGAAGATCCTGAATGGAATGAGTTCTTCGAGTACCGTGGGGTAGATTGAATCTTTGAACGTAGCAGTCCAATGAAGCTTTACTCGTTTTTTTCCACCGAAGCATCAATTCTTCGTTGATCCGGACGCATCCCTCAAAACGATGGTCAAATCAAGCCATTTCAACTCGTCCCTGAAATGTTGCGAAGGAGATAGAATGCGATTGCAACAAATTGTTGACTTTACCCAGTTATACTCGCGGTCAGTGACGAGATTGAAAGACTCCTCGCCGAAACAGGCAACTTTAGGCACCCTGCCGAGCGGGGATGTCCAATATAGTCCGCCTAGCCCCATTTCCACTCCTGCGCAGCGAGCTCTCTGATATCTTCAGTCAATCCTGTAGGAACCTCCAAAGCTGCAAAATGGCCGCCGTTGTTGCGTTCTGTTGATTTGATTCAGTTCCCGATGTTCACAGGCATCGTAGGAAAGTACATACCTTTGTAGAATACGAGATTCCCGGTCCGTTCCACTGCCCTCTTTGAAGACGGCTCCGTGTCCCAGTAGAGAGATGTGTATCCAAACGGGATGTTGATTCGATTCTCAGGCTGCATGGCGAACGATGCAAAGTCGTGATGCTGAATGTTTTCATAGTAACAGAGCATTGAAGGCATGATACAGTCGGTGAAGTAGTACAAACTCGCGGTGGTAAGAATGGCTTTGGTCCAGAAAGCTCCTTTCTGCGTTTCCGGGTCCGCCGCCTCGTTGTACTTCTCTCCGACCCACATGAGAATACCCACAGGGTTGTCGTTGAGGCCTATACCGATCGTGTGCGGCTGTTTGAAAAGAAAAACGCATTAGCAATGAGTTGGGAGAGAGGAAGAAGTAGCCGTCACTCACCCGTGTCCGCATACACACTGCGTAGCCAATGTGATTCTCTATCCAGTCATCAACCCTGCCGGCGACGGCCTTCTCGCGCTCAGTGTACTCAACGCCATCCGGGAGGGGGCTTGGGGCAAAATTTGTGTGCATCAACTTGCAAGAGTCGGTATACTTGGACCCAAGCTCGCGTCCGACAAAGTGGCCCCAATCTCCGCACTGAATCATGTACTCGTCGTAGCCGAGCCTCTTCATCAGTTTATCAAATATGCGAGCATTGTCCTGGAGGGTCCAGCCGGCTCGGGGCGGCCATGACGACCAACAGAAACCTGGCATACTTGGAACGACAACATGAAAGGCGGGATCCTCCGTATTAGTCGGATGTGACAATGGGCCCCAGACCTGGCTGAACTCCCAGAAAGATCCAGGCCAGCCGTGGACCAGAAGGAGAGGAATCGCATTGGTCCTGTCGGCGCGGGCGTGCAGAAAATGGATCTTCACATCTTCAATCGTTGTGAGGTAATGGGGAAACTCGTTGATTTCGTCCTGAACCGCATACCAGTCGTAGTCTGTCGTCCATGTTTCGAACAGATGCGTCGCCCATGAGTATTCCGGACCTGAAGAGAATGTAATTAGTTACTGATCTCTGCATCGCCGGTTCAAAACACACCATACTTGGTCGCAGCGCCGGGGACAATTTCAGACTTGGGGAGTCTCGTATCGTTCAGCTTCCGTTGAAGCCTGTCGACCTCTTCTCTCGGGATGTCGACTTTGAATGGGATGATCTGTTCGTTGGGTGCCATTGAGATGGTTGCAGCGGCTGCTTCTGGGTTGTTGATACGGATGTTCTGGTCGTGGAATCTTTTTCGATGTCAAAACGTAGATAAACACCAAGATAATATTTCAGAGTTCGTACTAAAGCAGCTCCATGGAGACCTCGGCAAGCAGTTTCACGAATGTGGAAGTATTTAGCGCTCTCTAGGCGGTAGCTCTGGCCGATGGCCCTATTTCGGCACTACGCGAGTCTCAGTGCTTCTCCCCTAGGCTTTCGCATGCTATCAACTACAAGTCAAGCGAGACATATGAACGGCCCAACATGGTTCTGATGCAGCCCATCGACATGCACATTTGCATAAGACGAGGCTAGATAGCACGCTCGCTTCGAGATTTGTAGACATTACCATTGGGAATGATGGTACACAACAATCTTGATTGGCGGCAGCTTTGTCTATTCGCACTTCTTTGTCCCCGCTGTTTGATATAATTCTGAAGATCATCCAGATTTATAACGGGCCATAATAGGATTCCCAGTTGGGAAAGTCTAGGCCCCACGTTCTCTCGGGCGCACTATGCGATAGAGAAGTCGTGACTCATGACTAATGTTGTTGATATAATAAGCTGACCACACTCCTATTCATCGCTTCATCAATCATGAAAATATTGGAGGAAGCAGGTGCGAGTGCGGTCTGTTGCGATTATGGTCTGATACTAGGCCTTGGTTTAACAGGAAAACAAGCTGATCTCTGTTGATATCGCTACTCTACAAAAGCCCTCAGTATCCAATCGGCTTCGGGTTTCTGACTACAGCTAGAGGAGCGACACTGGCAAGGAGTCTGGCCGGTTGCCCTGTTTCCTTGAGGTCCTCCCCGATGAAGTTCGTAGGGAAGCCCGCGTCAAATGGCTGAACACTCTCGAGATAGGAGATCTGAGCAGGCGTCAATTTGATATCGAGGGCCTGAAGGTTGTCTTTCAGGTGCTCGATCTTTCGGCCGCCGACGAGAGGGAACACGTTGGGGGTCTTGGACAAGACGTAGGCGAGAGCGATGGCCGTCACGGACTCGGGGCCGTGTCCTGCTGCGACCCTGGCGAGTGCCTGGCTCATACGGACCTCGTCTTCAGTCTGATCCGCCCCCTTCATGGAACGGAGCCCCTCGCCCGACTTTTGACGCTCTTCCAGAGCCTTGGCCGTCTGGAATTTGCCCTGGCCCAAGACATCCTACGGAGCCAGTGCCATGCCAAAGTGGCGTGCTATGGGGATGATATCACGCTCAAAGTCGCGCCTCATGACATTCCATCCGCCCTGGTAAATGGAAAAGGGCGTCTTGCCGTGGTCCCGCGCGTAGGTGTTGGCGGCGCTCACGACCCAGGCGGGACTGTCAAAGATGCCCAGGTACAGCACCTTGCCCTGCTCCACGAGGATATGGAGGCTGTCCATGATCTCCTCGATGGACGTCGTCCAGTCCCACCAGTGCAGGTATAGGATGTCAATCCAGTCGGTCTGCAGCTTGGCGAGGGAGTCGCGCACGCTGACGTGCATGCTCCTCTTGTGGTTTCCGCAAAAGTTGACAGTCTTGCCTTTTTCCAGCTCGTACGACTTGTAATCAGTCGTAAACTTGGTGGCGATCACCAACTGATCACGGTTCTTTCTGGCCTGCATGCATTCACCGATCCACGTCTCCGAGTCCTCGTTTTGATAGTTGTTGGCGGTATCGATAAAGTTTCCTCCAGACTCAAAATAGTAGTCGAGCAGCTTGAAGGACTTCTCCTTGTCCATCTCTCCCATTCCCTCGTCCCAGGCGCTTCCTATGGACATGGCGCCATACTGGAGCAGCGAGACCCTGATGCCAGCCGTGGAAGAAAGGACACGGTAGCGACCAAGCTCGGTCGGCAGCTCTGGAGCAGGGCTGAAGAGTTTATTCATTATGATGGGTGTTGATGTTTCAAGCTTAAGTCTGGAAGTATCGAGAGTGATGAGAGTGAACGCTCAGTTTCGAATCTATTCGTCTATGTCGGCAGCGATTTATAAAGCTGAGAGCTAGGTGTCGGGGGCTGTCAGATCGGAGTTTGCCTCTCGCTATCGGCGATGCAGCCGGTGTACGGCTTTAAGACGATTCAATCGCCATTGCTCGCTTCTCTGCAGGAGCTCTTCGAGAGCTCTGCGAGAGTCCGGTGGCAGCTACTGACATCATTTATTCGCGATACGAAGTCTGAAGCGTGAAGCTGTCGATGGGTATCGAGTCTTGACTCCTGCTGTGATGGAGCCGGGCCTAGTCGGCCACCTAGTCAACCAGGGTCTAGGGGCTGAAATAGCGGATAGGCACTAGCAACGCACTAATGCAGAAGGCTTACAGGTGCATTAGGTCCCGCGGCACCCCTCTGGCAGGGGTCTAGACAGAACATTCTTCCACGATATTCATCGTGTCGGAAGGGAAGATCGAAACCTTGCTTTAATCACTCCGGTTCGGTATGTAGTACTACAGAGAGGAGCTCAAAGGTGGCCATTTGGAGTCAGCAATTCATCAGGCAAATAACCCAAGTACAGTGATGGCCATGTGTCAAGACGGCCACGCAAATAACTCCGACACATAGGGGATTATGCCGCCATTGTTCTTGTTGATTGCCGCTGCAGCAACGAGAGGATGAAAATATTGAACCCGCCGAGCTCAATTGGAACTCGCAACATAGCACTTCCATCTCACTGCCGTATCGTCATCGCCCGAGTCTCCACAACTACAGATGCACCACGACAGCCTCAATTGCTTATGCTGACACTAATGCGAACTGCTTACCCGTGGAGACATGCTAAGAAGAATTAATGAAAGCTGACAGGCTAGCCGGCATTTATACCCCTGTTGCAACTATTCGTGATAAATGCGGTATCTTCTTGATCGGTTCAATTGATGGCTCAGGTATTTGAGGAAGAAGTCACTCGTCTTGGCACATCCTATCATCCTAGGTTAGGTACCTGTGGCTTATTTGCCTGAACTTCCTGAACTCATCGTCTTCGAAACCCTTCCCCAGATCCCTCTTGAGACACATCGTCTCTGTGTTCACACCGGCAGCTACCACAACAGAACCAAAACCATGGCGACACCAACAGCGCAGTCACTGGGCAAGGATCGTCTGAAGAATACCTTGGGCGTCTGGACTTGTAATCGCGTGGCCTGGTCATGGGCACCGAGTTCTACGCGAATCCAACACTTCGCGCTCACGGTGTCTCCCATTCACCCGACAACTTGCGCAAGTTCCTCAAGGAGTCGCTTGCGGCCCTCAAGGCTGAAAAGATTGACTTGTGGTACTTGCACGCCCCCGACCGATCGGTTCCTTTCGAAGATACGTTCCGCGCCGTCAATGATCTCTACCAAGAAGGCCTTTCCCGTCGTTTCGGTATTAGCAACTACATGGCTTGGGAGGTGGCGCGCATCAATGAGATGTGCACTCAAAACGGCTGGGTTCGCGGGTCTGTCTACCAAGGTGTCTACAACGCTATTCACCGCGGCGTAGAGCCAGAGTTGTTTCCTTGTCTCCGTCATTACGGCATGGCTTTCTACGCCAACAACCCGCTCGCTGGTGGCAGTCTGACCGCCCGTTATGATAACGACAAGGACGAAAATGTGCCAGAACTAGGATCTCGATTTGATCCCAACACTAGGCAAGGCACTTTGTACCGCAAGAGATACTGGAACGACACTGTTTTCAGAGCGGTCGCTCTAATACGCGAGGCCATGAGCAAGCACGAACTCACTGAAGTTCAGTGTGCTCTGCGCTGGTTAGAGCACCACTCCAAGTTACAGACTTCCGGAGATGCCATCATTATGGGTGCCAGTAGTACGCCACAACTAGAAGAGAATCTGAAAGCGCTGGAGCAAGGCCCGCTGCCCAGTGATGTGGTGGAAGCGTTGGATCAGGCTTGGGAAATCGCCAAGGGTAGCTCTTGGAACTATTTCCACTGAGTCTTTCGAGGTCATCTAGAAGAATTACGAGAGCTTAGAAGATAGCATAGATGCGGATCCGTCTCGTAAGCCAGTGTCAATTGCATACACTGGCTCCACTTCTGCATACACTGCGCTACACATGCGTCGATGACATTCTACATGGACATGAAATCGACAGTATCCGTCCGTGTTCCGTCCACTCTGCCAGAGAGTAATTGCACCATCGTGGGACTCAGTAAGTGACTTCTGGTCTCAAAGGCGAAGAAGCCCTTATAAGGGGCTGTCGCTATTTCGGACTTATTTGTCTAGCTGACAGGCGGTTACTAACATGCGTTTTGAAGTGAGGGCATAGACATCGAGGCAGAAGTCGAGAAATTAGTCTCGAAGTCCAATGTTTGGTCGTCCTCGATTCCTGACGCTACGGCTGATGAACAGTTTCCCTACCAGAAAATCATCTACGAGCCTTCACAGCGCAAATATGCTCAATCCGAAACTATACCAGATCCTGTAGAATGGAGAGAGCGCAAATGGAATGTTTTAGGACGACCTTTCCAAATGCCTACGAGCAGGCGTACAGAAAAGGCTTGCCGCGGGAACAACTTTCATTTTGGGAGGGAGGAACTGTTTGTCTCAGTCCGCAGCTTCACCTCCCGAGACCGTTGGGGCGGTCTACGACAGCATGTGCGTTCCCTGTGTTTATCGATCGGGGTCGACGACGAGGTAGCAGGAGTGATCAACAGCTTCCCAAATCTGGCGTCTCTGGAGCTCATCGGATTGCCCCTCACTAATTGCCATTCCCCATTGGCTCCAGACATATCTACCAAAGTTGCAGAAACTCAACCTCCATGGATATTTGTCGAGCGCTTTCGTAAGAAAGGTCTGCAACAATGCACAGTACATCACGCATCTGGATATTGGTCTACTTGCCACTGCAAAAGAGGATCAAGCTTACCAGCAGACGCTCTTGAGTAGGCTCGAGATCGATGACCCGACGCCAGTCACTGCGGAGCAAGCTCAAGAGTTTCAACAGAATGGGGCCGAGGCAATCGCACTCGCAAAGAAAGATGACAGCGGCGAAGGAACTGATGAGGGCGCTGATGACGAGGGATCCGACGATGATGGAGAAGTGGACGATGAAGGTCGCCGTGTATGGCCTTGGGCTCTGCATGCACCAATCTGGCTGCCGAGGACACTTCCTTCGCAGTTTAGATCGGTTACCCATCTCTATCTAGTCAAGCCATCTACTGGCGAGACTTACCTCGGTGGTCTCGGAACAGATGGTTTCAAGAAAATCCCTCATCGGTATGAGCAGATCCTGTGTCTTGAGTGGGCTGCGCTACTAGAAGGGCTCGCAGGTACACTGAAAGAAGTCATCCTCGAGCACAGGGTAGTGCAGAACTGCGGTGATACTGTCATGGATAGTGATCCTTGGCCACAGGAAAAAGGATCCAATTTGGATGTTGGATGGCACGACCCACGCCCGGACCGCGGAGACGTCATATTTTGCCAACAAGTTCTGCCATTGTTGCTTCAGCAGAGCCGCTCGTTCAGGAGTCTCCGCCGTCTTGTGTTTCGAGGCATCCAAGTCAACAGCATCAGTACTCGCGCGGATAGCGTTGAAGTACCTGGGCAGAATGGAGTTCCCAACAACGACGAGCTTTTACAGAAGGCTTATCCCGATTGCGACATTGAGATGTTCGAGGACACGTACCCTATCCATGTTTACGCCGGTTATATATACCAGGATTGGAGCGTGTACCGACACCTGTCTACACAGGATCAGGGTGATGGGCTCTTGTACGATGGATCTTTCTTTAATGACTATAAAAAGAGGTTTGGATCGCAGTGGAAGATTGTGGACCAATGATCTGGGCCCAGAGAAGATTGGTTAGCAAGACTAGGTATCTAATATCCATCATTTCAATCGTAATAAACATCAATCCATCTCCTCAACGGAGCGCTCCACTGCTTCCTGGCCTCCGAGCGGGCGAGCCGCCTCGCCGGGTTACTGCAAGAGTCGGACTCGGCACAGACGTTTCCCGAACAGGTGTCCGTAGCGCACCGAAACCCGGAGCCGCAGTCCGCGTCCGAGCTGCACAAATTCCCACTGTTGCCGTTGGTGCAAAAGGTGGTGCCGCTTATAGACTTCACGCAGAAGCAGGAACCACTGCTGTCACAGCTGTCGCCGCTTGCGCCAGTGTTGCAGTTGAACTAGGCACGCGTCGGTTAGCAGCTTCGCTGAGGTTGAAGAGGGGAGAATCTTTGTCGGATCAGGCACTCACAGGTACATTGCAAGCCGGCGTAGGGGTCACGGTCGTGGTCGACGTTACCGTGGAAGTAACTGTGAGCGTGGTAGTAGTTGTCGTGGTAGACGACACGGTAGCGTCAGCCGGCGTCACCGTCGAGCATGGATTGGTGACAGTGGTGGAAGTTGTGACGGTGCTAGCACTGATGGTCTCGGTTGCCTGATGTAGGGTGAGTTCGTGATCTTTCTGCTTTCAATGACATGTTAACTTACTGTGATCGTCTGGGGCGCGACGAGGTTAGTGCAGGCGGCCGTGATGGCGTCGCATGCAAAAGTCGACAGCGATCCGGGGAGGAGGTCAATGCTACACAAAGTCACGGTGGGGGTCGAAGAAGATGTCGTTGACTCTGTAGAGGATGTTGACCCTGTGGAGGATGTTGTGGATCCCATAGAAGATGACGTTGAGACGGTTGAGGATGCCGATGCTGAAGGCGAAGTTGAGCTAGTCGAGGAGCTGGAAGCCGAGTAGCTAGAGGCCGGATAGCTGGGAGAAGAGCTGCTGGCACTAGAATACTGGGCGGGAGATGATGATTTCGACTTGCGACCACAGCGCGCGTGGGTCGACGTCGGTTGGGACTCATGTCTCTTCTGCGCAGCTCCAGACGTGACAGTGACCGTGGTGGTTGCAGTAGTTGTGTCGGTCTCGGTATCTGTCTCGGTTGAGACTTCAGTGATGGTATTTGTAGGTGATCCTGTCACAGTGCAATCTGGCGCCGTGACGGTGACTTCAAGAGTCGAAGCATCCAGTGTCGCTGTGACTGTGCTGGTCACGTCCGTGATGGGAACAATTGATGAGCAGAGAGACGAGGGTCCGAGAGCGAGGAGTGCATCATCAACAGCATCTCGTTCCTTCAGACCATGCTCCGAAGATTGGATGGTCAAGGCCGAAGCTGGTGCAGCAGCAACCGCCACGCGTAGTAGCACATGCACGAGACCCATGTTGGCTTTTTAATGAAAGTGAAGCTCGCGGGTTGGGCCAGAAACGAGTGACAAGCAGTACGCCGACGGGAACAATAGAATTGACAGACAGGATATCGAGTCTCGACATTCGAGGGACAAGCAAGCATATAACAGCATACCAACAGTTGCCGCCATTCTCCCCGGACGGTCTAGGATAGGAAGATTAGATGTTTAGAAGCAGTCAAGCGTGGCTGGCTTTAGTTCAGCTGAACTCACTGAATCCGTCTAGACTATCGACATCAGGCCTATCATGGTTAAGCTTCAGGAGAACGTACTAGGTAGCGCGCCTCTTTGTAGCTCTATAACCACTTTGAGCCGGCTAACCTAGCACCCAGAAAGCAGATTGATCTCGCTGCTCGATTGTAGCACAGCGAATTCATTGGGGCAAAGAAGCTTTCGGGAGATGTTGCAGAAAATAAGCACTGACAATTGACTTTAGCTCCTAGGGCTGGACGCGGCTGCATTCAATTCTCGGGGTACATTTCGCATGAACATTGAACATCTTCAACCGCCGAATTGGGACTGGGTTGAGGCCGCGAATATGGGGCCCCCGCCAACGGAAGGCCGATTTCAAAACGGCACGGGGCGCAGCTGATGCGGGACGGAGGGAGCCAGGATAGGATGATTCAGCACGCAAAGTTGTTCCGCGTAAGAGATGTTGCACAATAGTATTGACAACTTAGTAGTCGCATGATTTTCCGTTCCATCGACATGTCGGTAAAGGTACACCATACCACTATGATGCGGGCTAGACCTCTTCGTCCACATTGCCCGGCCGCGGTGGAAACAGTGGTCGCTCTCCGCGACACGCTCGCCATTTGTTGCTCGAATCGAAAAGCGCCCAGCAGTCCCTCAAAACCCAACCTGTTGACCTGGCAAAGGCTTCCGTGATCTCCCATCCGCTCGGGTCTCACGAGTCTTTCCAAACAACGATGCCAGGCGGCTCTGACCGGGTACGGCCGCTAAATGCTTGACAGAGAGCCTCCTCGTCAAGGCCGTGTGCCAATGCCAGTAAAATAGTGTCTCTGAACTGCGGCAAGGGCAGGAGATCAATCCAGGTATGGTGGGGTATCGCGACCTGTAGCTCGGTCGGTCGCAACGCATGAGGTAACGAGTCCAGTCTGGGGGCCATGACGGTGGCCCATGGACCCGTGGTGTTGAATGGGGACAAGGCGTCGTCGGCGTGCATCTGATTTTGAGATAGGCCCATCGCGTCAAGATTGGCGAGCAGAGCCCTTGTAAAACGGAACTGTGTGAGAATCGGCAAGAATTCGAGGCAAGGCGGTGCGCTGACTGAGCAGTGACGAACAAACGCCTCGAACGCTTGCAAGGCCGATTTGTTGTGCTCCGGGTGTACTTCGAGTACGCACACAGTATCCATCAGTCTCTTAAGATCACCCATCTGCATGCAGCCGCCCGTTCCGGGGCGGAATATCATCAGTTCTTGGCAGCACGACGTCGTGGCCGAATTCTGTTTCAAACGGCGATTGCGAGCACCTGCGCCACACATGGTCATTAGCACACCTCACATACAGGACCGTTCGTGTGAATAAGGTGCCTACGATGTGTCCTTTGGTTCAGATGATTCTGAATCTGGCGCCTCTTGCGACTACTGGAAACACCCGACCAGTCATCTGCATCTCGGTATATGGACTGGTGGATTCTGGAGACATCAGGTGTGGATGTTCTTGGATACTACTCTCGTCAAACTTGGTATTGAGATAATGTTTGATCAGCTTCGTGCTCGATCAGTAGCAGAGACATGAGTCTATTCCCAAGGTAGCACGAGTTGCGTGGCCAAGCAACAGCACTAAACTCAGCGCCGGGGATTAAAATAACCTTAAATCCGAATCCGCCCCGATGGCTGGGTGTCCCGCCTCACGTACAATTCTGTTTGTTCTCTATCCAGAATCCCCCCAAAATGAAACCTGCTCCTGCACTTATGCCAACCTTCGTGCCCAGATTTCGTAGTCATAATCATACAAGTCATGATTATCGCAAAATTTCGACATCCAAACCGTCCTTCAATCCTCATGTTCGTTCTTGATGACCGATCCTTCACCGTGGGGATAGTTCAGAAGCCGATCATGCGGCCAGGATCGAAAATGCGCTTCGCCGTGTCCTGAACTTGCTCGAATTTCATGAAACCACAACTCTCGCTCTGCAGATGCTCGGTCACGGCGGCAAGTGAGCCAAACTGCTTCCGGCAGCTGGGCTTTGGACAGTGGTAGAGCTTCTGGTGTTTTGGCGACTGGAGATGTTGATTCAAGGAATCGAGACGCCGGAAGCCATCTCCACAGAGGGGACACTCGTAAGTCTGGGAGTGGCGGTTCCAGGAGTCTACTGTGGCTTCTAAGGTCGTGGTGGACCAGTCCCTCAAACGCTGAGTGAGGACGCCGTTTGGATCCTTGCGCCTGACGACTTCATAGACTTGAGTGCGATTGAGCGGCGCCTTGGGACATCCGCCTTGCTCCAGGTGATGGAACACGCCGGACGCCGTCACGAACGGATCGCGGCAGAAGGGGCAATTTGCATTTGTACCCCGGTGTGCGCGGCCGTTTCGATGCTATTGTGGTCACGGGTCAGTAAAGATCAATCGTCTGGGTTATTTCGACGAACCATTTTGATGTTGTTCAAGGATTGAAAGTGCCGGTCGCATGGATCACAGTAGAAATGATCCTCGACTTCATGATCTCGGAGCGAATCCTCGTCATCAAAAACTTCAGAGCAAGCGTCAAAATCGCAGTAAAACTGCTCGTCGTCGGAAGAATCTCTCCAGTGGCCGACGGCATCCATGTGCTGTTCGACGGCTCGCTGGCTACCAAAGTAGCGGTTGCAAGTATCGCACTCGAAGTCGGGAACCTTGTGGTATTTGGCGGCCACATGCTGGTCGCGAGACCTCCACGATGGCCAGGTCCGCCAACAAGTACCACAAGCAAACTCCATGGGAAAGTTGATGTTGGATTCAGCAGTCTCCGGGCTGGTGGTATGGTGTTCTCTTGAAGAAGTGACTTGCAGGACGACAAAGCGCTACGGAAGGCTGCGAACGCCATGAACGCTAGAAGCTTCCAAGCCCCACCATCGGCCATGATCACGTCGCTCGTTTTACTATAAAGGGCATTGCCTAATTCTTTGTTCGAAATGCGTAATGCTTGTCATCTATGTCTAAAAAGCGGCCTGCTATCTCAGTGATAGGACTCCTGCAGCTGCGCATGTCGCTTTCAGCAGATTCCCCACCGATCACGGCATTTGCATACCGCCTATTTATGATGCAGCTGTTAGTACCACACATTTCAGCAGCTCCTCTCAACAACGTTAGACTCCCTCGTTATATCCGTCGTAATCTATCACATCGTCCCAAGCATCAGGCCACACGTCTTGCGGCTCGGAACCTCGTTCGGAGCTACCACATTCGTCAAGGACTTCTTTGGGTGTGCTCTGGCCTGAAGATGTGGCGTCTTCATCTCTCCAGGCTGATCTATAGTCTCCGAAGTCACTCTCGCTGTCCATGTCAAACGGGAAAGGATCAGCTTCTTCCCATTCCAGGTCTTCTGAGTCAACTTCACTGATATCCTCATCATCATGCAATCCTTCTTCGAGGTCGCGAGATTCTGGTTCAATGTCCCTCAGGCTGGTGCTCCTCAAGACTTCTTCGTCGTCATCCGTCCAGTCGCCGTAGTCTTGGAGTTCCTTTGCGACAGTGTGGTGTGCCTGCGCTCTTGCAAAACCAACAGCCCGGATATATTGTCTTCTGAAAGAGCCATGGACCAGACAACCACTTTCAAGCAACAAGAAAACAGTATCAAGGCGCCCGTGCTCGGCTGCACCTTCCAATGCTGTTCTTCCAGAATACTCGGCGCCAGCTCCATTTACATCCGCCCCCCTTTCGATCAGAAGTTTCGTAATGTCAATGTATCCTTTCATACAGGCAATCTGTATGGCAGTTGCGCCACCAACACGTGCCGGTGGTCCATTCAGCTCAGCTCCGTTCTCCAGCAGGAGCATGATTATTGGAAGATTACCTCGCTCCACGGCTAGCTGGAGCGCACTTCTTCGCTTCGTGTATCCTTCATCATAGTCGTCGAGGAGCTCTTCTCTGACTTTGTGGGGAATCCTCTGATTAATAGAGTCTGGCATATCCCTCCAGGGAGGGTGTCCGTTCACGTCGGCCCCTGCTTCAAGAAGTCGGCGACTCATGGGCAAGTCTTCTCTGGCGACCGCGAGCTGCAAAATGGTCAAAGACCAAGCAAATCTTCGACTTGGCCGCATTCCATTGTGCAGAAGATCGCTTATCTGATCTACTCGGCCTGTAAATACAGCTAGCAGGCCCAGGTACGCACTTGTCTTGAGGCCATTTTTGTACAACTGGTTCATGTTGAGGCTCTTCAACTCAACCGGCATCTGCTGCAAGCGAGGGCTCAATTTGACGGGAGAGTGGATGACATTCATCAAGAAGGCCGAAGGGTCCAAGTTTGCAAGCTCAAAAGCCTCCGGACTGTTGTCGTGGAACCACTGCAGTACTTTCGAATTGTCTTTGTGTATCAATGCATTGTAGACGGCGTGCATGAATATGCGAGTGTCTTGGTGGCGATCCAAAGATGAAGAGGCATTCAAGCCCCGTTGCAACAACTCTTCGATGAAGTTCCAGTAGTTCACTCCTGTTAATCTCCAAAACAGAATGAGTTCTTCAAGGGCGGCAGGACTGTAAGTGCTCGGAAAAAGCTCCAGGACTGTAAGTGCTCGGAAAAAGCTCCAGGACTAGGCCGATCAGGTAAGGGTTCCGCTGAACGCAGACTTGTCGAATAACATGGGCCTCGTTCTTTTGGCTGCGTGGCAGCTTGCGATAATCCTGAACCAGATCCCGCACGCCCCGAACGAGCGCGTCTCCTCTAAGGTCTTCAGCACGTAATGTTCCAATTATGCGATAAAAGAGGAAAGTCCTTCTTTGCCTGTCGCTTTGGGGAAATGGAATTCTTCCAAACAAGGTTTCAAGTTTCTCGAGTTCGAAGCAACCAGAAAGGCAATGGTCGTGTATGAACTTGTGTGGATGCACGGCACCCTTTTCGAGCATCAGCTTCCCCGCTTCTTTCATCCCCAAGTGCAAGGCGTAGTCCAACGCTGTCCATCCTTTTTCGGATTGTAACGACATATCCGTGGTTACTGAAATCAGGGTCGGAAGCAGGGCCCCCAATCCTGAATCAGGGTCATAGAAGCCTTCCGCTCCCAAGGTGTGGATAGATTCCATATAATCCACAAGACATGTTTTGGGAAACAGTAGTCCAGCCTCGTAAAGAATTGCTGGAACGTCATCACTGATCGAGCGTATCATTTTGGGATCTACTCTCAGAGCACAATGCATGAGGTTTTGATGATTTTCAATGCCACAAGAGACACTGCCTTGGATGGTTGCACCATTTCTGATTAGACTTCCGACCAATTCTTCCTGATTTCCCAGCATACAGTGGTGTATCGCAATCTGTAGGGCTCTGGAACACAAATCATCCCTGTTTGAATAAGGATCATAATTTGGTGATGCACCGAGTTCCAAAAGAAGCTCGATAGTGCTGAACTTGACGCCCTTATCCCTAAGCTCCAGTCCTATCACCAGTGGAGATTCCTGGGCGGCATTACAACAATTCATAGACAGCCCACGACTGTGGATCACTCTCATGAGTCCGTGATTGTTGTACTCCACTGCCTTGATGAGCATTTCTGGGGAGACCATGGTTGTAGATGATGGAGAATTGCCATCCAAGAGATTCGCGGCAACATCAAGCAATGACTCCAACATTACGAACACCGGATCTCGATCCTTTTGTGCCTCGCAATCGTCGCTATTGGTTTTATCTTTTTGGGATACACTCTTGGGGTGCTGTGAACCCAGCTGTTGGCTTTGTGCTTTGCTGGCAGCTTGCAGAAACACTTCCAGAGTTTCTGCATCAGTTCTGACATTGATTATGGCCAAATGTGTTGCAGTGTTGTGTTCCTCGCAGCAGGGCAGTAAGATCAATGCTCCTCTTGACAACAAGAGGCGAGCCATTGAATTTGCTTGACGCGATTGCAAGATCACTGCTCCTCCTGACAACAAGAAGCGAGCCATTGAATTTGCTTGGCGCGATTGCACGCGGTCCAGGCCAAGCAATGCCACAATAATCGGGAGATGCGACCCGTATAGGCCTTGTGACCTGATCCTTCTGTTTGGATCGATACCTATATCAAGCAGCCACGACACGATATCCGTATGGGAATCCCAGATACCAGCCTCGAACAAATACTCCAAGGCGGCTTTCAGAGACGTTTCGCCCAGATGGAGAGACTTGGAAATGTTGGCCAATTCCTTGATGCCTGTCTCCTCCACCAACCGCCATATGTCGTCAAGATCCTTAGGCTTTAACAAGTTGTTGGAAGCCAGATAGATCAGAAGCTTGAGACCCCAGTGGCTCGAAGTAGTGGACAAGAGCGACATGCTGTTCTGGATTTCCGGAACTCGCTCCGGGTCAGAGATGTGAGGCAAGATGGTTTGAATCAAGTTCAAGCGCTCACGGCCCGTGGCGATGTGTGCCAATCTCTGCGAATCACCAGGGATTGATGTTTTATTCCGCGAGAGAAGGTCCGCTTGGGGTCCCGATTGTGGCATAAACAGTCCATGAAGGACCGTTCGAGGGATTTTATTTGCTTGGTGAACACTGGGGAGATGAGCATTCAGTGTTCTGACAAATGTAAGCCATGGGAGATTTCCCGGCCAATAGTTGATGCTGAAAGCTTGTTGACTGCTCGGCGGAGTTGCAACTATGGCTAACGGTCCCGGAGGTGATGGTGCGCCAATGCTCTCTTCAAGTCCCTAGGCGGTTAGACAAGGTCAACGGGTGGATGCTATGTGAGACTGACCAAGTTGTACCCGTTCGATAGTAGAATATGTGTACCGGCTGATCTCCTTCTTCACTCTTTTGTGGTTGAATTCCACGCCATCAATGAATACAGTGCTGTCTTCGTCTCGGCGCTTCCGCTTCGCAATCTTGTAGCCAACATGTTTCCATGTAGCAGCCGGTACATTCGTGTCGTTCTTGGAGAATCCCCAGGCCTTGAACTTGGTCTCGTATTGCGATTTGCTTGATGACATTCGGTCAGTGGAAAGTTCCGAGCAAAACAGGGCAACAACTTACGTGGCAACAAATCCAGCGGAGTTCATTCGGTCCTGCAACGCTTTGAGCGTGTAATCCTGGTTGAGATAGAGCTCGCGAATGACATCTTTCTGGCTTTCCCACTCGGATTTCGACGGCATCGTGCCAAAACCGGGGCGATGAGTAGTATTGTTCAAACGCAGTTCATGGGTGCAGTTGAGGTTGACAGGAAGAGAAGGGGTTTGTGCTTTTTATGTAGCTGACGGAATTCCATCAGGCTCTGTGTAACCTCACGTAAGGCAGCTTTCCCCCAACGCGTGACAGCACATGCAATATCCTGTCTGGATAGTATGATTGGTCTGTCCCGCAATCCTGACGTCCCGGTCAATGCGCCTCTACCTAGGGCTAGTTAGTATTCGGTGTCTACCTACCTTTCATTGGCGCATCCCATGATCTTGTTTTGCCCTTCCGCAACGAGCTGCATTCGGACTATGGGATGAGCCAATTGGGGGCGTTTTCGGCAGTGGGTAGGACAGCCGACAGCACCGCCCTGAGTACATAGCGGCGCAGGTATCTACGAGCGCCCGGCAATATAGCAGTAGCCAGTCTATGATTGGTTGTTCTCGCAATCCGATCGTGCTCAAGGCGGGGTCAAGGAACATTGTTCTCTTCCGCACCATGTATTATGTGGCGTGCGCATTGTTTCCTGTCCGTTGCTTCCAAGCTTTACGCTGTTCTTCATGATTGGCTGTTTCCACGATCTGGAATCGTGAATAGCGGCAGTGGTCCAGGGGATTCAAAGATCTTGCTGAAGTCTATTAGAACTTGTACAAACTTATTGGTATTATATATCTGTCGATACTTCCCATCATGGGTGATCAGAAAACAGGACGAAGTCTCATATCGATCATTCTCAAAGACAAGCAAGAACTCAAGGCTCGCAGGCTGCAATCGCAAATCCATACAATCATGGAGTTTTCGCCCAACGCTATCATCGGCATCGTCGGACTGGCTCTTGCCCTCCCGGCCACGATCGCCATTGGAATTCAAGGCTTCCGGTGGTGGAAGAGGTTTAGAAATCGTGGTAGCGCGGGAGAAATGTGTATGTAAATCAAAAAGGGACCTCTAATAAAGATTATTGAATCAATGACTAATTCTGAGACTGGACTTGAATTCTAGCCGCAGTTGTTCCAAGGACGAGTCGACCACGTCGAGAGTTATCAAGCTTCGGATCCCTGCATCACATCGAACAAGGGCATGTCTACTTCAACATGACCTTCGCTGGGTCGATACACGCCGTTTCACCCGTCGTGGTCGCGACCGGGAGGGAAAGTGTGGAGGTGGGATATTCTTATTAGCACTGCCAGCCAAAGTGTATAATTCTGGCACATGGAAAGCAGCTGGCGGAGTACTGGACTTCAAGGACACTGTCGCCGCATTTACGCATTAGACTGGTTTAGAAAATGAAAATGAAATTGACATCCTTACAACTTAATCATTGCACCGCAAAGAAATCTCCGATTGAGGACTCGCCAGCTGGAAGGTTGCGAGGTCATGCACGATGCACTACCAGGGTCGCTTATGATACTTAGAGGCAGCAGTACTTCCCTAGCGGTGGGATTTTCTTCCGCCAGTTTGTCGCCATGACAGTCAGATGGTTTGGTATGAGTGAGGCATAATTTTGAAAAATGACTATCTACCTTCAGGCAGGCACATCGTATCTTCTCGCTGCAGTACCGCTGATACCATATCCGTAGGTAGTTGTCCGGATCTTTTTACGAGTGCTGCCATTAGCGGACAGTGCCGATTCCCGAAATTGTGCGAAGTTAAAGATTTAAGCATAATTCATACCGAACAGCCCCTGCGTTCGCCTGTTCGGACCGCCAATGATGAAATGCGTCAATGGCATCGATTCCCGGATCGAATCAACGACTTACAACTTGCCGTTCGCTGCCCAGGTGTAGTCGAGGGGGACTTTCTCGTCGGGTCGGGATGTCCACCACGGTGCGTGTGCATGCATGACCCGAGTGCGACTTGATTCGCTGACGAAGACCCCTCATCAGCGCCTCAATGTGTATCTCTGATCTGACTGCCAAACATTATCACGACCTGACCAACCACCAAATGGGCTGATGGCACATTCGTCATACTGCCCATTCCCAGCGCTCCGGCACACCTGATCTTTTCAGGAACTTGAGATCGTGCCCTTCTTCAAATCCGCCGCTTGAAAGGTGCTGCTCTTCAGACACTCGAGACACCATGGAGGCGCTGGCCGCTTTAGGACTGGCAGCGAACATCGCACAGTTCATTGGCATGGCTGGCAAGGCTGTGGCAAAGACCCGCGAGCTTGCCTTGAGTAAAAAGAACCTGGTGGAGGAGAATGTAGAGTTGCAATCCATCGTCTCCGACTTCAAGGCAGCGTTGCCGATGTTGCGAGCCGAGGGTGGTGTGCATGATGTCGCCAACGCCCAACTTAAAGAGCTGGCCGCCGCTGCGGAGACGATTTGTGCCGAGATTGAAACGAAACTAGACAGCATCAAAGCCAGGAGGGCAACAAAAAGCGACAAAAAACCCACTGAATTCTCTCTACGCGACCTGGAAAGAGATGAACCTCAAGGAAGTATTTCAAAATTTGAGCGAGCGCTTGTCCGACTTGCGTAATCAAATCACATTCCACGTAAATATACTTCTCGTGTATGCTCCCAAATATCCGCTGCGAATTTAGTTGCGCGATACTGATAATATGCGCATAGTCAACAACAAGCCTTGGTCCAGGCTGCCTTGGTGGATACCGTGCGAACTAGCCAGGACTACATTTCCATGTTGAGCCGCGAGACAGCAGAGCTGAAGTCACATGCGGTCATACATTCCATCCCAGGCGATGACGGAGAAGACAAATTCAAAGTGAAGTGGCATGGCGATTCCGATGACCTTTTCAGCTTGGGTGAATCATTGAAAATCCTCAAGCCCCACTTCGAGTCGTTCCAGAGAAACCAAAAAAATCTTGGAAAGCCTCTTCTTTAGACAGATCGACGAACGCTGCGACACTATCCCCGACGCCCATAGGAGAACATTTGACTGGGTCTTCAAGTCCGACGTGACCAACTTCGACCAATGGCTGTGGCGGCCTGATGCCCCTATCTATTGGGTCGCTGGGAAGGCCGGCTCTGGGAAGTCCACGCTCATGAAATCCGTTCACAATCATCACAAAATGCATATGGGGATCCAGCGTTTGGCTAAAGAACGACAGATACATGTCGCCAGTGATTTCTTCTGGGCCGCTGGAACAACAATGCAGCAATCTCAAGAAGTTCGACTTCGAACGCTGGCTTTCCAACTTCTAACTCAGTCACCAGAGCTCACACCCCAGGCTTTCCCGGCTAGATGGAAGGCAGCACTGCAGCCTATTGACAGGCTAAAACAAGATAAATGGGCACTAGGTGAACTTCTGGATGGTCTTGAGAATATTTTATCAGCAGCGGATGGACGATGTGTGCTCATCTTCGTGGATGGTTTAGACGAATGCAGCGGCGAAGCGAATAACCTCATCGAGATACTTGAGACTATCGGCACAATCCCCAATGTCAAGCTTTGTGTGTCAAGTCGCCCTTGGCTGGACTTTTCCGACGCCTTCTCAGACTCACCCTGGAAGTTGTTTCTCCAAGATCTCACCCGAACAGATATAAAACGCTTCACCCTCGATACTCTGGAGGCAAATAGTCGCTTTCAGATGTTCAAAAAGCGAAACCATGAAGAATCCATTGATCTTGTTTCTCGCATTACCGATAGAGCCGAGGGTGTTTTCCTTTGGGTACATTTTGTTGTTCGGTCGTTAATTCGTGGAATCGTCAACGCTGATGATATTTCCGACCTGCAGCGACGCCTGAATGAGCTACCGCGCCAACTAGAGCCCTTCTTCGAGCGTATGCTCAACGCGATTGACGATTTCTATATGACTCGTAACACGAGAGTCCTCCTTGTAATTGCGCACGCGAGAATCCCACTACCCCTGGTGTCGTTTTACCTTCTTGATAGGCAAGATGGGTCACGTTTCAACCCCACAGGTTTTCTGCAGAACTGGCCCTACGTCAACGGAGAGGAAGCTGACAAGGTAGATAGGATGAAGAGGCAGCTCATTGCACAATTCAAGGATTTGATAAATCTCTACGAACACCCGACCAAAGGGGCTCTGTTCATCTTCAGCGTTGGATTCATTCACCGCACGGTCATCGAATTATCGGCCGAGACAAAATCCAAGAGTGGCTATATGCGCGTGCCGGCACATCATTCCATCCAGCAACGGCTCTCTTCGAGGCCAACTTGGAACAATTCAAGATATTCAGTCATTTCTGGAAGCACCCTTATCTTCATCCTTACCTAAGGAATTGGTTTCTGGCGTCTATCTATTATGCCCGAGAGATTGAAGTCACCAAGGGCATCTCGGTTGCGCGACAACTCGATCAACTTCAAGAAGTACTCGACAACGATCCAAACAGGGCAATCTTTAGGAAACGATCAGAGTTTGTTGCAGACTGGTGGCACGGCTCCTTGAAGGCTTTGGCCATTAGTATGGGATTATGGCTTTATGCCAACGACACGGCCCGCGCGAACGAATGTGAGGCTGCACTCGAGCCAGAGCTGTGCATCGAGCTGCAATCCGATTTCGTCGTCAGAGACGTCACAGACACGGAGAGAGCAGAGCGCTGTGTCATTGATACCACGAAGCCATCCTACAGTTCCACTTTGCACATGTTCACGGCGGCAGAAGCAGAGCATTTGTCTCGCGTGCGCGAAAAGCGCCACAAGCCGCTGCTACACATGCAATCTTCGTCAATGGGCTACGCAGCTGACGAACCCGGAATTGAAGCGCAGACGACGCGGCTTTCATTAGAAGAGACCCGGGTCCACCGTGTATTATTCGCTGCCTTATCTGGTTCCGAGTCTAACGCCAGGCCGTCTAATGCCATGGCCGGTGCCTTGAACCGGGCGGCCCCTTTCGATGTGTACGAGACCAAGGCATCAAGACCTAGAAAGTTTCGAAATTTGCTGAAATTTCTTAAATGATTATACCCAGCTGTCGGTTAAGCCCCTCGTTCACCTTCTCAGCTTGTGAGGAGGCAAGCAAAACAAAATCATCCAAGTTAGTCGTTGTACTGCTGCTGTCACAAATGAAGACTTGACTGTGTTCATAATGATTTTCAATCTGTCGAGAGATCATACCAAAAGATATGTACAAGTGGACCAAGTGAAACTCATGCTGCCAAAAGACTTTCTAAAACAACACAAACCAATGATATAGATATTTCCCCTTAGCGCATAACTGCGAAGATTATTGCTTGTTAACAGTAACAGTACCACCGATCTCGGCGACGCCACCTGTCGATGTCCAGACATAGCTGTAGTTGGGATCGTAGGTGGCAGACGTGTTGATACCAATTGTGACCCAGCCAAACAGTCCGTCGCTGAGATCAGATCCGAGGTAAACGTACTCAAAGACGGGAACCGTGTCTGTTTCCGTGGTCTCCGTGCTGAAGACGCGATCATCGGAGTTGTTGGTGATGGAGATGGTGTTGGCGTTGTACTGCGGTAACATTGTCAGCCATGACGCAAAAATGGGTGCGATGGGCCATCATCATGACACTAGGAACAGACGAAAACTTACAGGAGCGGTGGCTTCCACGGTGTCAATGATGTCCTGGTCCCAGAAGAGCTGGCCAACGTGGCCGTATGTGCCACCAGTCAAGGTGTTGTGGGGCAGTACGGTGGCGTTCAAGTGGACAACCATGTGGTGGTGGTTGGCACGGCCATAGTAGTGACCAGGGAACACAGACTCGAACTGGACGACACCGTCGGCGTCACTCTCGGCAAGTCCACGCAGGAAGGTGGCGTTGAGGTTGGCCGTGTCGGCAGTGTTGCCATTACCCTCGGCTACGAGACCGGAGTAGACACCAGTTGCGTTCCAGTTCTAGACGTCCCTATGGAATTCTATCAGCACATTTAATCCTTTAACAGTCTGTATAGGACGACAGCTTACCAGTAGACACCCTCAAGAGGCTCGCAAGTCTCAACGTCAACAAGTTGAGCCTCGATAACAATAGGCACACCGGCCTGTTCCTCGCGCAGGTTGTTGCGGATAAGTTCGCCCCTGACCCAGTACGGACCATTCTCACCCTCCAGGTTGACGGCACAGGCGCCGCTGTTGGCAAAGACTGTTGACTCGGGAGTGTCCAGAGTGTAATTGGTCGTGGACAAGTGGCTAGTGTTCAAGACGGCATCCGTGTCGCGGGCTTCGACGGAGCGGCCGTACTTCTGGGCCGTCGCGGCGCGGCGGGAAATGGCCCGCTTCGTGACTCCACGGGCGGAGAGCTGACCGGAGCAGGCTTCTAGTCCTCGACGGACACCGGCCTTGAACTCACGCTTGGCGGCCGCGATCTTGGCGTCAGTCCGTACCTGCTTCTCACCGGGGTGAGCGACAGCGACAGAACCTGTGAGGGCGGCGAGAGAAAGGACAGAGAAGCGCATTTTGAAGCTTGTTATTTCGAAAAAGACTGTGATTGATGAGTGATTGACTGTGAGAGATTGACTTGATTGATGCCTCAAAACAGATCGCTTCGTCCGCTCCACGGCGCTCTCCTTATACTCATCGCATCGCAACGCTTTCGCTCCTCTTCTTCGTTCTCAGCCTCTCATCTTCATTCAACCACCCAAGGGCCATCACCAACATGGCTTGCGTCCTTCATGTCTGAGTCCACCTTGCTGACGCGTTATCTCCGCTACATGATCTTGACGCGGCATAGGGAACGCTGAAATATACGTAAGGTTCTTTTATGGTTGATCACTGCCTTATCCAGAGACCCTGCCGCATTGTTTCGAAAATAAGGACTACCAATGATAGAAGAGGTATTTACACGCCGGGGCGGTAGCGTCGTTGGGGGTTCCAGCTTCGGGAGCTATTTTATCACCAAGCGGGTCCGAGTATAACTCGGCGTGCCGGGCGTCCAAGCGTCTTCAAGGGATTTCCCAGGCCGCGTAATGCCCGATCTGGGGTTATATACTCGTTGGCACCAATCGTCGTCGAGGTCTTACGAAAAACAGAGGCTCAAGCGGTGTTTCAAGCTATTAAGCTTGTTTATGTTTCTCTGATGACTCTGGAGTACGCATAAGCATACGACTTTTCCACTTACCCACCTCCCGCAAACACAAACACTATTTCGTGTTTTTCTAGTACAACCCTCAGGCATACGCTACATGAATTTTGAAGAAGCATGTCTTTTCGCCCGACCGGACTGACGTACATATGCCAAGATCTGAGCAAACATTGGTTGTCTCCTCGGGCATGGATCTTGTGGACTTTTCGTGACTTGCAAGTGGCTGCCCCTGATGGCCTGGGGGGTTCCTTCTGATAGCCTTACATTATCCAGTGATGTGCCAAAGGCCCAAGACTGTGGGACGGATGTATGGGGTAAGGTAAGTAGGATAAGCTTTTGTGTCCCATGCGGGCGGTAAGACGCGTATACACCGCCCCAGCCAGCCCAGGCGCCACGCCAGCCATATGCCGGACAGGTGACAGGTTCTGTTGCATAATCCCATGTAGTTTTTCTTTTTCTATCGATCTAGAACATAGATCCTGTTCACTGTATAGTCAATGTAGTGTGGCTCCTTCGATGGCAAGTCATAGATGACAGAGTTGGCAGAAGTCACTCAGAACAGACGTCTGTGTGCCGGGTAGAGTGTGAGGATCGCAGCTTTGAAGTATGACCCTCGCAACACTTTGCGAATAATTCCTTCCTGTAAGATATGATGGGATACACACGTCCATCTCCGCCAGAGGAGGTTGACATGGGCCTTGATTGGAGCTCGTGATAATGAGAAAGGGGCTGGGGAGAAACCAAGATTACGAAATGCCAAGAGAAATGAATCCATGATCAGGGACTGAACTTATATAGAGCCTTGCGGAAGTAGCCGTGCTGCTCCGCCTGGTTACGTATGTAGGACTATACAATGTACCAACCATAGATCAGCCACAGCGTTGCCTGCAGATCATGTGTATATCGGGCGCACATGAATCCACTGGGCTTCCTAATCAAGTGAGACTCATTGGCACCAATATACAGACTATCTGCTGGGGGTTATATGGTGTGTAATTCTTGAGTGACATGCGCGAGGAGACCGGCATAGATGGCAGCCGAATTGGAAGGTCTGAGATGGGACCGACCCAAGTCAGTGAACCCTTGGGCAGAGATGAAACAATCATTGAGCTGGACTGAATCGATCACTAGTAACACGGATGTCAAGGTAGGATTCGTCTTACACCGAGCAGGTAGCAGATATTCCATCACACATTCTATGCACCAAGTCTATCACTTCAGTCAACTTGCCTCCTTCATTCGAGAAACATATCTGTTCTCGAGCAGATGAATGGGTCTTACTTCACACGTCGACTCATCAGCAGCCTACAGCATTTCCTCCCGGAACCTTACCAGAACATCTCTCGTGCATACTGTGCACACGATCTCTCTGAAAGAGAACTTCCAAGAGAGTCTGACAAGCTGGACAAGCTGTCGTCGAAGCTTGTCGCCATCGGACATGGAACAACAAAGTGGCCAGAAGAACAATAACATCTTGCCGACAAAGAGACTCGGAAAATACAGAACGATCTGGCCAGTCGCCGAACACAATGGCACTATGCCTTCAAAGATGAGTCTTTGTCTCCAACATCCATACAAAAGCCCGCTGCCCCTGGCTTCGGGTGCGCATCAGGTCTAGACAGTCCAGGTGACTCCGAGATCTGCCAAACTTATACCTCGAACTCTCTGATATCCGCCAGGCGCAGATATCAAAGCAGGTATCCAGATCTCTCCATCCCCAAGCCTCCCTACCGCTGTTCACCCCTCCCAATATTAACATGTTGCAAGCAGTAGGCATAACCATCTCCCGGGCGCAGCTCCTCTCGCGCTCCGAGCCGCTGCGCATCGAGCTGGGCGCCGCCAGGCGGTCCCACTGCATCGACGACGAAGGTGAGTACCGGGCCCGCGGCCAGACGCTCGTGGACACGCCGTTCTGGTGCCCAAAGCTAAAACAGATCCTCGACGACATCGAGACGTCGGTCGCCAACGACCCGCGCGCCGCGTGCGAGGTGCCCCTCTGCCAGCGCCGCGGCACCCTGTCCGAGAAAACGTCGGGCGTCCAGGTCTACAGCGGCGGCGTCGCGAGGCGCGAGCGCACCCGCACCATCACGCGCCGGGGCACCGTGACCGGCACGCTGCGGGAGATCGTGGTCCCGCTGTACGACGAGGAGCTGGTCCACCGGCGCGACGCCAAGGACCTCCCGATCACGGCCATGCGCGCCGGCTGGGAGCTGGCCAAGTACCTGCGGTCGCGGGACTTTCTGGTCGTCCACGTCTTCCCGTCGCTGGACCGCGTGCTGCCCGACGTGCGCTGTTATCGCACTGCGGCGCTCGTCAAGCTGGTTGCCGGGCTCGTCTATGCCGCCGTCGCCCTGTTCCGTACCGAGACCATGGCCTCGTTTGGCGCGGCCGGCCAGGCGCTCAGCGAGTCCAAGTTTCAAGCTCTGGCGCGCGGCGACCACGGCAGTCTCGAAGCCGGTCTCGAGATCCTTTCAGGCCTTCCTAGGCTAGATCTGTTCGGTGCTCGGAAAATGGTTTTCATTGTGGACGGATTGGATACCGCGGTAAGTGAGAAGACAAAAGACAAAGTCAAACGTTTTGAAGAGGTCTTGGCTCGTCTTTGTTCCAGGGAGAGCGCACATCTAATCTACACCATGAGTGACAGCCTGGTTGACGTAGGTCACGCATCACAGAGGTAGGTAGGTCTATGATACTTGTCCGGAGTTTCAGCTCTGGTCAGAGGTATACTCTAGATTAACCGCGTGCCAGAGGAAACCTGTAGAGAAGGCAGTACGGCCGTAAGTAATTTCGCTTCCAGAAACAACAATGAATGATCAAAAAGGGAACTTGAGGAGCAATCATCATGTATTTAATGCCGGGGTTTCTACAATTACCCCTAATTATGCAAACAAGATGCAAAATGGCGGCACCTTTTATACACGGTCCTCCTTGTCCATTTTCGTTTTTTCCCAACCCCCCGCAAGCGACAGTAAAGTTTGCGCATCATTTCGTCGTTGAGCATTTCCCGCAGAATGCAAATCCAATCGGAGGCAGGAACCGCTTGCCGCTACCTGAACGCCTTTGTTGACCATATTACATGTGACTAGCCTTAAGGGAAAAGTTGCCGTTCGTGACCGATGACGAATTCGTCGTATAAAATAGGTACAAAGAAAATATGTGAAAGAAAGGGAGGTGTTCGTTTTTCGTTTCCGGCTTTCACCGTTCGAGCCGTGGAGGCTGCGGCTGCCATCCGTTGATATAGGCCATCAAGCCCATACCCAGCAGTACGACACCTATCATAGAGGCATATGGTAGGCTGTTTGCCAAGGCCGGATTATGAGCGAGCTGACCGCCTTGCGTGGTATAAGGTCTGATGGTGTCGGCCCTTGACAGTGTGAATCCGTCGCTTTCATCTGGGTGCGACTGGCTACCTTTTGTGCCGGATTTCGTGGATGTCGCATGAGCCGCGGGTGCCTCATCTCCAGGCTTCTCACCGTTGGCCTGTGGCTTCTCAGACAGCGATCGCCAGCGAGCAGCCTCCTCTTTCATCTCGGCATCTTTTCTGATCTGCAAGGCCATTTCAGCAAGCGTTTTCCGATCGGTATCCCGTTCTGCTTCCGCGGATTCGGCACGATTCTTGAAGATCTCGAGTTGCTGTTTCAACTCCTTCATCTCGAGCACCATGGACTCGAGTTGCTTGTGTAGCTGGGTGGCAGAGGCTTCAATGTTCTCGACTTCTGGGGCTGTGGCGGTTTCGGATACTGAGCTAGAAGAGGTATCGGCCTCGGATGCAGATGATTCCACTGGAGGTTCAAAGGCTTCATCCAGTACGAGCGTTGGCTCCGCAATTCCTTGCTCCGAATTGTGAGAAACCCCGTTGACCTTGGCTGCCGCAGCATCTTCCAACCTACGGGCCAGCTCTTCCGCCAGCTCACGGGCGTGGCGCTCCTTATGTAGCATGTCTTCAAGGTCTCGCATCCTAGTGCTTTGTGACTCCAACTCCTTCTTCGCACTGGTAAGAGCTTCGGTCAACTGCAGAATCTGGCTCACGTTGCCATCCTGGCGAATGGGCGACACATTGGCACTCGACACACTCGTCTTGGGACGCTCTGTTATTCCGCGCTTCAAGGACGGTACGTCTGGCTTTTCCGGGAGCGGCTGTTGTGGGGGTGGCGCTGGAGGATCAGAGAACCTTGCTTTGTTGTCGGCTCGCATGAACTGCGCGGCATTGCCGTTTACGGCTTGGTGCTTGCTTCCATCAGAGCCCTCCAGCTTCTCCATGTCCTTGATGTCGTCTTTCGATAGTAATGTACTGATGAAGTGGCCGGTTCGACCGAGATCTTGATTCTGAAGTCGCGCTGAACGCATTTCGTTCTTTGAAGGGGATGTTAGCATGTGAAAAAGTATCGAGTACTGTCATGCCAATGTTCGTTGCTCACCTGTAGTTTCTTGACAATCTGCTCTGTGCTGATCGGAGAGAAGAAGAAGCCGCCAGCTCGTTGTTGTGGTATACCATTTACTTGTGCGCCCACCATTGGGTTATTGGGCATCACGCGACCATTGCTGGCCAGCGACGCCTGGCTGCCCGTGCGACCTCTGAATGGCACTCCACCGGCGTGTTGCATCATCATGGAGTTGGACGGGTCCAGGTCTCCAAAGTTCATGTCGAGAAGATTGCTCGAGTTGTTGAGGAAACCGGCATGTTCGACCTTGGCCGCAACTTTGTGATGGACAACGGTCTTCTGATCCTCGCTAACAATGTCGATACCCAGCTCTAGATGGTCTCCAGTCTGTAGCTCGTGTGGCTCCGATTCGCGGTTCTCCTGAGAGAGGCGTGTACCGTTCACAAACGTGCCGTTTGACGACTTGACATCTCGTATCCACACCTTGCCCTGCCGATCGGCCCAAATCTCGGCATGTTGTCGTGAGAGGACTTTTGAATCGAAGAACCCGTTGGTAGAGGTCGGAACTGTCTTAGCGTTCGTCTGACGACCGATTCTAAGGGTGTCAGGGGAGAATGGGACAGAGATGGTCTTGCGTTCAAAGGTGCCGTTGAGCGACAGGAGATACAGCATCGGCTGTCCACCTTGAGGCATTCCTTCGCCGAGGGGCCGAGCGATCCCCTGTTGTGTCGGCATCTGTTGCTGTGACTGTAGGATCGGGGCCGGCTGCATAGGTCCAGATCCGTTCATGCCCATCAACTGCGGCCGGCCCGCAGCCATCCTGGCAAAATCCGACTGTGCTTCTGGCTTGGCTGGTTGCCATGGACCTTTGGTCTGCTGTAGACGTTTCCGCGGGGCAGGCTGCACCCAGGAGCCCAAGTCGCCGGCTCCAGCTATGGACAGAGGGGCGCCATTTGTTGTGCCGTTCTGCTGCGGCGGCTGGCCGTTGGGGCCAACGACGGTCGAGGTCGACGAGTTGGACGAGTTCGAGGATATAGAGGAGGAAGAGTTGTTCCGTTGTAAACTCTTTCGCGGCATAAACATGCGGTTCAGCTCGTCGGGATTCATGGCATCAACACTCTGGATTCCACGATGACCGTTCATGCCCCATGCCGGCCGGCTGTGCTGCGATAGGGTAGGTGGGCTCGCGACGGCTGTCATGGGGGATATTTATGCGACGAGGTAGTCCGATAGGCGGCGTCGAGTAGTCCCTTTCGTTGTTCAGAGCGCTCCAGACGTCACCGATGAAGTGATTAAAGATCGCAGGTCGTCGCTCCTCTTCCACCCGCTGACGCGACCAAGGGATCTGGATAGCGGGTAGGTGCGTCTCTGATTCATACGGGTCGGGAGAGGTAATCGATGGAGACGGTACGGTGTAGTGATTGTATCAACGCGTCGGCCTTTGATGGATAAAATTTGTCAGTAGCAAGAGGTGCCGAGGACGGTGGCCAAGGGTCGGTCGCAACAGGCGCTTGGAACAGCCAGCCGGGGGTGCAGGCAGGTCGCGAAACAGAGACGGACGATAATCTCAGACCAGAAAAGACATACCAGTCAATTGAAGGGCGATGAATAGATGGCTCAGGGGCTGTTTGGCGGGTGTATTTGGTCGTGATGACGCTGATGGTCGTTGTTCGAGATTTGGAGACAGACACACGATTCATCCGTCCAGTTCTGGCTGGCAAGTTTAGTCCACAGTCAGCTCAGTGCGGTGGCCAGACGGCTCGGGTGGTAGGCCCCCCAGTCGCTCTGGTTAGGCGTCTAGTTTAGCGGGCTCTCACGAGGAGATGGGGCATTGGAGAACCGGGAGCCGCACGCACTGCAGGCGAGAGATGGCAGCGTGCAGCGTAACCGAGAAGACAGTTCCAGGGAGCAGTTCTGCTTTTGTCGCTGATTGACGAAGATTATTCCAGCCCATGCGTAATCATTTTGCACTTAGGTAATTGTCTGATCTATTCTGCGTCTAGGGTATTCTAGTAACTTTTCTTGCTGATGCACGTCAAAACCAAATAAAAATCCGGGTCGGTAGTGTTCTTTGCTCGAGTCTCTTCGACTTTTAGGGGGACCTCACGTGACGCTGTCAAATACGCAAGTACGCACGTAGTGTCCCGCGGGCGGACCGCAAAGCAAGGCAGAGCGCCTGTGCTTCTACTTTACAGAGAGATCTCCTGCATCTGATTATGAGTGGACATGCTGTTTGATTGGATTCTTTTGTTTCCCAGTCCCTTGCCCTGCTACGGGACGACGTTTTCTGAAAGCTTGGATCGAGCCGAGGCCCCCCGTGCAGGCCACAATGCGGTCCGTCGGCTTACTGGCCTTGTTCGGTGGCCATTCGTATCGATAGGGATCGCAGGAAATAAAATAATGTTGTTATTATTAGAAAAGAGAAAAAACAAAAACCTGGTTGCCAGGCTCCGTATCATTTAGTCTCGGAGATCCGTGCGTCTTGGCAGATTTGATGTCCAGCTGGTCAGTTGGAGCCTGAGGGGCAACTGGCTTCCAGCTGGTAGAGAAATGCATAAGAGGTTCAGGATGCACATGACATTTGTGCAAATCAATGCAAGCTCGGCTGAAAGTGGAGGCGGAGCAGAGGCAGAGAAGAGAGCTCTTGAAGCTCCAACCGAAAATCGCACGATTAACGTCGCATTTCGACGACGACGCCTCTTTGCCTTGTAGACAACACGCAACAACCGACACACTACTGCAGCTTCTCGACAGTACTTAGACATAGCAATCATGCCTCCGCCTCCCAGCACAGTCAGCCACGGCGCTCACGGCCCTTCCAACATTGACAAGCGTACGTTTCGCGACAAGATGGTTTTCAGTTGCCGCAATCTCGAGCTGACAGGATTCTAAACAGTCAAGATGGGTGCCATGATGGGTGGAAGTACGTCACACGACTCTTGGAATGTCACCATGTATCCCGACTAACAAGTTGTCTGCAGCCGTTGGTGCTATCATGGGCTTCGTTTTCGGTATGCAAGATGCTCGACCGCACTCTTACCTCAACAAAAACACAAACTAAAGATTGTCTTCAGGAACCGTCAACATCTTCAGATACGGCGCCGGCCCGAACGGAATTATGCGAACGCTGGGACAATACATGGCTGGTTCGGGAGCAACATTCGGGTTCGTGGCTCCAGTGGGAGAAGAAGAGTCGAAAGAACGAACGAGCACAGCTGCTGACTGATGGAGTAGCTTTTTCATGGGTATCGGCAGTGTGATCAGGACTGATGCATCGCCAATGGCCAACGAGGCCTTCCTGCGGGCACAACGACGACCCTACGTTCTGGCAGCGCCGCAGCAGAGCTTCCGCCCAAGAGGTTGCTAAACAGCTCGTGCCCTTTTCCGGAGATACCATTACCACGAGAACAACACCAAGTTCTTCCACGAGGAGAATCTCAAGATCGACCCTGGTCTGTATAGTATGTACATTTTGGAGGCGTTTCAGGTTGGCCAAAATCTGGCTGGAAAGACGCTGTCATCGGAACCCCAACTCTTTTCCGACAGTAAGGAGTAATGAAGAACACGCAAACATTTAGCCCATCACAATTGGATCCGTGCCGGAGTGTGAGATGTATATGAAAGCAGAATTCCATGAGTGGTTGTGCGGGTCCAGGTTTGTGCGGCTTCACGGTGAACCAAGGGACATGGTGGCCAAATACTCTTTCAAAGGTCGTCCGAAGTCTTGTGAAAGAATGGAGGAGTAAGCAAATCGCGACAATTGAGTAGTGACATCTACTGTGTAATAAATACGAGCACCTGGTCGTCTTCGGGACTACAAAGAAGCCATCCGAGGCTCCAGTTTTCCATCTCCATGAAGCGACGGGTTCTCGAGCTTGCGTACGAGAAAAACTGGACCCCCGGATTTCAGAGATCGGACTATGGTCTGAGTCTAAAAACAAGGCAAAGATACCTCTAAATGAGTGCTTGAAGACGATATCAAGCAGATCGGTGATAGCTGAATAGTCTGTACAAGAATATATCCCTCGTGGCCAACGACTTCATGCCGTGCTGTTCGCAATGCCGCTCGCAATGCCGCTGTGCCGTAATTATGTATGAGCATCAATTAAACAAAACAGCATGACTGTATTGAGCAAGCTGAAGGCATATGAATATTCGTAGACAGCCACACAACGCCTCTTTTCTTGCCATCGAGGTAGGCAGGCAGCTCGTCACTCGCAATATAATAAAGCAACTCTACATTCGCTTATCTAGAATCGTTATTGGGCCGGTTCTATGGAGCACGACTCGACTGCCGCTTCAGCCTTCAGCTCAGACTCGTGGTGTCGTGGCAACTCCCCCATCGAATCTCCGGATTGGGTTTTTTTTTTTTTTTTTTTTTTTTTTTTTT
>JACVEI010000195.1:334330-430028 GCA_018115615.1 Pestalotiopsis sp. DP-2020a | reverse complement strand
GGTTTTTTTTTTTTTTTTTTTTTTTTTTTTTTCGCGCTGGAGCCCGCGTTCAACTGGCGCCAATAGAGAGGAACCAAAAGCAACGGCGCCATGGTACACCCGGGTGGACTAACCTTACAGAACTAAGAAACAGCCAGACCTGAAGCCTTGATTTTTTATGAACGTCGAGAGTATCTGAGCACTTGCCAACTTCCGGGGTCTCGCCTGTTTCGAGCCACACAACATGTATTGTGCTTGTGTGTGTCGGCGACTGCATGTAGAATGCGAAAGTACCATAGTAAGCCTCTCATGGAACGGCGTTTTGGGGGTGATGCAGGAAAGACATAACTGTTGCATCAACAGTAACTCACATGCCATCATATAGGCAGTTGTTTAATCCTCTTCTCTCAGCCTTGGCTACAATGTTCCATGTCTTAAAGGTCGAAATAGGCTCATGATTTAAGCGTACATAATAGGAAACACCCCTGCCCAGAGACCCTTGCCGGGGGGGTTGCAATGATCTACCGGATGGGTCCAGGGCTCTTACAGGCTTACAGTTAGTACCTGCGCTACCCCCAGACGCCTACAGTCGCCCTCGTTGATTGCTTGCGTCTTTCTGCACAACCACATACTATATCCAAGTTGTATCCCCAAAACACCGTGGCAAACCCCCAGTTCTTCTTCGTCGAGGCCAAGGCGCTTTCACCCTGACGAATAGTCTCTCAAACAGCAGTGCAAAAGATGGTCTGAAAATGGCTCACCGTAGGCAGGTCTCTACGTGAAGCACAAGGGGGCCCGAAGGGGTCACATCGTCATTCGTCAACACTTTGACCGTTGCCCGCCACCGCATCTGGTGGCGCTCGGAGACTGTCCATCTCATCGATACAGGCGATCAGGTAATACATGCTTGCTTCAGGAGCTGCAACGCCGTGCCCAAAATTGAATATTGGATAATGGATCACCGGAGAAACAAAGTTTTAACTGGGTCCTCTCCCCCGTTATACGCCGAATCGTCCTCGACGGATAAGGGCCCAAACCTGAGACTTGCGGTTCCCCTGCATCGACTTTCCCCTCGGGGCTCAAAGAGAGATCAAAGTGGTCGCCGAGCTGTTGCTTCCTTTTTCTGCATAGCTCGCTGAGCCGCCAAGGTGGACCGAGAAAATGCACAAGTCAAGTCAAGAAGACCTCGGACAGACGACACCAAAAAGCATGACGTTGACCTGCTTCTGTGCCTTGAATTATCTCACTGTCAGAAAATGACTTATTTCTGCTCATGGTATCTCAGATGAGAGGATCCAGAAGTCCGGTCATGATTCACCCAACATAGTCCATACGACACGCGCATTGTGTCTTTCCTTACGAGGTGGCCATGGGGATCGTGAATATGATCTCTCCGGGTTCGAATTGTGCTAGTACAACGACTAGCCAAAAGCTTGGCTCTGACCTCGAACCGCCGGTAGGACTTTTAAGTGATGTGGATCAACCGCCAGGACTTGTATGTGTCCGGGACCCAAAAACGACACCTCGATTATACGACCGACTCACCTGTGCTAGTCCCAAGATGGGGTCTCGATGTCATGGCACCCTTGTTCTGGTGGAAAGGCAAAATCCAACCTGAGATCGGAGAGGAGACACCCAAAGGAGCTATGCGGCTGAAAAGAGATCGATATGTCTCTCAAATCTGGCAACCAGGAACCCAGCAAGCCAAGGATTTTGACTGCCGCCCCAATTTCACCGGTACCGAGTACGCGGGAGACTCGTGCGACAGCTAGTTGGTCCTCTAGGAAACAGGTGTAGTAGCTCCTCCTAGGAACTGTATAGCATGTTCGTAATCATGGGCGATCCGTGTCTTGGGGACGGCTGGCCGGCTCCAAGCTGAACTCAGGTCGTGTCTGCCGCCCCCATGTTGTGCACCTTGTCCGGGAGTCCATCCAGTCAGTATAAGAGAAGTATGTTTCTGCCGCCCTTTTTTTTTCCTTCTCGAACTTGCTCAGTGTATTAGTTCTTTCTGCTTTGACCTGCCCGGGGAATTTCACTCGTTCATCATTCGTCACGGCTTTATACATATAATTTTCTTGGCTTTGTTTCATATGAGCCGTTCCACTCGTTGTTTATAATGGATTTCTTCCGGGGTTATAGTCCTGGTGGCCTCGTTGGCGGGTTGAGCTCGCATCTACAGAATGGGTGAGATACGATGGACTCCTTTGGTTGTCATCTTTTTGGATCATCTCTTGCTGACCTGCCTTCAGCAAATCGTTATGGGGTACAGTCAATAATCCCTACTTATCAAACTGGATCCAAGATAATGGTATCTCCAGTCAGAAGAGCCCTTGGGGAGACCTGAGCTCTTTTGACAACCCCTATTACTCGGCGCCGGATACGGGAATGACGAGAACCTACGACTGGACTATTACACGCGACTACATCCAGCCCGATGGCTACAACAAGAGCGTGATCCTAATCAACGGGCAGTTCCCGGGGCCGCTGCTCGAGGCCAACTGGGGCGACTGGATAGAAGTCACCGTCACCAACCAGATCGAGGGGGTCGATGAGGGGACCACAATCCACTGGCACGGCATGCTACAGGAGCAAACGCCGTTCATGGACGGCACGCCGGGTGTGTCGCAGTGCCCAATCGCACCTGATGCCTCCTTCACATATCGATTCAGAGCACACCTGTACGGCAGCTCATGGTATCACTCGCATTACTCGGCTCAGTACTCGGGCGGTCTGTTTGGTCCCATAGTCATTCATGGCCCCTTGAATCAGCCATATGATCTTGATGTCGGCCCCATCTCCGTCGGAGGTAAGTGCCAATGCTTTGGTTGAAGTGGATTCTGCTAAATAATATACAGATTGGTGGCATGCACAATACTATGAAGTCGTTGAAAACATCATGGCACCAAACTTCTCTGGCCGATCCTTTTCCGACAACAACCTTATCCAGGGGAAGAACAACTTTGACTGCGCAACCGTCAAGGCTAATGACACGACCAATTGTATCAGCAACGCCGGCGTCGCCAACTTCCAGTTCCAGTCTGGAAAGGTGCACCGTCTCCGCTTCTACAACTCGGGATCCCAGGGTATCGAGCGTATCTCCATTGATGAGCACACCATGACTGTCGTCACGAACGACTTTGTGGAGATTGAGCCGTACAACACCACCGTCGTCACTCTGGGTGTAGGCCAGCGCGTTGATGTGTTGGTTACTGCCAACGCTGGTGCATCAGACTCTTCGTTCTGGCTGCGCGCCAACCTGACAACTTGCTCTGGGGCCAACCAGCCCAATGCCGCGGCCGCAATTCTCTACGAGGATGCCGATCCCAACGTCCTGCCAACGAGCACTCCCTGGGACGTACCGGATCCGGGCAACTGCGCCAACGACGTACTCGAGAACACCGTTCCGCTCTATCCCATTCCGCTGCCTGAAGCTACATTTACACAAAATATGGATATCAACACCTTTGTTAACGAGACGGGCCACTTTCTCTGGACGTTTGGCAATGTGTCTGCCCGTGTTGACTACAACAATCCGACGCTACTCCAGGCCATGGACGGCAACTTCACTTGGGACGAAGACATGAACGTCATCAACTATGGTACCAACTCTTCCGTCCGCATCATTATTAATAATCCGCTTCCTGCGTAAGTTTACCCCACAGCTTCGATCATACAATGTCACATTCAGTCACTAATGCATCCTTATAGCCCGCATCCGATCCATGCCCACGGCTTGAACATGTACGTGCTGTCCGACGGCGCCGGCGACTACACCGACCAGGCCTTTGTGAGGACGGACAACCCGATGCGCCGCGATGTGCAAAACGTGCGCCCATTCGGCTACATTGTACTGCAAATCGAGACAAGCAACCCGGGCGCCTGGCCCTTCCACTGCCACATTGCCTGGCACGCAAGCGCGGGCTTCTTTGCCCAGTTCGTCTTCCAGCCCGACCAGATCCCCGACCTCGACTTTCCCAACAGCATCAGGGAGGGCTGCGACGCCTGGAACGCCTTCACCTCGGGTGTCCGGCCGAACCAGATCGATAGCGGGCTGTGAGCTGAGGAAATCATGCTTTTCTTCTCTTTTCCTTCTACCGTCAACTACCCATATAGACTTATTACATCATTACCCGCCGGCGACTTGGAGTAATGGGGGGCTTTCACGAGTCGAGGAGGCAAGCGGGTCAACGCATCTATCTAATACGGAGATTGGGAGCATCAGGCTGGTTTTGATCATTCTCTGCATATTATTCCAACAGATATCCCCCACAGCAAGATGTCACTTGTCCATGAATACATCTCAAATGAACAAAGATGATTTTTTTCCCACACCACTTTAATTATTTCTCTACGTCACCGTGATGACGTCTTTACTGTCTTTATCTGAGAGCAATCGCGATAAGAGCTGTATATAGTCGAATGTCTGTGGCATGCTATCTTGACCCTACCAACCAACCCGCAACGGCTCAAAATTTCACCTTGCAATTTATATATGTATTAGTAGCAAGCGGTGAATGGAATCCCGCGCCTCTGTCTTGACAGCATCTTTCTTCTTGCAATGCATATCTCCAAACACCCAGCTGCATTTCTACGGGGAAAAGTGTCTCTCGCGATTTCTGGATAAACATGAAGGTCTTACCTATTTGTCTCTCGTTTACTTTCCGCCTTCTCGGCCAGCGCATAGATGTAATCGACTTGAGGCATTTGTTTTATTTTTTTTATAATCTCATCACAGTATGCCAACGGTTGAATTTAGGTTCGATTGAGTAAACAATCCAAACAAAGAATCTCTCCGTCCTGTCCCGCTCCTCACGAGCGCGAGACACGGCAACGGCAGGGTTCGAAGACAAATCTCCCATTAGTGACAGTGGGGACCATGGTTCAAGGAACTGCGAGATTTTCCTACGCAAACGTTTCCGGCATTGTTCTCAACTTGATCGACATCGTCTTGGCACTTGTTCCAATCACACCGTTTTGAGTTTCTTGTTGATTGCAGAGTAGTACGATGCCTCGGATGCCTCTAGTAAAGGACGGGAACCGCGTGGAGTAACCATGGCTGTGCAGGCTATATATTCAAATCGGAAGGTTCACACTTCCTCAACCCAGATTTCTCTCTCGATCCGCTTTCACGACGTCGCTCGAACCGCTCGATGCCATACGATCGCATCCCGTGTCCGATGCGAGATTTCTCGCTTCTAGAAGGTCAAACAGGTCCGGTGAATCTCGTCGTCGCGTCGACGCGTGGTTCCCAGCTTTGCACAGCCCGATGCCATGGTCCCTTTCGACGTGAGGCTTTGCTATATCTGGCGAAGACGATTTACCCGGCGCGACGCAGCCCTGGTGAAAACTCTCGAGAAGGCGGGCTGTTGGCTTGAATGGGAGGAGTTGGTGCCCGTCTCGTGGCCTTGTCTCGATCTTGGAGATGGTTCTTGTAGCATAAATACTTGTCTTGTCTGCTGTCCCCGTCACAACACAATCCGAACTGCGTCGTATGATTTTCACATCTCGACAAGCGAAGCTGGTGAGGTCAGGCGAGCTGTTGCAGACCCATGTAATGGACGTTTGTTCGCGAACGGTATATACATCCGTGCGATGAGCTTTCTCGACTGCAGCGTATATGCCCGCAAGTAGGGGAGCGTGCTTTGCCTCGTATGTTTGTCGATCAACGCATTCTTTGACTTGTTTAGATAGAAATTGCAGTCGGCATTCGGATGCTAGAAAGTCGTTCTCATCACGAGATTAGGTGCTCAGACTCCAACATCAGTGGCCACGCTTGGGCGAAACCGTATTGAAAATCAAGAAAGCGTGGACGATGGAATCCTGGGATCAAATGGAACGACGGGCCGCCGTTCCATAATGCTTCCATGCAATTATTAGTAGACACTCGCGCGGATTTGTGACGAGGTAGATCACCACGGGGATTTCGGTATTCTACAAAGTCGAATTAGGGCTGGCGGCGCGGAGACGGAACGTTGTTGGAGAACATATGAAGCTGGACCAGGCGAAACGGAGTCTGGTTTGGGTGGGCCGGGGGCAATGTCGGTTCTGTCCGGGGTGGATCTTGGCAATCTGCCGGGCTGGGGAGTCCAACTTGAACTCCTGACAATTCCCCGGCAGCTGGGCCAAGTCTTTCTCGTACTTTTTCGGCTGCCTGTTACCCTTTGCCGAAGATGGAAGTCATATCTCGATTGTTGGTGATGCGATGGAAGGTGAGGTCAAAGCTGATCGGGTCGAAAAGTTTAGCTGAGCTGTAGCCGACAGTTCAACTCGTTGCGTGCCGAAGTACACTGATCCACTCCACCTTGAAGCAAGTAAAAGTCTTAGCTGCCTCAGTCGGATTCTTTCTGGTTTGCCTCTACCATTCGCCTGTCAGACGCCAAGGGAGGAAGTGCGTAGTGAGGTGGACTGCGAGTATACGTGTCACGCTGTGGCGGTTCACACCGAATCCGAAGAAGTCAGCAGCTTGCCGGCGTGGCTGCGTGGCAAGGTACTCTGTAGAGGTTTGTTTGTGGCTCAGCTGACAGCTAGCTGGCTAGAGAGATTCTCTGGGGACTCTTTTCTTGAACTGCAAGGAGCTTCCTTTTTCAACCAAGAGCTCTCTCCATGCGAGGTAGTCGCATAACATGACGGTGGCGGAGTGGATTTCAGTGCACAGCTTTGTTGAAAACTGGAGATCCAGGCGACACGCCGAGAAGAATGCGCGGTCACTGTGATGCTCAGCTTCGATGATCTTATGCATGTCTATAGAAAAATGCTTAGTAGAGACGATGGACGTCTCTGAAATCTGGGGACACCCGGCGGGCCGCCAGAAAAGAATAAGGCTTGGTGCGCTGTCAGTGCCAATGTTTGGACGCCAGTAGAGTTTGGCGGAAAACTGTAAACTGTTGACAATGTTCATCGTCGACTGGAGAGACCCTGACGACTGAATGAGCTCTCTCTTACCATTTCGTCAGGTCCTCTAATCTCCATCAGTCTGATCGCACGAGAACATGAGATGTGAGTGCCACTCAGGGAAATCCCAGGAACTGAATTGGCTCCGGGACCTTCTAATAAGGCTTCTTTTTCAGAGGCTGATCTGATCCCACCAAGTCGAGTCTCCACTTCTGGGTGTGCGACCAACCGCGGTTCATGCTAACAACACACCATCATACATGCATATGCGTGTTGTCAGACTGACTGATGACTCGCTGTTGCTAATGGTTGAAAGAACAAATGCCAGGTTGCGGCGCAGACGATGGAAGATATGGTTGCATTGCAAAAGGTGACATTGTCAAGAGCTCAACAGGGCAAGTCCTCCAAAAAGCCACGAAGCTTGTCATGACTGACAGGACTGGCGATAGTTTCTTGAAACTTTCTTTTGTCAGTCATGGACTGCGCACAGGGCTTCTTGTGAGATGCCGAACAGGATCAATAAGAAGTCTCTCGGTAGTGAAATCTGACGAGATCCGGCTGGGATCACAAAAGAGAAGGGACCCGACAGACTGTACGGAGTACGGAGTGGTCTGTATGTACGAAGTGGAAGGTGCCAAATTTAGCATTTATTCTGGCGCCTGTCATTTGTCAATCGGATTTTCGCGCCCCAGATGCCAAGGCATGTCAGATCCCTTGCAGCCATCAATTGAACGTAGATATGTAAAGTATTGGGATGTATTGTAATCAGGTTCTTTGCGGTCCCTATCGCGACAAAGATGAGCTTCACTTCATCAGTGTGAAGCAAAACTGACGAGGCGCATCAAATGTGAATGGATCTCCACGCCTTCTGAGCAGTGTCCAGCGTGCGCCACCCGGCAGAGGCACTGACTGGAATATGCAGCGGGCTGAGAGTTGGCAGGGGGGGGTTCCAGTAAGCATGTATATTCCAGCCCTTCCGGGGCCCAGAGCTACCTCTGAAATGAGGGCAGCAGAGTGGTGGGGTAGGTACATTACATTACCAGACAGCACTGAGCGCCAGTGTGGGTTCGGCGCTTGTCCCTTGCTGGCGAAATCCAAATAGGTTCTGGACTTCATTCATTTCTGGCCAACATTTGATTACCTTGTCGGCTATCCTCATTCCCGTGCTTCATTCCTTCTCTGCACACCTTTTGGTTCTACTCCTCACAAACATTCACTCGACGCTGCCCAGCAGTCGATCACTCCCACGAAAAGAAAGCCCCCGAGCGACAGATACCTCCGATCGCGAAACGCCAGGTAGCCACTTCCAGCTTTCAAGTCCGTCTGCACACCCGAACAAGGCCAGATCGAGCCTAGTAGACATTTTAGAGAGTCCAGCTAGACAGTCGACGCCGCACCGGAGACCGAAAACCCCAGATTCTGGAACCTGACTTGAGCCACTCCGATCTACCGTCATCGCACGACTCTCAGCTCCTTCGCGCATCTCACGACGCAAATACACGACCGCGACAATTGCCTTGCCTGGAGCCTGACCAAGATGCCGCTCTGTGGAGGGTCCAAGAACGTGCAGCGCAAGCTGGTCCTGCTGTATGTTCAGGTCTCCCCCGATCCGTCATGACGTATTTCTGCTACGGCGCTCCGTGGAGGGATCCGGCTAGGCGGGCGTCTTAATATGTGGGAAAAGCAATGCTGACGAAGCGCGATCGATCCTGCAGCGGCGATGGTGCCTGTGGCAAGACTTCACTGTTAAATGTCTTTACGAGAGGCTATTTCCCAACAGTCTACGAGCCCACCGTCTTTGAAAACTACGTCCACGGTACGCAGCTCGCCCACGAGTCATCTGCCACTGCGCGCAGTCCTCTGCAACCGGGTGCATCAGTTGCAGGCTTGCCAGAGAGAAACGACTGTCGCGCCGAGCGGAGGCACTGTATCGAGGAATTTACCTCATGCTGACGTGCTTGCAGACATCTTTATCGACAATGTTCACATCGAGCTGTCCCTCTGGGACACAGCCGGACAGGAAGAATTCGATAGGTTACGAAGTCTCTCCTACGACAACACCGATGTGGTCGTCCTCTGCTTCAGTGTCGACAGCAAGGACTCGTTAGAAAACGTGGAGAGCAAATGGGTCGGCGAAATCCAGGAGAACTGCCCCGGCGTGAAGCTCGTCCTCGTCGCCCTCAAGTGTGACCTGCGCGAGAACGGAGAGGAGAACGAGGATGAGGAGGCGCCCGCCGCCCCGGCCGAGGGTACACAACGCGAGAAGAAGCCCATGATTGCCTACGACCAGGGACTCGAAGTTGCCAGGCGGATCAAGGCTCTGCGCTACCTTGAATGCTCAGCTATGAGGAATCGCGGTGTTAATGAGGCCTTCACGGAAGCTGCAAGAGTCGCGCTCAGTGTTAAGCCCTCTGGTGAGGGCGACTCAAAGTGCTCCGTCATGTGAGAGCACAATCAACAACGTCACGTGCATCATTTGAGTACTGGTGGAGGGCCCCGGAGGATGATGCTCCAGCACGGGAGCACGCCATGATGACATCTGAAGATGGACATTCCTCGGCCAAAGTCTTTCATTTGCGATTTTGATCCGTTCAAGCAAAGAAGGAGTGCAGGAGTTCAAGTGGAAAGAATACCTTGTTGTTTGTTTTATCGTTGATTTTTCGCGGTGCCCAGGCGTGTAACCGGTCAAAGTTGTCTCAAACTCTGGGCAGCTTTTCCAGGCACAAAAGCCGGCACCGTTTTTTATCTCTGCGGGTACTGAAGTTCACTGTGGGACTCGTAGAAGACTTTCTCTGTACATATGGCATTTCCCTTTTTGTTCAATGGCATACGACTTGGCGGTCCATGCCTTTTGTTGGTTTTAATAGACTTCGGAACTAGCTTATGTAGCGACGGAATCGAACTCAAAACGCAAAGAAATCACGATTCGAGAAATGCAGGTATATAGCTTGGAATGTCTTGAAATCCTCATATATATGAATGTGGCAGTCCAGATGGTGGTGGACGGCCCTTGTGATCTATCAAGTCAGCACAGCATTGTCCTCAGAGAGCACAAGTCCAAGACAGGCCTCACCCCGAGTTTTTGCGCCATTGATCAGCAAGCGCATATGCTTTATCTGGAAGCTATGTTGGACGATTATTCTCTCCACTATTTCGTGGCCAGCCAGTACCATACGAAAATCACTTCTGCTTAGGTTCTCTGAGTATAAGCTTTCTTTTTGCCCGATCAATTCTCCTCTTTTCAGTATCAAACAGCGTACCTCTCCTACGGGTACTGTATTGCCGTAGAAATGGAAAGCCGCATTATTTTGAGCATCAGGTCGGATATCCAGAATTGAGTGACCATGGGTGATCAAGACGGACGTGTTGGTGTCTTGACGGTTCTTGGCAAAAAATCTCGGGCAAGTCGGCAACGGACCTATGATACAGCTCGACTCCGAGATATTATAGTAGCCCCAGTCTGTGCCTCGGATATCATTCCAATCAATCATCGACAGGCAAAACGACTCGCTTCCCGTCCTTGATCTCCCCTATTCGAATAAGATTAGCCTTGCGGGCCCCCCTTGCAACTTGGACGGCGTATCATCTGCCCCTATCAAGACCCTCATGTACTCGCAGCGGGTCCAGGAACAGAAAGAAGATTTTCGGAAAATAAGAAACAAAAACAGGGGAAGGTGGGATTTCCCAACTCACGCTCGAGATACTCCGTGACCTGACCGTAGTCCTTGCACACGTGGAGCCCGCCCCAGCTGCCGTCGCCGGGCCCGTTGTCGTCCGAGTCCGTGGGCCGGTGCGGCTCCGTCGCCAGGTCCGCCGCGCACATGACGCCCTGCCGCAGGTAGTCGATGCAGTGCAGGTAGTGGCTGTTGTAGTCGTGCGGCAGGTGAGAGGTGTCGTTGGTCGCCAGCCCCGCGTAGATGTGCGTCATCATGAACAGGCAGTGCAGCTGGTGCGTCATGGTCGTCGTCGAGAAGGTCTCCCGGTCGGTGCCCCAGCCCGTGCCGCCTGAGATGGTATGAGTCAGTATGCGTTATTATTGTTGGGTTGCGTGCGCTGCGAGACTTCGAGGCAAGGTGCCATCAGATTCGCAGCCAGGGGTCAACATACCGGGAAACATTGTCTTCCACTGCTCCAATACCCCGTCCGCCATGAGCTCCGTCGTGTTCCACGGAACGAAGCTGGCGTCTGCGTCAAACTTTACGACGGTCGTGTCGACTATAAAGCATGTCAGGAAATCCAACTCCAGAGGGCATCCAATATCTCCCCCTTGGGTATCACTGACTCGTTGGCCCCTTGCCCTGGAAATCCCCTCCCACCTGCGGCGTCTCCGACGGCGGCCGCGAGTTCTCCTGCTGCCGGAATATCACGATGGTCAGGAGCGCAATAATCACGACTTGCAGGATGGTCCCGATGAGCCACCGATTCGAGTGCAGCGCGTCCCTCTTCCGCCGCACGTCGTGTCCTGGTGGTGATCGTCGCGATGATTTCGAAAGCCACTGCTGCTTCTCCTCGTCGCCCATGAGCGAGTCCTCCACCTCGGTGCTCGACAGCAGTTCTTCCCTGTCCTCCATTGTCGATACCGACTCGTACGTCTTTTCCCGTGACTCCATGATGAGCAGATTCGAGTTTTGTTCGTCGCTCAAGACTTCTGATGTTGATTTTTTAGTGCAGTTTGTGTGATTTTGGTGTGTTTTTCGTCCAGTAGAGGCTGCGTCGTCCCACTGGAGTTTAGTAATGGCGAGGAGTCTTGATACTGGGGATTGTACTGTTATAAGCAGATGACGGGCTCAAGGGCCGAGTCCGGGGAACTCGCGTCTCATACCATTCTCCCATCCGGCTAGCATGCCTCAGCTCGCGGGCGGTTGCAGGCCATGGGGCATCTGAGACGACATGACCAAGGAGGAATACCACGGTAGAATTGGCGAGCTGGATGGTGCCTGGCCTGATGTTTGGTTTCGCCATGCACCTTCGTTCGATACGACCCCGGACTGACACATCTCGGCGCAGGGGTGCTCGCGCAGACATGGGATGGGGAGACATGGGTCTGGTTGGGAGGCGAGAGAGGCTATTTCGACTACAGACTGGCATTCAACTTGTGCTGTGAACTTTGGGCATTAAATCAATCGTATCAACAATACACAATTTCACTTGAGTATATGATTTCAATTAAAGCATCATTCTCCCATATCATAGAAGCTGGTAGATCGTGACTATGCCGGCGATCCGTTGCTCGTGTGGGGAACAGGTTTGGCGGCTGCTGGGCTCGGTTTCAACTGCGTTACAGAAGCCAAGACTTGTCGATGATCCACCCATTTCCAGGTGTCCGGGCGTCTGATGTTCTTCCTTACCAATAAGAGCCGGAGAATATTGCCTGTGTGCATAGGTGGTCATGTATTTGATTTCCTTGTGTATTTTGTAGTTTGTTGTAATTGGGTGCTTTTCCGTCAATTGCGGCGGAGAGCCGACAGAGAAAACCAGGGGTCGTTAGGAAGGAATGGAAATAGCCTGTAAAATGTGAACGAGAGGCAAACCCCGGGAAGATCTTACCTAGTTTTGACTTCGAGAATAGAATCAGCAAAACAAAATAGCATACAAGCGTTGTCTTTCGATAATAAAATGGGTAATGGCTACTTGCACGTTTTATGTTCACTTTGCCGTCGTCGTGTATTTTGGTTTGGTGGCTCCTGCTCAGGGGTCGTTCATCAACTATAAATCTTCAGATGGCCGTGGGAAAGATTATTCATCAATGGTGATGCCTCATAAGGTCTGGAAGAATGAATAGTATAGATTAACCGACCCAACCGTGGGCAAGTAGAGAGAATGAAAGTCAGGCGCAGAACTGATCAGCATTGTGTGACGATTTATAGCAATAATACATGTTGATTGAGCGCATGGGAGAAAGCCGTCATATATTTCCTGACCAGACTGTGGTATTTCTGTCTACTTCTTATGTGACCAGGTCAACGTCAAGAGCGATGAGCCGTTGTCCATATAGGGCCGTCCATCCTGAACTGATCACCCATCGTCGCACCGCCATAATATCTCCACCGATCCCAATATTACCTTCCCGGACTATTCTCCCGAGAATCGAGCCATGTGAAGTCTCCAAAAACTTGCTGTCGGGCCTCCCGGCCGGAGATGGTCCGCCTCGAGCGTACCTGCCTAGAGCTGGAACTGGCATTGGCCGAAACCTGCTTTCAATTAGCTCAGATCGCATTTAGGCATGGGTTCTCCTCTCTCATACCTCGCGTACGACCCTTTTCAATTTCGTCTTGATCTTCTTCAAAGCCTCGGAAGACTTCGATTTGAAGAGAGGCAAGCTCATGTTGTCTCGTTATTACTGTTTGTTCTGAGGTTTGTGTGTATCGACTGTGTGGTTTTCTGATCTGGCAAGGACCGAAAATAGAACATGGTCGACATTTCGTATTTATAGGTAAACATTGACCTTCATCGATTCACAAGAGATGGTGTCTGTTGTCGTGAAGCCTCAACTCGCGTATGAGTCGATATCAAGGGGTGACTTGGAGTATATTGTCACTTGCGCGACTGCCCCGTATACCTAATAACGATGGCTCGACGAGTCTCTTAGAGTAGTGAACAACGACCATGTTTTCTATTGTTAAACACTTTAATTTGCTGGCTTGATATACGACGGCTAAGCATCACCAGATTGGAGTCGCTGAGCATAATGTGTCTAGATCGGCAGATGCATTCTCCAATTCAAGACGTTCGCTTGGTTGAAATTAAAGCAAGCTCTGAGAGTTTCGTGGTTCTTTTGAGAGTAGACAAGCGTAGGTATAGATGAGATAATATATTTATGTCCACTACCACCATATCTGCGAAGGTTGATGTCGATTTCGAATGACCTACCGTCTACTTCGTACCTTCACCAACGTGCCGCCACATATGTGTTGACAAAATTGACGGTCGACTTATTCCTCGTCTCCTGACTCCTTCAAAGGTTTCGAGCTAGAGCACATTGCTTGTCTGCCAGGCAATAAGTCGTGATTATTGGTATCTGGGACATGAGCATCACTCGCCGTGGTGTTCTGCGAGTTCAGCCATGCCTTCCCCTCGGCGGTGAAAATGAAATGATCCTGTACACGATTAGCTGATGTTAGTTGCTGGGAGGAAATGTGGTCTCTCACACTTGCAATGGATTTCGTGCGCTTCGGCTTTGTTGGGGGCATCGGTCGTGCATCAGGCATCTTTGGCGGTGCGATGGAGCCTTGGGTATGTTCTGAAGGTGGGTGAGATTGGGCTTTGAGTCAACGAATAGTTCTGAAGTCTTCCAGCGACAACAAGTATATGAATGGAGACAGCTGAGTAGTTCTAAAGAGGCAGTAGCCAAGTCGTAACAGAAGACCCGAAGTGGATGTGATACGCTGCTCAAGGTTGGTATGATTCATCTACTTAAATACTTGTGCAACAAGACTTTGCTAGATGAGCCAAGAGGAAAAGGTTGGTCTCAATGGTAGTGAACAAAGAAAATATCATCAATAATGGACAAAAGAAAGCATCGATGACAATGGATGTAAGTTGTCAAATCAATCCAGGGTTGAGTAGACAACGAGCGGCATCGAGCAGGATCAGTTTTTCATATCCAACTCAACAATCCCATTCTTCTCGACCCATGCGCAAGCACTGTATACCGGACTCGCTCACCGCTATATTTGCATGAGGATATGCCAATTGCCTAATGGAGGTGCCGAGCGGCCTATCATAGATTCAAAGCCTTTTTTCGCAGGCCATTTACGAATTCCTGGTCGCCATATTTCCCTGAACGTTCGCGGGCTTTGTTGTCTGCCTCACGCGCCAACTGATCTCTTTGTTCCAGAGCCGCGAGACGCTGTTCCCTGTCCTTGTCGAGTTCCGAAGCATCAGCTTGCATGGCTGCGAGTTTCCGTGCGCGCTCCTCTTCGGCGGAGGCATCGTTGGGCTTGCTTCCATTGTTGGCTCCATTCCTGTTCGAGTCCCTGCCATTCTGATAACCATTGTTTCGTCGTTGATCCCGGGGTCGTCTTTCATATCCGTTGCGATTGTCCCGATCATCATCCCTGCGCCTGCTTTGGTCATATCCGTCATCTCTGTCGCGGGGCTCGTCGCGCCTTCGCCCAGAGTCTCGAGCGTCCTGACGATCCTCGTCCACGTCTCTGCGCCGTCCATTACTGGACCTCTCTTCCGAATAGTCGCGCCGGCTCTTGTATCTGTCTCCATCTGCCCTTGAAGAACGTGGGCTTCTGGATCTGGGTGTTCGATCTTCGGAGTCTGAACGGCGGGTGCGGTGACGGCGCTCGCGGTCTCGATCGTCGTCGCGGTCTCTAGAGTCAGAGCGTCGGTGGCGGCGATGGCGGCGCTCGCCATCTCTCGAGCGTGATCGGTGTCTGTGACGATGCCGCCTTTCGGATCGATCCTCCCGTCTGGAGCTAGACCTTTCCTCGGACTTTCCCATCATGGCCAACAGCTGGCGCTGTCTTGCAGGATCCTTCATCATGGCCGCATAATGTTCCTGCTCTTTTCGCTTCATGGCGAGGAGAGGGTCTTCCCTAATCTTCATGGCGGTATCCCGATCGGTATTCGCATTCTGGAGTGCCATGAAGCTGGACTGGCCGGCCTGTTTCTCAAGTTTTTGATGCTCGTTGCCCTTGAGAAGGTTGTCTATCCGCCGCTTGCCCAAGAGGAAGCCCTCGAGCTCTTCGGTCGTGCCGCCCTGTCCATCGCTGGGGCCTTGGTACATCCATTCCACGCGGTCGACTCGTTTCTTCCCGCCGGCCGCTTCAAGTTGTCGTTGCAGCTCTTCTTTTCTGTGAAATGTGGTGTTAGTGCGGCTGCGACTCTATGTTGAGACATGGGAGTACTCACTGCCGCTCTTCCTGGATCTCTTTCAGTCGCTGATCGGTCTTTTTCTTTTCGGCTAGGGCTTTTGCTTCTTCTTCAGCAACCCGGACTTGGTTGCGCATAAGTCCGGGGTGGAAGGACTTCTTCAAGTTGAGACTGTGACAAGTGTTAGCTGGGTGCTTGTTGGGCGCATTGCCACTGTTTGGGCTACTTACTCTCCGCCTCCCATCTTGACGGTATTGATCTGTCGCGCGGGAAATTATGTGGTACAAAAGGTTGGCAGATTTCTCTTATATGCACAGTAGATGCACAGTAGAGTGCCGTGGGTATAGGATTGTAGCGACAGCAAGAACTGCTTGTTGGAACAAATGTGTTTTGCGACCTGGGCCAGGAAACAGTGGTATGAAGGTAGGAGATATTATTGCCACATGCCTGCGGAAGCCCAGCCACGTTTGCACTGGCGGGTCAAGCAATTCCGCGCCAACGTAAGGCAAACGGACAGAGGCCCCACCAATTAACCCGCAGTGACAACCCTGCGAGTGGACCCTTGTTGATGGGCTGGCTCAGTGACCCGCCAGCCCGCGTGTGAATATTTGTTAGTGATTGAAACGTCGTTGAGTGAAGGTCTGAGGTCAGCGCTGGACTGACTGCGACTGCCACTGCTGAACTCCCGTCCCCAGGCAACCAGAGCTCCGATAAGATAAGCGCCCTCCGCTTCAGCGCCCTCGACCCATTTACCGCAGCTGCAACCTGGGAGCCAGCCGCCATTCGCAATCATTACCACATCACAAACACACATTTACCTCTTCCCCCTCTCAACACCTAATCAGAGTAGCAGCACATCTCAGCATTGTGCCTGGTACCCAATTACGACTCTAGCTAAAACAGGATATCATCTGCAGCAAATCTACGGATAGAGCACCCTCTAGCTCGGCACACATATTCCTCCGTCTTCCTTCGCCTACCGCCATCATGTCTGACGACGATTTCATGCAGGAGTCGGACGACGAGCAGTGAGTGGATTGTGCTCCGGCCCGCTTGGCTCTTCTAACCGTCACGTAGGTACGACTTCGAGTACGAAGATGACGACGACGAGGAGTCGGGCGATGTCGACATCGAGAACAAATACTACAATGCCAAGCAGATGAAGGGCTCCGAGCCCGAAGACGCCATAACCGAGTTCCTTGGAATACCTGAGCTGGAGAGCGAAAAGGGCGATTGGGGTTTCAAAGGTCTCAAGCAAGCCATCAAGCTCGAGTTCAGGCTTGGCAAGTACGATGATGCAGTCGAGCATTATACCGAGCTTCTGACCTATGTCAAGTCGGCCGTTACCCGAAACTACTCGGAAAAGTCTATCACGAATATGCTCGACTTTGTAGAGAAGGAGGCCGGTAACGAGCAGGCTCAGAAGTGCCTGGAGAAGTTCTACTCGTTGACCCTGGACTGCTTCCAGAGTACCAACAATGAGCGGCTCTGGCTGAAGACCAACATCAAGCTCGCCAAGCTCCTGTTGGATCGAAAGGACTATCTCACTGTCACCAGAAAGCTTCGAGAACTCCACAAGGCATGCCAAAGAGAGGACGGCTCCGACGATCCCAACAAGGGCACTTACTCCCTCGAGGTATACGCGCTCGAGATTCAGATGTATTCCGAGACTCGAAACAACAAGCAACTCAAGGCTCTGTACCAAAAAGCTTTAAAGGTCAGATCTGCTGTTCCCCATCCCAAGATCATGGGTATTATTCGTGAGTGCGGTGGAAAGATGCACATGAGCGAGGAGAACTGGGAGGATGCACAGAGCGACTTCTTCGAATCGTTCCGCAACTACGACGAGGCTGGCTCTCTGCAGCGCATCCAGGTTTTGAAATACTTGCTCCTCACCACCATGCTCATGAAGTCGGACATCAACCCCTTTGATTCACAAGAGACCAAGCCCTACCGCAACGATCCCCGAATTGCTGCCATGACCGAGCTTGTCGATGCCTACCAGCGTGACGACTTGCATCAATACTCCAAGGTACTCCAATCAAATCAGGACATACTGGGTGATCCTTTCATTGCCGAGAACATTGATGAGGTTACTCGCAACATGCGCACCAAGGGTGTGGTCAAGCTCATCGCACCCTACACACGCATGAAGCTAGCCTGGATAGCTCGGCAGTTGAAGATCCCCGCCGTCGAAGTGCAAGACATTCTAGGCTTCCTCATTGTGGATGGCAAGATCAATGGAAAGATTGACCAACAGGCCGGAACTTTGGAAATCGAATCTGGTGGCGATATCGAGCGCGTCAAGGCCATTGATACCTTGGCAACGTCACTTTCGGCCATGTACAGCACAGTCTTTGAGGGCAGCGGCTTGAAGCATGTCGAGGCTCAGGGCCCAGAAGGCGTGGAAAGTGTTAAGAAGAAGATGGACACGCTCATGGACCACTCTACTTTCGGTACGAAGAGAGGCGAGAGAGTACCGTTGAGCACAAAGTGATCCGAGTACATTGATGCTGCACAAACACGTCATGAGCGACTTGCAAGAACGACAGTGGGTAGAGATCGTTTGACGGTGATCCAGAGTGGAGACGGGCCTCAACACTGATGATCGTTAATATTATGCCTTAACTCAACGACCTGAAACGACGACAGTGAAGTTGAAGGAAGCTCTGGGACAACCATGCGGTTTTGCGGACAGTGTCTCCCCGGCTCAGCGAGGACAGTGTCTCTGCGGATCAGCGAAAAGTGTGAGCTCAGATGAGAGACACCGCGAGGCACAATAAGGAGCACAAACCGAGAGTTGTTGTAGACACGAGGGCTCCGTACTGTATGCTCTAGGGCTGTTCCTTGCATTCTACGTGGGAACATATAGATATTAGGACCATAACTCAACCCGCTACTAAAACTATGACAATCCTCGAGATGTTAGGGAACGCCACATGATGTCCACAGTCTCAGGTACTGTATCCATCAGATATACTTAGTAATTGCAAAAGAGAAGGGTGCTTGCCCTAGATTTGGCCGAGTTCCACGGCTTCGTGCTGCCATTCCATCACGGGAAAGGAGACTAGCAATCGATAGGTAAAAGAAGACAGTATCTGGTGACATGTAGATCTATTGCCAGTGAACGTTGTGATACATAGGTAACAACCTTGCTGCCTACATGGGCATCGTCTGTGCATGAAAACGCAACGTCATGGGGTTCAAAGTGATGGACTATTGTGGCGCTCGGGCTCTATACTGTCCCTGAAAGACATGGACATCTGGCCCAATCGAGCAAGTCTCTCACCAAGACAATTGGCCATGGTGAGACGAACGAGGTGGTCTCTTCGACTACTGCGTACTAGATGTTCTGGAATCTATCGTTAGTGGCGATGATTCCACAACAGTGGATCGATCTATTCAGATAATCTTCACGATAGTAGTGAGCCATGGCAAACGGTTTGGTATACTGCCGCGGGAATATTCGGCTCCGAGTAGGGAACCGTATGAACGACTGCCTGGCTATCCAATGTGTTCTTAGCAATTATGATGGGAAAAACAAAAGTCACGAATTGAGTGCTTCGATGCGTTACGAGCGTGTGATCAGCAAATATCTCGGGTCTTTCTCGAGTCTCCTGTCAAGAAATACGGGTGCCTAAAAGAGAAAATGGTCAAGGACTAAACTGCTCGTGGTTGAGGGGCGTGATTGCCCATTCAGTATAGCATGGTCCTCAAGATGTGAGCAGCAGTGTTCTGGTACAACACTTTCCGTGGCAGACAAAATTCGAGTATAGCATTCCCTCGGGTTCTTGGTAAAAGCCGCGGTAGGAAGTTTTGTACCGCCATTGGTCACGCGCCTTATACACTTACACAACAAGACCGCGACTCATTGGTCAATTTCTCCAGGCCACGAAGGCATCAGTGAATGATCGACATGAGCTAGTACGGTGCCTGGACCTATATCCAGCCTTCGGACATGTAAATGGCCAATTTTCCCGTATGCCGGTACTCTCTGGCCAATGTGGATACGGTACGTATGACCTCTTCTTTCTAGCGCAGCCGGTCCATCCTCCAGAGGATTCGAAGGGACCTCTCAACATTTTCTCACGAGTATCGGATCATCATGCAAGATATCGGAACGCAGGGATCACCGGGCTCAGTCGACAGGCCTCAACAATTCCACGGGCTAGAATGTCTCTAAGCACGTCACAGAGCCATGCCCAAGCCCAAGGTGAAAGAAGATTGTCTCCTAGACAGCGTTGGCATCAAGGATCCTGAGGAGATAACTATAGCAAGGATGACGGTAATTAGGAGCATACGCCTCGAGACTTATAATTCGTAAACGCTCCCGGCAAGCCGGTAGCAACGCAGACTTGAGAAGAACCCGTAAAGGAAAAAAAGCAGACACTTTGCTCCAACTACTGCAAACACTGCCACATCATCACAGTAGCCCCTCACCAATCCCACCCACAGAAGTGAAAGACGAGATTCCCGTCGCGATGGACTGGACAAGCTTATTCCGCACGTACGGAACTGCTGGCGACCAATGACTCGAGCCTGATGGCGGTAGCTCGCACCAGAGTGGTGATCTCGTAGGCCCATCCCCTAGCTACCAGGCCCGAAGCGGAAATCATCATAGGGCTAGCGAGATACCCCAACTCCCTAGGACGGTCGTGCTTCTCCGCATGCCCGAGAGACAATAAAGAGGAGCCCCCGGCGCTCGCGAGCTAGGCCCTAGGATCGACTTAGCTCGGGACTTTAATCCCACATGGCCATTGGAGAAAAGTCTGGGGAAAACGGGGTCAAAGTTCGAGATGCTGCGTGTATTAGCGCGTATCTCGCAGAGGTTGCGATGATGATTGCTCAGAAACCAAAGGACTGCTTCGCACTAAGGGCGGTGACAGGGGTCGACCTCGAACCATACGGTGGCCCGGCGATGACGGCAGTCGAGTTCGAAGTGCCCACGCTTGCCTGGGACCTCTTGGCCCCAGGTTTAGATCGAACGAGCAGCTAGGCAAGGCTAAGGCAAATCGCGGAGTCGTGGAGATCACCCCAGGTTTGCAAGATGCCATCTGGGTAGGCATTTTGCGGGGAAAGGGGATCCGATCCGGGGAGATGGGTATAAAGAGAAGGGAGGTTCGCTCGAGTATAACCTATATCTATCTTCTGCTTGAATCATTCTCTCAGTCAACATCTTCCCAGAACAGTACTCGGATCCGATCTCGCCTCCAACCTACATCCAACCAGCCCACTCGTAGCAAGCCCGCCATCATGGACCAAAAGAATGTACCCAAGGAGATGAGCTCCGACGAGGCGTTGCAGAAAATGAGGACGGGAGGAAGCATCGCAATTACTCCAGAGCTCTTCGAGAAGCTATACCTACAGCCCCAAAACAGAGTCCATGGAGATCTACGGAGGACATTCGCCAACCCAACGCCAATGTTCGTATGACCTTACAGGAAGACACGCCACAGACTATACTGACTGTTCTCACAGTGCCATCATTGGCTTCCTCATGTGCCTGGGCCCGTTGTCCTGCGATCTGATGGGATGGCGCGGTGCTGGAGGCAGCGGTGCGGCCAACATGTAAGTCAACTTGACTCTTTATCACCGACGATGGCACGATACTGACTGGTCATACAGTGCTGTTTACTTCTTCTTTGGCGGTGTCCTCATGATTATCGGTGGTATCCTTGAGTTCTTCCTCGGCAACACCTTTCCCTGTGCTGTGTTCCTCAACTATGGCGCCTTTTGGATGAGTTACGGCGGTACTCTGCTGCCTCAGTTCAACGCCTACGCCGCCTACGCACCCGCCGATGCCACTTCGCCTGCTGCCGGTCTCGAGACTACTGGATTCAACGCGAGTTTCGGTAAGAAGATCACAAAATATGGCTTGTGTAAATGCGAAATACTAACATCATAAATAGGATTCTTCACCCTGTCTCTCGGAATCGTCACCTTCATCTTTCTCCTGTGCTCCGTCCGAACCAACGTTGTCTTCGTCATCATCTTCCTGTCGCTCACCATGTGCATCGGTTTCATCACTGGTGCCTACTGGCAGCTGGCCAAGGACTATGCTGGAAACGCCGCGTTTGCAGGCAAGCTCCTAGTCGTAAGTTTCTCTCTCTCAAACATACACCTGACTAAAACGGGTTCTTGCTAACACTTGTGATGTACAGGGTGCCGGTGCCTGCTCGTTTGTCACCACGGCCGGCGGCTGGTGGTTGCTGCTCGCGCAGCTGCTCGCCTCGGTCGACTTCCCCTTCAACCTTCCCGTCGGAGACCTCAGCACCGTCATCAAGGGTGCCAGCGATCGCAAGAGAATGGCCGTCTAATCGAATTTGTCCCTACGAGATCTTTACGGGTTACGCAATCAAGATTGCCATGAAGAGTCGAGCTGGAACATTGAATCGGACGAACAAGGGATACGGATCATTACGACTAATATGATATATCTGAGGAATTGCAAGCGTCAGTCTTTCATGCCTTTGTGTTTAATCAGCATAAAGTCATGTTTAGCTAAGGAGAATAATTAATATTATACCCAATCATATCTTCAAGGAACACGTTCTATCATGTGTGAGGCTCCTATCTGACAAAGCATTGCTTGAATATCACACAATCATATCCCTGCCCTGAGTGATGGTCTTATACTCGAGATATGCACCATTGTTGGCTAGAATCAGCTGATGCGGTGCCTCGACCCGGCATCGATTGCCAAGGGTGATGTTTGGCGCCATGCATCGCGGGATGAAACAGCAGAATCGAGTATAAGCAGTGACACCTATCAGTCGAGTACCGGGGTTCCATCGCGGCAGATGTGGTCGAATGCAGAACATGGAGTCTGTGGGTACGCGCAATCCTGGTACGAGTCCAGAATGCAACGGCGCCCGCTTCCAGAATGATTCTCCGGTGACATTGAAGGATTTCCAAGGAGAGCCGCATTCGATGCGGCGACCGAAGGAGGGAGAGAGTCAGCCAGATCTTATCCTCTTTACCGTAAACCGACCGGCAATAAAATGTACGCGTCCCTCTGCTCTGTCTCTCCCGCTTGCAACTCCCGATTAGGAAGCCAGCCTAGAGCTGAACGCGAGTCTTGGCTGACCCCAAAACGGGAATCACCTGGGTTTTCCTGCTTCTCATGTATATTGCATTGCACTGCGACAAAAAGTGCGGGGGTATTGACTCTGTAATTTGGGAATAGAGCGAATGAGAACCAAATGTTCATTACCCCGAAATCAAGCGAAGCATTCATCTGGTAACTGGTTTATGGTAAAAGAAGTAGGTGGAGCAAGTGACCAAAGAAGGGATTCGTCACCAAAAACCTGCTCGAGATACAACGACCAAAAGTCTTTCTACGAGCATGAATCCAACGACATGCAGAATCATCAATATGAAAACGCCAAGTCCAAAACGTCAATTATCATAATGCGCACATCATCGCAGCAATCTTTAATCGTGGGCATCATGGTGTGAAACAACTGCTCTGCCAAACACTCGACTCCCCGAGGCGAGAAGCGCAACTTCCGGATCGGGCAACCCCCCGATGACAACATCAATGCGGGATCGGCACAAGGTCCTCCACTGGTAACGGGAGGTCGATCCCTCCTCCCATGCCCTTCCCTCCCTTACGAACCCGGCCCAGCGGACCCCGTTCGAGTTCGTCCAAGCCATACAAGGCCCAATTGCGGGAGCGTTTCCTGCTCTGGGGTCTGCTCATCTGGGCAGCTCACAACATGTGTCTGTCACGAGCATATTGGAAGAAGAAATGAGCCTCCTCCCCTTCATCTGCTGCAGTGGGACAGGATCGACCCCGAGACCGACTTGATATTAAAGCTGAGGCGCACCTTTCATATCTGTCGTGCGGCGCCCCCCTTCTCCTCTCTTCCTTTTTGAAAGGTCACATGAAGAGAGGCGCCTGGCTTCGACGTCGCCTCCAGCTCGTCAAAGGCCGTTTCTTCGACACCATCATGTTCAAGCGCCGCGACTCCGCCGTCGTGCTCGACGATGCTGCCGACGCAGCCGTCGCCGCCGTCGCGCAGCACCGCGCCGAGGCCGAGGCCAGGCTCGAGGGCAAAATCGAGCCGCTCGTCCCCTTGTCGTCGCATCGTTCGCAGGACCCCCGCAAGCCGCCCCTGACCAGGCGGCGCCGCGCGAACGCCGCCGCCGACAGCACGGCGACGAGGGACTCGCTCCGGGACTCGAGGCTGTCGTTTGTAGGGCAGCAGTTTGCGATATCCGCGGTCACGGCGGGATGTGGCCAGGGCCTGGGCTGGAGTGCCCCGCAGCAGGAGGCCATCACCGCCACCGCCTCGTCGCACGAGGGCATGTACCGCGAGGATGGGGGCGACGAGGACGGAGACCACGGGCGGCCCGTGTTCCAGCGGTCGAACAAGTGGCGCAGCCGGTTCCGGTACAGCATGCTGGACCCGTCCATGGGCCTCGGCGAGGCGGCCGCGCACCACAGCAACGACGAAGACGCCGCGTACTCGGAGCAGGCCAACTACATCCGGCTCATGATGGAGTCGGGCAGCTTCGACCCGCAGCAAATCAACCTGCGCGGGGCCTCCCTCGACGACCCCAACTTCCAGACGGCACTGCACGCCGCCCTGGAGAGCTTCCCGCCGGGCATGGCGGCCCAGATCATCGAGGCCGCCGAGACGTACTACGACCCCGAAGAAGAAAAGCACGAGCGCCCGGTATCTTCATACAAGAAGTCGAGATTCAGCATCTCCGTGGCCGGCAAGACGGCCTGGCAGGATATCCGGAGGGCGAGCAACCGGTGGTCGAGGGTCAGTCCTCCGCGGCGAGACTCGGACATTAAGCTGTACCGGTACCAGAAGCCGAGGCTCAGCAGACGGGTCTGGTCTCGGCTTTCCTTCTCCGGGAAGAGGACTGGGTATGAGGCTTATTGATTATGATCAGCGTGTTTGAATTTCATGGCGCTTTTGGCACGAGGCTTTGTGCTTCCATGGTGTAGGAGATGGAGTCGGAAGAGGTTCAATTGCATGATTCCCAGTATTCTATTTTCTCAATTATTATAGCGATATGTTTTGTTTTGAATCGATACAGATGTCTATTGATGACTAATTCGTCACTTGATGGTTCTCCGTGAAGGACACTGGGCACTGAATCACTGAGCCACTGAGCCCCTGAGCCCCTGGTTCACTGATTTGTTGCGAGCCCTCAAGGTTCCCGTGGTACATCTTGCAGGACTTTGATTTGTACCTCATGGTATGAGGTGTATCGTTAGAAGAACGACAGCCTCTGATCAAAGTACCTCTTCTGTTCGAAACGTATTTCTTGTTGCCTAAACGATCCGTTCTTCATCGATCCGTTTCGGCATTCCCCATAACCCAACGAGTGAGTCACCGAACTGTCAAAGGGAAGGCAATCACGTCATCTGGTGTTCGGAGGCCTTCAAAGAAATAGAACGGCCGAAGGGCATAAGGAAAGGTATGAAATGCTGGTTGGGCGCGATATAGCCTGACCGTGGCTTGGTCTGCCTACATTAGTCCAGAGGACTCGGTGTATATAATCAAGCCGATGTGCTGAAAGCACTAACAAACGCCCGAATTCTGCTTGTAATTTCTGTCCTATGAGAAGTGGAGTGAATTGAGGCAATGCTAGGAGTCAAGAATCGCATCTATATCGATATGTCATCTTATAGCCAACCTCGGAGCCTATACTATTCGGGCCTTTGCTGCCTAATAAGATCAAGCATGTATGCTGGGTTAGTGTAGTTCTTGACCCCGTGGGGTTTCTGCATTCCAAAAGTCCGTTGAATTACGGCCTTATGCAATGAGTTCTGTACGAGCCCTACGTGCATTGAAACCTTCTTACCTCGAGTGTATTCGATCTACCAATGACCAGCCCCAGAATGCGCCATACATGTCCATCAAGGTCACCAACCTCGATAGAGACGGATGGAATCTCGGGGAAATGGAAAAGATTTGTAATGTATGGGGCTTTGGATTATAAGACGCTCGTTCCCCGTGCCCAGGCTCCACTCCCTTCTTGACTTTTAGTCCAACCAGAAAACACCAAAAATAAAATGTAAGCAATGCAGGTTGAGAAGTTTCACCCAATCATTGCCGAGTCCGAAGTCAACAAACCTTGGCCGAAACCCGAGATGCGCTTTTGCCAGACAGCCCGATTGTTACCGACGCAGACCGACGACAACAGAACCTCGGTGTAAAGTTGTACAGGAAATGACGTGACGAACGTGGCTGAGAGGCGACGACGCGGCGCAGAAGATCCAGCTGCAATGACTACACGGCGGAGACCGAGGACCTCCGGGTTTCACTGCGTGCATGAGCCGGCGATGCTGTACAAACGAGGCAGCCAAGGGAGGCCCCTTGGCTCCTTGTACGCGACTGGCCAAGCAGCTGGTTCGAGTTCAATCGCTGTATCTATAATCTACACCTCCCGGCAAGCCGAGAAGCAACGACGAGTGCGGGCTTCACATTATGATCGCCTTGGTTCCGGGCTTCAGCTGGTCATCTGGCCTGCCAATATGTCGGCCGCTGCAGGATACGGGCGCGAGTCTCTTGATAGAAACATACGCAGGACGGACTACCACACAATCGCCGGCAAAGGCAGCGACTTGGCCACTGGGCGACGCGCGAGCCGGACGCCAGGTACTATAGACGTGCAAAGGCTTTACTCACTAAATTATGCCCGTCGGTGCGCCCGGTGTCGGATCTCCAGTGGCCGGTCCAAGAGCGAGTGGCGTAGGACTTTACAAATTGGTGCCTGAGACGTCCGCGCAAACGTGGCGCGTATGCGCTACACGGCCGTGACGCGAACACGCCCACATACCATCGACATGTCGCACCTGAGCCAATGTGTGCGAAGGGGAAAACGGGAACAAAGAGCTCGTAAAGAAGTCTGAGTTGATCCTAAAGAGCTACCAAAAAGAGGTGCTAAAAAGCGTTCTGATATACCCGAGCAGGTGATCTGCGGTGGGTACTATCTACGTCAGTGCGACAACACGGCACGGCCGAACAGGACCGGTGGAAATAATGCTTCGGACCGGGGAGAATTACCCCGAGCTCTTCGCGCCGTGGCGCCGAAATGTCGAGGACGAAGGCTTCGAAACAACAGACGGGCGACGCAGCACCAGTACGGGTCCTAGCGTTATGGCGAACTACCTTTGCTGCACGAATGATGTCCGGCGCAAGGACTGCGTTGAGTTCAATAACAAGCCCGAGACTCTCATCGAGGCGCCGTCTGAGTTCTCGCGTCTCCGGTGAGATCTCTCCCTGAAGCGCGGCGGCGACTACGGAGAATGGCAAGTAGTGTTAAGGCAGGTGCAAAGGGTGAAGCCCCAGAGCCGAAATTCTTTTATTGAATTTCATTGAATACGTGCTGACTTGGAGTGGAAACACAGAGAAGACTTTGCAGCTTTGAATCATCGGCGGAACTAGTCTAGGATATCAGAGATTGTTGCACCAAATTGCATCTAGCTATAGGAGTGAACTATACGCCTCCATAATATTCTCGAAAAGGGCATTCTCGACCCAAGTTCGTGAGACCCCGACGAACTGAGGTGTGCCCAGGTAAGTAGCCCTGAAGCCGCTGATTGAGATGGAATCCCTGAGAGGCAGTCCCGACAGACGGAACAGAAGCTCCGAGACACGCCATTGCTGGTGATTGTTGAACAACAAAATGGCCGTCGGGAGGCCATTCAGAGAGCCGCCCCGCGGCGCTCTGCCACCGGACAAAATCTCGATTACGGATGCAAGGTCCTCTTTGTGTTTGTTGATGCCATAGGGGCACAGGCACCCCGGGATTTTCCACCAACACGCGTAGATGATCCACAAGGTCTTGCGAACCTGGGAGGCCGGGTCGTCCGAGAGCCGGGCAGAGACGGCCCGCTCGTACGGGTACCCGTACTTGGGGCCGTACTCGCGCCTCCAGGACTGCCAGTCGTTCCAGAGGTGATAGCGGCGCTCCATGGCGCGCCGCAGACAAAAGTGGGCGTCGAGTCCACCGTCCATGACGAACGTGTCCGTCGAAGGCTGAGGCGAAGCTTGCCGCTCCGTCTCTCGTGCTTGCGCACCATGGAACCAGGGATCGAGTCGCCTTTGGGGTTAGGAGCCCCCGATTCGCAAGCCGAGAGGCATGTCGTAGATGTCGAGGCAGGTGTCGTACACTTTCAAGGCCTCGTGCCGGAACTCGCTGCAGGCGGTGAGGAGGGGCGAGACGAGACCCGGAGTGGGAAGAATGCGCATCGCGTGCTTGTCGAAGATGACGGCGCGGTCTTCTTGTTCTTCTCGGAGTGCCTCCTTCCAGATCAAGAGGCGGATCTCAGCGGAGAATTAGCTGAAGCGCGGCAGGTTCTGAGCATTATTTGAAGCGTTGCTTAGAGGCGTCTTTTGCGACGATGGTGCGAGAGTGGCCATGGCTGGCCGTGTGGAGGTGAGGAAACGATAGGGGACGTGGGATGTTGTCGGTTCAAAGTAGTCAGAACACTCAAAAGGAGATCATCAGAATGGCTTGTATGCACTGAACGAGACGAATCCTGTTCCAAGTCGTTGAGACCTGGGGAAGACGATTTCACGCCGTGAAGATATACATATCGAAGACGCGGCCATAGGGGCAAGTTGTGAATCACGTCACTGCGTTAGGCTTTGGGTTTCGATTTACACATTTTACAAATGCCATGTCACCGAAAATGGCAAACCTTGAAAATGCCTTTCCATGGAGGATGGCAAACTTGTAGTCAAATATGGAAAACCAAGTAGTCTCGGGGATATGGATCTCGAAACCTTATGCCAAGAGTGGGTAAGGTATCCTTCGGAGACTGGAGTAAGCCAGAAAACCTTCTTTCCTACCAGGGTCCAGAACTTTCCCCATTCCAATTATGCTCGAAGCATCAAGGGTTCTGTGCCTTTTAAGACTGATAAACTTAACCCAAACACCACGCGACCATTGCATCGAGTCCCACCGGAGGCTGCGAACTACGTCCAAGAAAAAAAAAAGCTTGCTTGACATATAGTGCTTAGGACATTGAGGTTCCTGCATGGAATCACGAAGACCATCCACAACAAGTTCACAAGGTCCATCGTTAGGGTTTGATCTGGTCGCGCGTCAGCGCAGGGACCATACCTGCCTGTGTGGCGCCACGAACGTAACCCAAATACGATGACAAGCATAATGATGGCGGGCGGAGTATGGAGAAAACCACAAAGTACTTAAGTATGAATGGTGTTGAGTGGAGACGAGGACTGAAGAATATCAAATCCGATGTTATGGTGTCATTTCGAAAGACTACATAGTGCGGACGCCTTGATGAGTGAAAAAATCAGTCAAAAGTTTTCTAAATCAGCCAAGGCTAAAGGGTAGTTAGGTTGCGGCACGCATCATGATACTTCAAAAATAAAGAGAATGAAGTTATCCGGCTCGGGCATAAGAAATAAATTAGACCATTACCTTTCATACCTATCTGGAAAACACGTTTTGGTATTTAGGCATTTCTGAGCACAGTGGTTGGCCAACACTGAGAACAAAACACTCGCTTCTCGCGGGCTGAGAATGTGAATTATTCCTACAGGATTCATTGGCAGTCTGTGTTGTCCCGACCTTTCAATCCCCCGCTCCCCGAGATTCTAAAAGAAGAAAATAGTAGAGCTGAAGAAACCTCGTTGTTCCCCTTCGCTGCGAACACGCATGCCACTACCAGAGGTCGGGAATTTTTTGCATGGTCGCCATTTGCTAGATAGGCCCTGCCTTTACACCGCTTGTACATCAGCATCCGTTCTGCAAGTCCAGGGCAATTTCTGTTTTCAATGCAACTTACTCACGCAGTCGGCAGAAGTTTACCGCCCTTGCGCCCACATTGCAGTCAGGTTAAAGTCTCGAACCCCGTGGGAGATCGACAGTGGAGACCGCAGCCGCATTGCAAGGTAGGATAGCGAGCGAGCATGGCTGAAATGCAGGTGACAAGAGCAAGAGCCTGCAGGTTAAAGTGGGCGCGGCTGTAGCGGGAAAGCGGTTTGCGTTTGTCGTGTACACATACCCACAGGATCGAGTATAAATGAACGCTGTTGCTCATCAAAAAGCATGTTTTTCCAAGCAGAACAAGTGTTGATCGTAATCCAACCTGGCCTCAGCGAAGAACCAGAAAACGACGATGAAGAGATAAAAGAACTGTTGGTCCTCGACGGACTACCGGAGGCGGCCCGGAAGCGAATGAAACACTCCCTGGGTCCAATGATTTGCAGTTACAGGGCATGCGCGGGAGCATCCTATTGGATAGAGCTGCCTCATATCCATGCATTGCCCGCAGTTTTGGGCGTGGGAATGGGACGGGACCGGGCGTGACCACAGTTGCAAAGAGAAGGAAGAAGAAGAAGATCGAGTCGGGGGACCTGGGAGAGGAGGAAGGGGAATAGAAGAGAGAAAAAGAAAAGAATGTGCGCAAGATTGGTTTCGCACGGATCCGCGGCTCATCTATCTTGACTTTCGCCAAGGAGGGTCCGTTATACCAGGATACTCCGTATTGTCGCCATTTTTTTAAGCTTCGCGATAATGTTGCGCACAATATACGTGCGGCCCAGTAGGGGCGGGGCTTCGATGGTTCATCCTTCACCTGTACGATTGATTATTCAAGTTCCGAAAGTGACGAGCCATTGTCTGTTGTTGCGAACGAGACCATCTAGGAGCTCTGAAAACTCTGCTTCGCCTCCTGTCATCACATGCTGAATCATGTCTTTACGATGTGACAAGTCTGCTTTCGTGTCTGTTTGTGGGAGGTGAGACGGGCGCTGAAAATGCTTTCACCATGAGCGACGCAGCAAGACCGTTGGTGCGCGGTTGGCGTACATGGTCGTACTGGTGGACATCTTGGCGGTAGGACGAATCGCGATGCCACGCTGCGGCCACCCGCTCATCGGGCCGGTCGTCCTCAATCATTTTGGACCTTGGCTAGCCGTCTGGACGCTGATTAGTGAGTATGTGCACTGAGGCATACGAGGGAGATGATCAGCCTCCGTAGCTCGCATGATGAGAGAGCTTTACCTTGATCGGGAGTAGTTGTATCTGATATTCAGATCACCGTTTCTTGTTGAACGAAGCAGCTCAAGATGATGCTAACCGTAGACTTGACAACGTTTCGTTTTCGAGCATCTTCATTCCCACTCCCTTGCGACGATCGGAAGTTGATGTGCGATTCTAGCCAATGGAAGTCTTCATGATCGTGTAGCCGATTACACTATTATCAATGCGGCTCCCCATGAATCAGTTGCGAATCAACTGACGGGAATCTTGTGGCCGACATCTATCCTGCAGGTTACCATAGCACATTTATATCCCGGCTGTGCTCTGTTGACTGAACGCGAGTAGATGGGCGTATTTCAAGGGGAAAGAACCCCTGTGCTTTCGGCCGATCGTTGTCCTATATCCAGGGATATCAGATTGAACTGTGTAAAACGTTCTGAGGCCGACACAGTCTTGATGCCACGGACACGGAGCACGTACCTGTGCATCTTCACACAGCACAGAGAGGCCGTGTAATGTTGCAGGATTGCGGGCAGGCTGCAGTCACCCAAACAGCAACCCGTCGACCATCTGCAGCCATGCCAGTGGCCGGGCCAACCCCCCTGTCGTGTAGGTCCAAGGAATTCGCGATGTTTGAAGACCTTCAGTCCACTTCCCCAACCCTTACGGGGGTACGTTGTGAGCGCAAGATCTATGTTACCTACAGCTGATTCGTCAGTGCGGACTCAAGTTCATGTCATGGAGGGCGCTAGGCTGGGAAAGCTCGACATGACGATTGTTATACGAAATGCCACCAGATAAATGTTCGCTCTCCAATATTATACGTAAGAAACGGTGTTGCACGAGCGGCATGCTTTTTCGACAAGCAGCACATGTCGGGGAGTATAGAGCGATAGATTATTGCAGGATGACGTGTTGCTTTATCTTTATTGTCAGAGAGACAATTGGCCAATGCAAGTAATGGGATTGCATGCGGAGGACGAGTCCGGATATCTGGATGTGATCAGCATGGTATCCAAAGCCCAGAGGGTGTGGTAGCACTGCGGAGATATTGGAAAGCAACCCCCGCCGCCGCTTGGGGGGGCCATGTCCTGCAGTGTGCACGCTCCCTGGGATACAGGTCCTGCTCTGTTGCGAGTCGGTACCGAGTAGTATATCAAGAAGTACCGTCATGGATAAGGATTCGAAATCCTTTGAACAAAAACGTGGGAAGCCGCACGATCCTACAAGAGAGTCTCGCGTCCGAATGCCCGAAGATGCGATAGCTGGGGATGCTACTGACTGGCAATGGAGGAGACTACCACCCGTTCCAAACTGCTCACATAGCCTTGGATCTTTGGGGCACTTAAGCGAATATCGATCTTGGTTATCCCCGAAGCTAGTAAAGCAGCAGTACCCCGGAAGCTCAGGGGATTGCCCGGGATCCTGGACCTGGGTCGATTGTCCCAGCGCATCAGCAAGAGTATGCTCTACAATGGGATCCAGCAGGGGCCTCGAATTCCCGGCGCAGGTCGCTTGGCCCACCGCTGAGCAGGAACAACAGACTTCTGAAATCTAGTGTTCTTGCGGATATCCAGGCTGATCAGACTTGAAGCAAAACCGACAGCTTCAGCACGTACTGTGTAAAGTGGCTGCTGAAAGGTCAGGCTATAGGCAGGTAGTGTCTGAAAAATAAGGGCGTATGCACCTAGGTGGTGTTGCACTGCAAGGGAAAAGAATAAGTGGCGGCCACGCATCACACTCTGTGGTTCTACAGCTCAGGAATGGCACAAGCTGTCGTGCAACACTTAAAAAGCCATACATGACTTTTCTTGGGTCTGGCAGGCTGGTCAAGGTAGGGTCCCTTTTTCCCGTGAAACCATAACGGCTACCGTACGTCAATCATGTCTCTTCTGGCTTTTTGACATGTCGCTGGGACTTCCAGCCTTCAGTGACCTTGGCGCGGTTGGATTCGATGCGAAAGCCAGTAGATTTTGTGCAATCGGCACCCTGTGTCTATGAAATGTTGCAGCTGGGGATCAGAGAATCAAAATATAATTGCACGTACGAGGTAAATACCGAGTCGGTGGCGATTGCGAGGTTGATGTCGCCCAAGCCGCAGGAATGTTGATTCGTAGGAAGCGCGATTGTATTTGTCTCGGTCGAAAGTCCTGTCATGGCAGTCCATGAATCACCAATGAAACCCATGGCAAAAGCTTTCAGTCGGAACTCCCAAGTGTATCCGTATTGCGAAGATGGCGTATGGGATCCCGCCAAGAACGAAATGACGACCCGGTATGTTCTGTCAGGCCAAAGCAGGGAGCTGACGTTATTCGGAATCGCGCAGCAGGGTCCTACGTACTATCGGCAGCTCAAAGTATACTGAGCCGAGCATGTCCCAAAGCCACAATGTTGACGTTGTTGGGGTCTCCTTGTCGCCATGGGCATTCGCAATTGCCGTGCGCCTGATCGCAGACAATTGACTTTTCTTCAGCAGAATGGCCCGAAGTGTCATTTGGAAATATGATAGCATCCGCATGCACTGCCCGTTATAGGATTAGGAACCGTGTGTCCGATAGGCCATGAAGCCGAGCCGCGTGCACCCTCTCCCGGTCAAAGGGCTGTGTGCCGTGACTTGTCTCTATGTCAGCGTTCCCGCTGGGAACCGATCGAGCTTCGGAGCCAAGACATGTCGACACGAGACCATGATTTTGACAAGATGGCGCTTCCTAGGCTGAAGAATTTGAACCGTTCCTGGAAGCTGGTGACGCAACATATTGTGTGCTGTATATAGTGGATGTGCTGCATAGGCCTCCCGAATGGATGCCGTCCAACAGCCGTAAGCCGCTAACCTAGTGCGTGCTCTCGCAGAGCTTTGCGAGCCCGTCAAGCCTGAAAGGAGAGAAAGGACATGTCTGCAAGTTTGTCGCTGATGAGGGATTACTTCTTCCGTTGCACACGTTTCGTACCAAGCACACAAGAGGTGCCCAGGATGAGAGCTGGGAGCCTCAAGCGCGTCGGCTGAGCTTGATAGCTGAAAAAGAGCATTCGCATATTGCAGAAACACGTCTCTTCATCCCGGGAGCGGCAACCATAGTGGCGTCAAGGTTCGAGCGAGGATGCCAGCAGAAAAAGAGGGGCCTTTCAGGTATAGCATCCGCGGGCAACACTACTACTCCATACTTAGAATCTAGATAGTGTAGAAGGGCACACCCGCCTCGAGGAAAGTATAGCCTTGCCAGCATCTTGCCCACGGACAAACCATCGACGGTATTAGTGCGCTCAGATCGTCACTTACCTATCCATCCATGAGTGCAGGGATGAGTTGCCGTAAGTTGTGGACTGTAACTCGCGGCAGGGATGACAACCAGCTAAAGCATCCTCGGCATCTGTTTCTGTCTGTCTCCAAGTGAGATTGTGCGACGGTTACACAGGCTATGGCTTCCACAGTACTGCAATGTACGTAGCCCGATAGCGGGCTTACGATATCGACATGCCAGTCAGGCTCATCCAGCCCGCCAGCACGGTCGCTGTGCCGCTGTCCTAAGAACTAGACTATATTGCATGGGTAGCATTGAAGTTCTGATATGATGCTGCTCTCGAGAACTAGGTGAAGTGGGTACCGCAACATACCTGGTAGATACGCTGTCGGAGAACAATAAGTACAGATTACTCATAGAGCTCGCCTGGGAATGGAACGGTCCAGCGGTGGCAGCAGGAAGTTCAACACCATATCTAGTGGAAATGCGCACTGGTATGCTGGACTGCCTGGACATCTCTGCAAGTTGGTGAAGGAGTATGCAGCGTACGTGCATAGTGACCGACTTGTATGTCTGTCTGGTCCGCAGGCACCCATAGAGGTGGGTGGTGATAGTACGGAGTAGGTAGTACTACTATGTCGCGACTCGCGGCAGCAGGGTCTGGTCCTCTAACTCAAACTAGCCTAGCGATTATACTGACAGCTAGGTTAAGGCGTCTGTCGCAGCGCATACTCTTGGATCTCGCGACAGGGGAGCCATCGCAAGCGACAAGCCCTAGGAGACTTGGCTTCGTGGAAACTGTCTAGGGTCCTGGATACTCAGGCTAGGTAGTGGTTGTTTCGTTGCAGGGCAGGCGGGCCATTTGACTGATCATAGGTGGATGGTCCAAGGGGAACATCCTGCTGAGCATGCAACTCGAAGTCGCTTCGCGCTGACAGCATATCATCGGAGCAGCCTGACTGACATTTGATGATAAGTTGCCCCCGGCCAAGGTGAAATCGACTGTCCATGGCGGCGGCGACACGGTGGACGTGTGTAGGTAGGTAGGTAGACAGACAGACAGACAGGTAGGCACCCAGAGCTCAGCATCGATCTGACACCCGGTATTTCGTGCCTAGGCGATGCAGTATAGGCTAGACCACGCTCGTGCCACACGAGCATCTATTGGACGGGCACTGTCAACTGATGCATGGCGAGCCGGAAGGCCAAGTAGGTAATGGGCTTGCATAACCAGCGCTTGGCCCCTGTGTGCTGTGGAAGTATCGCGGCCGTGGCCCATCTGGCTGTCTGTCGGTCGATGCGGATGGTCGGGTTACTCTCAGACGGGAGGGCCGCCCATACGGTAGGTAACATGCCAAGTAGTACATGAGGCAGGCCAGTCGATAGGTAGCTCGAGGTAGGGAGGCAGGTTAGGTGTGTATTTAGTCGACTGGATCAGTGTATTTCATGTACGTACATAACGGAAATATATCTTGGAGAGAAGAGAGCCTGGCGAAAGACAAGCCATGCATTTTGCCTTGCGTTCCGTCCGCAAAAGCACGACGAAGAAAGACACATAAATATTAACAAGTAAACGACTCTCGTATCGGATTCCCCTTTCGCCCAATTTTCTTTTCTTGCTTTTTTTTTGTTTTTCCTTCTTTCCCCTTTCAATCCCGCATCACCTCGGGGCGTCGAGACGCCCTTTCCTCCCAAAACGATATCGAGCGCGTGAAATTTTTCCTCGTCCAAGGAGAGGAAACCGCACCCAGGACTTTTAGCACCTCAACTACCTCCCATACCTGCCCACCTAGCCTCGCGCGTACGATAGAACCACCAAACGACAAGACAACAGCTGTACGTGGGTCGTCGCCTCGTCGTCGCAAATATTCTCTGCTATTGTCTTCCATTCATCTTCCATCTATCTCAAATTCGAAATCTCACGACAGAATAGTTAGGCACCGGCAAGCTGTTGGAACAGGATCGAAAGCTAATCAGACGAATGTCCTCATTCTCGCAAGACATCTATCGCTTGGGGGGTGGACTCAATGTACGACCACTACCCACGCGCGCACCCAATTATGGATACAGCACCTTTGCACCCACTCCGCTGGGCCAGGGCCTGGGCGGTAGCGGCGGGGGAGGAGCCAACAACGGCCCAGGCCTGAATTCGGGCGCTGCAAGCTCAACTACCGCCGCCTTTCACGCGCCCGACAACTTCCCCAATCTTCCGCACACAACCGAACGTGGCCAGCGCCATCAGACTCTCCTTCAACGTCGTCAATATCATCAATTTCGCAAGTTGCAGAGGAAGAGCGGGCAAGCACACCAGGATCACCCTCGCGGCGAGCGCCCCGAACTCTACCAGCAAAGCTCCCATAACGTCGAGACGAAGATGGAGCTTCCGAGCGACATTGCTGAGCAGCAGGCCGCTGCCCTGAACTACGAACCAGAGCTTGAGGTGGGTTTCTTCCAATACTGCTCATCCCCCCAATCCCCGCTGCAACTTTGGAGCTTCACTCTGCTGCCAACGTGCTCCGTACCTACATACCCGTCGGGTTTTGCTTTTCTGCTCTCCCGCTTTGCTTTTTCTTCTGCATCATGCACTGCCAATTCTTCACCGGTTTCAGAGGAAGAGACAACTCACAAAGCTATTCTCCACTAGGGTCCCAAGGTGGGCGAGAAAAGGTCGAGCAATGAAATCGCCGACGCGTTCATAGGAGACGAGACGCATCCCGTCTTCGTTGCCAAATCTAGGGTAAGCAAAGATCCTGATCTTGTCCCGACTCCCGCTGTCCACGACACCGTGTCTACCTTATCTGAGCCACGACCATCGCCCGCGTTCCCTTTGCCTACCTCGCTGCCCTCCATGTCCGGAGCACTCGAAAAAGGGTCCGCATTTGGACAACGCATGCCATTTGTCATTCGAACCTCTTCTTGTCTCTCCAGCTTTTAGTTTATGCTACCGCCGCGGCTGATCTCTTCAATGACAGCTTGTCGTGCTGCACAGTATTGTTCCCCCATTAACATAGATTGGCACACACCCTGCAAGCTTCCAATCAACAGGCTGGACATGTGCACAACTGACCAAACATGATTCTAGGCATTGCCCCGAAAGTACTCACATTGGCGCAAGGTCCAGGGTGATGGCAATTGTGGCTGGCGAGGTGAGTCGCAACTTTGCTAGGATGCTGGTATACTGCTGCATATCTTACCTCTACCCCGCAATTTCATTAATATTGAATGCGCCAGGGGAGATACCGAGTGGTATTCCTCTGGATGAATGTCTACCTACTAGGCTTTGCGGCCTGTATAGGTGACAGGGGGTATTTCATACGCTGGCTGCTATGTACTGACAGCAGATGAAGTGCTGACTTGGGGAAACAGCTATCGGCTTTGCGTACTTCGAGACGCTGGTACAACGTGGAGATGTCGACGTACTGTCTGGGGAGTTAGCCAGGGTTTCGTCGTTGGACAGCTACCTGATGAACGTTGGCGGCTTCGATACGATGCTGTTCGAAGATATGACCAGTGTGACTCTCGACTTGTTCCAGGAACTCATAGCAGCATTTGAGGAAGGACAAGACACCGGAGCGGATGCCACAGAGCATGCCATGTCAATTCTATTTGACAAGTGGAACGACCCAGACGCATCCAACTCCATGATCTATCACCTCCGCCTCCTCGCAGCATCGTATCTCAAGGGAAATGTTGCGCAGTACCGCGATTTCATCGCAGTGGCCGGCGGGGAAGATCAAAGCGTGGACTTGTACTGCGATTCTTGGATCTTGCCCGTCGCCAAGGAGATCGATCATGTCGCCATTGATCTTCTGTTCCACGTCTTGATCGCTGAAGCAGAAATCGTCCTGGAGATTGCGTATCTTGACACGAATGAAGGAGCTGAGGTGAAGCAGGGACGATGGCCTCCGGAAGCGAACGACATGAAGCCAGAGGAATTAGGCCCCACGATCAACCTGCTCTTCCGTCCCGGTCACTATGACCTGCTGTATCGCAGAGAAAACCAGCCTCCGCCGCCTCCGCCGCCCTCTGCTCCTGCTGTCGTGCAGGTCAACAGGGTGTCCTCTCTATCTCACCAGCATCAACCTCAGAGCAACTTCTCATCGCTCGGGAATTTCTCGAGCATCGACATGGGTATTATGTCCATGATACCTGGCTCCAGTCTGGGAGGTCCGCCGTCTGCATTCCAACCATCGGTTTTCGGTACACCATCTCCTATGTCTCCTATGGAATCTGCCTATAGCCCACCGGCCCAGACAACCTGGATTCCTCAGCAGTCCGCGGATGGACCTGCCGCCGCCCCATCGCCTCTGTCGCCGAGTTACAGTGGCCCTTCACAGCCATCGCCACAACCTCAGATGCCAAATCCGACTCGCTTCAGCAAATATTGCTTCACAGTTGCAGCCGAACCGTCTGCCCCGCCTCCTCCAGATTCTTCCCACCAGGCTCTCCAGACTCCAACGTTTAAGCAAAGCTTTTACAACCCGGCTCACTATGCCAATCCTGGGTTCACTCCAGAGCAGTGGAAACCGGATCAGGAAGACTACGTACCCAGAGGTAGAACAGGTGGCCGAAACAAGAGTTCTTGAGCATTTGAAAGGGTTTGAAAAATTACTTGGCCGGTAGAGGGTGGAGTTTTTTGGCGTATTGGTTTCGTTACAACATGGTTATGGAGAGGCAACGTCTTTGTCATCACAAGGCGTGTAATGTCACGATAACAAGGTTTCCAACAGGAATTCGACAGCACTGTGGAAAGTCTTGGATTATGATGCATCGGGTTTACGGATTCTGCATTGATTTTGAGTCTCCAAAATTGGGAGAGGATAGTTTGGAATAATATTTGGTAGTGTACCATCCTCGTCAGCGACCCAACAGCGGATCTGCGCAATATAGCCCCCACAAACCGGAAATACGACAAGTAATACGGTGAGATGGCCGAGCGGTCTAAGGCGCTACGTTCAGGTTTTCTCTGATTTCCAAATCGTAGTCAAGTAATTGGCGTGGGTTCGAATCCCACTCTCATCAACGCATCTTTTTGCCATTCCCGGTGCCGTGAATTTTGTCATCACAGGTGCAGCAGCACAAGAAGAGGCGAATGAAACGCCGGCAAAGCATGTTCATTGGCTACGTATGGATCACGAACAATTTCGAGTTTGGCGATACTATTGGCATGGCATACATGTTGTACATTTCAACTGTCTGGGTGGTTTAGTCTTTGAACTGGTCTCCCTACAGTGTGCGGTACAAAGCGTGTAAGATGAAGACTACTACCGAGTAGGTCCATAGGAATCTGCGCGGCGACCCAGAAAACCATTGCGACGGGCGATACCTTGAACATGGACTACAATCATACATTCTGCTTGAAAGACGAGATCATTGTGTCAAGCACTGGGTCCTCGTACTCTGGCAGACTTCCCGAATTGACGCGGAGTCTCTCTTCGAACACCTCTGCCCAGGCCTGCCGCAGTTCGTCTTGCAGTTGCTCCCCGGTGGACGAGTAAGAGTGCTCTTCGTCGCCGTGACTGGCGCCGTAGAGTTCCGTCATGACGTTCGTGACGCCCTTGTCCTCGAGTCCGCACGCCACAATCCGCGACCAGGGGTTCGACTCCTCAGGCCCGCTGACGGGCATGTTGACGTTGACGGCGACGCCCAGTCCCGTCACGTGGCGCCGGAGATGCACGCCGAGGGCGGCGATCTTGCGCTCCTCTGCCCCGGCGCCCGTCGGCGCTCCTTCCGCCGTGTTGAGGAGCCCCGAGGGACTGTGTCGGACCCAGACGCCCGGGTTACTCGTCGTGAAGCCCTGAATCTCGGCCGACCGCTTCTTCGTCACACGGGCCAGCGTCGCCTTGGTCGTCTTCTCCAGCAGGCACGCGTAGCCGCGCACGGTGAAGTGGCGGTAGTGCGGCGAGTGCAGGTCGATGATGGGCCAGAAGACGAGCTGGCCCGGCCCGTGATACGTCGCCAGGCCGCCGCGCGGCGCGCTCACCACCTCGGGCGCACAGCTCCGCGGCGGCTGCCCTTCGGAAACTCGGACGCGGAGCGGCGCGCGCAGTCGCTGCTCCTCGGCTGGAGACAGGGGACCGGACTGCCGTCGGCCCAGAGTGTACGTCGGGGCGGGCGTAAAGGAGATCAGGGTCGGGGGCGGTGCCGGCGACGACGGGGACCAGATCCCGGCGGAGACAGCGGCTTTGTGCTCGAGCAGCCGCCTCTGCAGATACGTCTGCAGCTCAACGACGCGGGCGTAGGCTGGGAACCCGGGGGCGGCCGAGGGGAGACGGATGTGGTGAAGGAGCGTCATGTCTGCCCCGGAGCGTGGAAGTGCAATCAAACGCCTTCACATAGTAGTAGTAGTAGTGACTGACATGCTTCGAGAAGCCTCGACTGTATCTCTGACGATAACAATTTCGAAGCAGTCTAAGCAAAACAGTTCGGACAGGGGAGAGCTGTTTCCCCGTCTCGGTAGCGCTAGCCCTAAAGAGCTTTGTCCCTTTTCTCTGTCGCCCCGCCGGAGATGTCGGTGTCTCGGGTCTAAGCGGCGATTATCATCTGCCCTTTCTGTGCAAGCCGGTCATGTCTCACCCGTATGAGTTCGGAGACTCGAACATGACTGACCTCGCTTAGCAAGGTGGAGGGAGTCCGAGGCTTGCGAGGGTCTTCCAAACAGATGGCGGCAGGGTGTGTCTGCAGCCCTGAACACCAACCCTGTCCGTGACGGGTTGAAACTTGACGGTTTCCTTTGCGTATTCGCCTAAATTTCCTATTAGAGGGGAGGTCAGTTCAGCTATCGTCTAATCAGTCCGACGATCGGCAATCTCATGATTGTGTTTCTATGGATTCCCCCTGACTGTCCATCATATCATGGCATGACATGATGAAGTAGAGTCGCATCTAGTTACAGCAGTCCCGGGCAGCAAAACGGCCAACGGTATACCGCTGGGTGGCACAGCAGGTTCTTTCTTCCGTCATCCAGCGTCGCATATGATTCTGGTCATGTGCTTCTGCGTAAGCACTTAGCAGACTATCGAGACGACATCCTGGAGAAAGTGAAATAGATTAGGCCATAACCACCAAGGATTATCTGCTGCAGTGGCCGTCTATCGTCTTCCACTTTGGATGGCCGGGCCTGCTCCTAATTCTTCTGGTCGACAAGGGTTCAATCAGAACTACCGCCATGGCGTGCGGCACAGTCGAGCGCCATTCCTACCTGGGGTCTTGTAAAATCATGCGCTGCGCTGCGCTGATTGACGATTAATGATCCCGAGGTCATGGTTCAACTCTTAGGATATGGAGACTCGGCCGAGATATTCCTCTGCCCAGAATCGAAGCCAAGCCGTCATGTTCAGACCGCTTATCATTATGCACATGATAATGCATTACGATAGCATGACTTCTGCAGCCAAGCTGGGCATGAGTTACGTTGATGGAGTGAGGACGACATTGTCCTCGACGTGGACGGAGGGGGTTCAGGGTCAAGCCTAGACCCAAGCAATGTCGCATTCTCTCGGTAGCCATATCCGAGCCTTGGGAGGGACCTCGCATTATTGACAACTAACGCTCTCGGCCCAGGGCATGGGACATTCCGGGGCAGCTGGGCTTGGCACACCGACTTTCGAGATGGGCCTATAGCAGCCAGGACTTGACGCTATCATGAGTTGCTGATGTGTGGATGGCTCCAAAGACGTGAACATGATGGAGTGCATGGATGTCATGACCGAGTTTCATGACGATCTCCTGCTGCACATACTATTTGCGCGGGGACAGGGAGAAAAAGGGGAACGAATACGGCGACGGTGTGCCAAGGTGAGAGAGCTGGATATGCCACGCCGCCCTATTCATATGCAACCACTCGGCAGAAGTACCCTCGGATCGATTGCTTCTGCATATCACACTACTACTCCTGGGAGTTGGGAGTCCTGGCTCTTTGGAGAATCCTTGCGAGTAATACCGAGTAGTACATGAGCCGTGGAATTATATTGGTTTTGGGCACATGGGGACAACCACGCCGGCACTAGCCCTTCATCACCGCCTGTTACGATCGCCATCTTCTGCCTCGTCGTCGCTGAGCTCGGACGATGACTCATCAGTATCTTGATCTGATGCTACTTCATCGTCGCTTGACTGCCGGCTGCCATGATCGCCGCCCTTTGTTGGGGCATCCTGGTCGGGTCCCAGTTGACTCCTGAGCCCGGCGAGTATCCCGCCCAGCCCCGATTTGACCTGGTCGTTGGCGGTCTGCTGCATCCGAAGCTCCAGCTCGCTGATCTTGTCCTGGAGCTCCCTCATCCTGAGCTCCTCGGCATCGTCCTCGATCGATTCTTCCGTCCCTGGACCGTCGTCTTCGACCTCCCTGCGCGTCAGGCCTGGACCAAACGCCGTCTCGAATCCGTCGGCCAGGCCAGGGTCCTTGATCGCGAAGACGACTTCCTCGATCCCCGACCAGGTCTCCTTCTTGGCCTTGGCCTTGTTCTTCTTCCTGCCTAGCAGGACTTTGCTCCAAGCTGCTGCCACCTCGCCGACGGGGTTACCATAGGCACCACATCCCCAGGCGCCGAGGCTGTATCAGAGATGTATCAGTACTTTGGACATGTTACAAGAATATCAATACACCCTCCATTGCGGTACTGTCAAGTTTGACAGGGCCTGCGTAAAATATGACAGAAAGATCAAGCATCCGGTGCCAAGATATATGAAAGTTTTACTCACACCACTTTCCTCACCCCCCTGGCCTGGTAGACCCTCATGACGGTCCGCATCTTCTGCAGGACCGTCTCCCGGTCGCCAGGGTTGACGTACCTGCCGCGCCCCGACTCCTCGTCGACCTCGGTCTCCGGCATCCGGAGCATGGCCGCGCTGACGCAGTCGACGAACCAGCGGTCCCGCTTGTCGAGGTCCTCCCCGGCCTCGTCCCGGAACACGAGCACGTCGGGCGTGTAGACGGCGCCGAGCTCCGGAAGGCGGTAGAACTCGTCTTTGAGGGACGGGAGAAGCGTGGTGCGCATGCACTACAGATGCTTGATCAGTTATCTCGTTGGAGATTGATTTCAAAAATCAACGGGTCTCGTAAATGGCGGGCAGTTTACTCAAAATTCTGTTCATGTATGATGCTGGTGAAATACTTACAAGCGATTCCTCCTGGCTACTTGCCCCATTGACGAAGCCGCCACCCGGCGACAACGGCGAGGCCATGTTCAAGATGGCGACCCGCGCTTCCTTATTGCCCAGATCGTCCTTGTCAGTGTCCTGATTTCTCAGCAGAGACCGAGCGACTGTCAACGTATCCGCCACCTCGAGGAACAAGCGCGGTCCATCATCAGGCGGTGGCGGCCCCTTCTTGTTCCCATCCTGGTGATTCGACTGCGACTTTTGCGCAGGCGGCTCGATGACCAGCTCGGAAGCATCGACGCCGCGTTTTGAGCGCGGGTGGCTCGACAGCAGCGCCGGTATGACCTTGTTCAGAGTGGCCTTGGCCTTTTTGGCGCGCGCGTCACGGCGGAAGCTTGGCGGCGCGAGGCCTTTGGATGGTTCCGTCCGGCCCATGATATACAGTGAACAGCGCTCCGGTATATATCGAGAATGAAAATCCTGTTATATGATGTTCGTAATGTCGATGGTATTGAGCGCGGTACGTGGCCGTAAGTCAAAGGTATGAAAGTCGATTGATCATCCGGGTGCTGGATGAATCATTCTGGCCTAGGGATTTGTGTGGGGCTTAGCGACCTTGGTGGACAGCTCGCGACTAGGAAGCGTCGTTGAAGCTCGACAACATGACAAGCATCAATTCATAGTGCCACCATATCGAACCATGAGGGCTCAGAAGACTGATCACGATGAGCATGCAAGCGATCAGGGCTTGGAACCCAGAGAGTACCTGGGATACTAAATACATAGTATCGCAAGTCCATTGTGCAGGTCCCGTATGTCAGGGATCGTGGCATAATTTTGTGAGTATAAATATCGCGCAGCCTCCTGTCTGGCAGCTTCGTTGCCCTCCCTGAATCCCGTTCTGCTGTTCCGGTCGAGTTTTCGATTACGGCTTTTCTGGTCAGTGAATACCCTCCTACAGTCGGCACCAGCTTTCTCGACAAGATGAGGGATCATCAACTCTGGACGCCAGCCGCAAAAAGCAGCAGCCAAGACACCGCCGTACTCGCTTTTCGTCAATCGTTGGTCCACATCTGCACCATAACCGAGAAGAGCCTTGACTGGTTCAAGTTCACCGCCATGTGCTGCAGCTGCGAGGGCACTGCCGTACGCCCTTTCGCCCTGCAAATCAACAATTGAGTCACGATCGACAAGAAACTTGATGGCCTCGAGGCTGCCAGACAGACTCGCAGCGATCAGGGGACTACCCCAAGCACCCTCTGTCTGCAAATTGACATCCGCGCCGGCTTCAATCAACATATTCACGGCCTCCGTGTGCCCAAAATGTATTGCTTGAGCTAGGGCGCAACCGTATTTGCAGTATTTCCAACATTTCGAGTTGGAATCAGCCCCGTATCTCAGCAGGAGTGCAATTGTCTCTGGACACGGCTTTTCCTTTGCGAATGACACACACAAGCTACCCTGCGTTCTCTTGGCGTTGGGACTGGCGCCGCTCTCAAGTAACAATACACTTCGCGATTCATTGGCATTGCCGCAGATTGCTTTGATGTGGTCGATCCCAGTAAAAGAAGCATATTTCTTCAAACACTTCACTGGGGCTGGCACACCACCCTTTGTAGGATCGGCATTCCGGAAGTTCGCAATAATTAGTAAAATGGACAACTCTGCCAATTCGGTTTGTGCTTTGCCCAGAACCCAGGACTTGTGCTCTTCCTTAAAGTACTCCTTGACAGAAGCATGGGGAAACTTCCAGTTGTCCTTGTCATCCTTGACGATAAGATGACGGCAGATGTTCTCCAAAGCTGACTCCTGCAACGGCGAAGCGATATCGAGTTCACCGAAATGTCTGCTTCGGCCCAGCTGGACTGCCGCTAATAGCATCCCGGTGGAAAGTGTTTCTCTTGCGTACATAACCCACGTGATGGCTAGCTTCAACATGATTTGATCCTATCCAGATTGGGCCTTGAACAGTTGACTGTATGCTTCTCTGAGATCCCTTGGAAGAATTCTCAATCGATTCTCTACTTCTTCTCCGGATTTGATGTTTCGGAGCTGCTGACGGTGAAGGAATGCCAGTCTGAACCTGAATGACTGTTAGCCATCCGTAAAAAGTGTGCGTGCGTATTGAAGAAAAAATCGTACATTCCCTGCGCCTTCTCGCTGAACCCTTCCTGCACCTTCTTCCTAATGGCTGGGCTCCATCTTGACATGGCTTGTACACTCTGTCGGACATAGTTCTCGATGTCGGGTTGAAACTCATTCATGCAATCCAGATTTATAAGATAATGCTTGGCTTTCGCAAGGGCGTGTCTTATGTAGTCTTCGTTTCGGCTTGACAGGAATACTTTCACTGGGTGATCAGACGTTTCGACAAGATTATGGAAGAGTTGAACGATGTTCACAGCGTCTGACTCGCTGTCCATCTCATCCAAGCCGTCGAGAACGATGTATGTCTTGGGTATGAAGTTGACGAGTTGCCTGAGGGCCTCTTCGAAGCGCTTGGCATCACCTGTCACCATCTTGTCCCTCATCTCGTCGCAAAGTCTGATCAAGTCCTTGAAGATATGATCCGGATGATGAGGTACTGTTGCCAACTGTCTCAACAGGCTTCCGAGAATTTGTACCACTTCCTGTAATAGAAATACGCAAATCCTTCAACGATTGGTTCGCAGGTCTGAAAGTCCTCGATGTAGTAGCGATTTACGACCCTGGATGTCAGAACGGACTTGCCAGCGCCCACTGCTTGCTGTTAGCATGTTGTGTTCATGATGAGAGAGGATTCATATCCTACTTTGCCCTGTCAGCCAGAAGATCGACGAGCAGCCCAGGTTTTCCCAAAGTTTGAATTCTTGCCGCTTGAAGAGCCATTGACCTGTCCCTTCAGCCCTGGAGCTGTTCCTCGAGTTGTGTTGGTCGCCGAATTTGATAGAGCCAAGGTCGTCGAGCATGCTGCGGCGCTTCTCAAGCTGCATCTCTTCAAGCAGAGCCCCCATGTTGACATTCATACGTCGCAACGGTGTACCCAAGCTACGCAGAAGCTTCCGGGACTGATCGTTGTCCAGCTGTCTTTGTTGCCTCTCGCAGGCTTGTACGTACTTTTCCAGCAGCGCTTCAGCATCGCTGAGCGGCTTTATCGGGTCTTCGCTCTCGCCAGAATACAGTAGAGCAACCCAAAACTGTTGAAGAGTGTTTTGCCTCAGATCACGGATCGCACGGGCGAGGAGCTCCAAGGCCTTTGCGTATGCGTCAACTAGAGTTGCTCGTAAATCGTCGGTTGGCGCGCGAGGTTCGTCACATTTGATATTCAGATACACCTCTTCGTAGACGGCACCACATCTTACTAACCTAGTGGAAGTACCGCCTCAGCACAGCTCAAGATAGCGGCCATGGTCTCACACCTGCTGACTTCGGCCTACAATTGACAATCGCTTAGCAAAGCCATGAGGAGAAGACGAACGCGCTTACCTTGAGCAATACTTTCAGCGCTGACCAGACAGCTGAGGTAGGGCTGGGAGCAAACTGAACGGTAAGATCCCCGATGCAGGTCAACCAATCGACAACTCGCGTTGCACTTTCCCGCCAGATAATCTCACGTTCGCCGACCTTTATCTTTGCAGCTTCCGTCTCGTAGCGTGCTTGCTGATTTTGCACATTGTCTATTAAATCCTGAATAGACACCTGCATATCAGAAGATCCGTCGAGATATTCTTTTAGCTTTGCATCCACATTCTTGACTGCTTCTTGCGACGGTACGATGGTGTTGGGATCATTGGGGGTGCAAACTGGCTTTTCAGGATGAGAAAGATGGCCAGAGGCATCTTGTGGACACGATTTTGTCTCCTGGACGGTATTGATTGCGGGAGACGATCGATCTTTGTGCTTTATCTTGAGCCGTGAAAGCAGGACTGAAAAGCAGCCATTATCCACCTTTTCCGTTGGCTCAGGTTGCGCCGTTCTTTAGAAGGGTCGGTTGTTCCCATCCAGAAGACGACAGAGCCGAGAGCTTGCTGGCCATGGCCTTCGGCCGCGGATTGCAGAACTCTTTATACATACAGCCGTGGAGTGGACTGGCCCCGGTGGGTGTACATGAGGCTATTGACTGCTGACAACTGTCAAGGCCCCGATTTCTCCCTGCATCGATGTCCTGGAGTTCTCGAACGTGCAGCAGGACCTGATCGAGGAATTTTGTGTATCGGTGGGCCGGTCTTGTTGACGAATATGATCTATCACCCTGCCACGAATATATATTGGCTACTGGCTTCGATCGACTCGAGACATCATGATCGCAAATTGAAATCTAATCATAGCTTTGTCTGGTCGCTTAGAAACTGGGCAAGTAGCCACACCACCGCCATCAGCCTGTTGCCTCACACAAGTGACCGGGCTGCAGTGGTGATATGCTTGCTTCGTGATCTCGTGTCCCCTTCAAGATTGGGAACAAGTTTGCAAATACCGCATTGTGTTTTGAGGGATCTCAGATGGTTCTTGTGAGTAGCAAGCTTCGAGTCGGAGTTTTCGTTCTTATTTGAACATCATCACGACACTCTCTCAATAATCTGGGAAGTCCTGTTCCATATCAAATAAGCATCGGGAAGGTGAGTGCCCAGACTTTCCCGTACCAAATAACTTCCTACGTTTGACCCGCCGCTGCTCCTAGCTGGCGGGTGTCGACTGTGGAGCCACAGCGTACTTTGGATGTGAAGCGCTATCTCTGCGAACAATACATCCAATGTCCATCTCTAGACCAAGGTCCAAGCCATATGAAAGTCTTCCAACAATTGCCAGAGGTACTCAACATGATTCTATGACTGGCGGAATCGTTAGACTGAAGAGATGGTGAAAAAGATCAGACGAGCAATGGTACCTGATCGCAAAATGGGCATCAACCAGATGAGCGCTAGAATTTTTGCGTTGGCGCTAAGTTCTAACCGACTCCCGGCCCAAGCTAAAAAGTTCACCCAGTCCAAGCTCTGGCATCCATTGGATGTTTACCGAGGAGAATGTTTCGATATGCATCTTGACGTGCTCGATATCTTCAGCTTGCTTCCGATTGCCTTCAATATCACACACGTGATTGTCCTGCTTGGACTGTGGAATCGGTGGTGAGCAGGAGCAGCTTTCTTTTCTCCATTCGTCCCACCGTCCGACATGTTCTAGATCTGATCACGCCCCGAAATTTACAGCAGCCCACCGGGCCCATGCTCGCTATGCCTGCCCACCTCGTGCTAGGATAACCCACAAACGGTGGCTCGTCCGGGGGTGGGACATCCCCGGCTCGTCGGAATCAGCCATGGAGTTTTCCCCTAGTGTCTGCAGTCCCCAGTTCCCTACCTGCTTCGTACCTGGATCTGACCTTCGGGAGCGAGCAGGCCTGTGAGATTTGTGTTTGTGCCTGGACCTGTCGTTGCTCTGATGCGCTCGGTCATGGTGCGACGCTTGATCCGCTATACCCCCTTCTTCGGTTAACCTGGTCTCCGCTACCAGAAGAGCCACTGAGCTAAATAGGCCAATCTCGTCCAATCCCGTCGGCAATCGATGACCCAAGGACTGGGATATTCCTGCCAGGCTCAATATCCCATACAACGTTATCACTCAAAATGCACCCCTGATCCATTGCAGTTGTTAGTCCTGTCTGATCATGGCAGGCTCGAGCCAAAAACAAGGCACTAAACTGCCTGCGGATCAGATTGCCCAGATGGGGTACGCGCCAGCAGCTCATCCTCCTATAATTTATTGTTGTTCCAGCTTGCAGGATGATGGAAAATTTTCTTTATTCTACAACTCCCCGGACCTGCAGAGTTTCATTGCGCCCCTGCATAGAAGTCTTCGAGATGGTGACGCCTGACATCATGTCCTCGAGGGTTTCCACCATCTTGAGCACGCAGGCATTCGAAGAAGTCTACAATAACAATCTCAGTCGACCCTCGTCGAGTCAGAGTGAAGCGAACAGTCTGGAATTCGATCAGGAGTCCAATCATGACTTCTTTGACAGTATCTTGCCGGGTTCGGGTCCTGGCTCAGGCTCGGCGCGACAGATAGTTCCTCACAGTCAACTCGAGCACGAGAGCCGCGCCAATAGTTCCGGAAACTCACACGGAGGAAAGAATCAGTTCAAACAATTCAGCATCAGCAACTTTGGCGTTCCCTCGGATACGAAGCTCGGTGGAGAGGATGGAGAGAGGAATTTCGGAGACATGCCGCCAATGATAAGAAGCGGCTTTGATCATTCCAGAAATTTGTCGGAAAACTCTACGACTGTGCCGGAGAAGAGCGGTGGTAGTTTGACTTCCAGAAACGGAGCAAACATCCCTACGAGACGATCTTCAAGAGCCCGAGGCGAAAGCGCTGGAAGTAGTGGCAATTATTCAGCTCATGGATCGCAAGGTAGCCAGAGACAGCTACAAATCAGCGCGTCGGAGATTGAGGCTGCCCGCAAGATCCTCGCCGCGGCCGACCTCCGTAGCTATGAGTTTCCTCAGGGCCCGCGTAAAGATTCTGTCCAGACGGAGCGCTCTGCCACACCGCCGCCTATAGGCAGAATCAGGAAGGCTGGGGACAGCGGATCTGACAGCGATACAGCTCAAAGCCTGCGACCAACAACGCCAGATGCAGCATTCTTTCTGCAAAATCCTCCTGGCGCGGTCAACAGGAGGCATTCACACAACAGCCCCGGCAGCCACAAATCTTACAACAACTTGAATGGGCGATCTCATCCAATTCTAGAGCAACCTCAATTTAGGACCGAAACTGTGTTGTTCCCGCCCGGAACGAGAGACATTGGCAGGCCGCGCTCGCGTAAAGACGCATCATCAGACGCGGATCAGGGCCAAAATGACGGCAACTCATTTCATAATCAGTCTTTCATGAGCTCACGCGGCGTGAATAGCGTACCTCGTCGCGGAACAGTAGCTACTTCTTCATCGAGGCGGCCAGCTTCACCATCAGCGAAGAGAGCGATCACCGAAGAGAACTTCTTTCTGCCGACAGAGACATTGGCAAGACAGCCTAGTATCATAAGCCACAGCTCTTCGGCTACCCTGCCCGAATTCTTCAGCTATGAAGTATTTCAGTCGGTGCTTCATGACCCGACAACTGCACACCAGCTCTTGAAGTTCAGCAGAACGCGGTTGTGCAGTGAGAACATTGAGTTTTTGAACAAGGTAGGATTTGCTCGCCGAGGCGGATGAAGCAAAATACTGACACGTATTACGCTAGGTGGATGAGTATCAGAAAGCGGTGTCCAACATGAACAGGCTGCTCGGTTCCATTCATAAGGGATTTATTGCAAGCGATTCGACAAGGCAATTGGATGTGCCGCATGAGCTCATCCGATTCATGCAAAAAGAGATCAAAGCTCTGGCTGCAAAGACGCTGCCTGGTATGGGAACACTCTTTGAAGAGATGCAGGCCAGGATCGAGGAGCTGGTCTTTGCCGATGTCTATCCGAGATTTATTCGGCACCAATTAGCACTCAGTGCCACACGAGCCCTAGCCAGCGACCGCCATCGGTATGCTGGATTAGGAGACTGCTTCGTTCTCACAAATCCTTCGTGAGTTCCAATGCCTTTTGCAGCAAATAAACTTTTACTAAAACAAGCCTATAGAAAAGCAGACAATCCCATAGTATTCGCGTCTGATGGATTCGTCAAAGTAACAGGATACAGCCGGCCTGAAATTATTCCCCGAAACTGCAGATTCCTCCAAGGCCTTCAAACAGATCGACCACCAATCGAGCGGCTGAAGCAAGGAATCGCAGATCGCCGCGAAAGCGTAGAACTGATACTTAACTACAAGAAAAACGGTGATCCATTTTGGAATCTGCTTTACGTTGGTAAGTTCCTGACTCACACACCCGAATTCCCTGATCAAACCAGAAGCTAACACTTGGCGCGCAGCCCCTCTATTTGATGCTAACGGGAAGCTGTCTTTCTTCATCGGCGGTCAAGTCAACTGTTCGACGACGATACACAACAATGCCGATATCATGAAAGTTCTATCCTCACCTGACTCGGGTGACCTGGACGATGCAGAAGCTGCCTCGATACACTCACCAAAAGATCAAAGAGGCCCATCTGCACGCAAAGCATTTCTCAAGGCGTTCGGGAAACGAGTCGAAGGAGCAAAGCTCCAACCCGGTCCCTCCGGCATGGAGCAGGGTGTCCTCAACCGGATGGAGGGCCAGCAACTCGATGCGCAAATGAAAGAGTTCTATACGGCGTATTCCAAGTACATAGTCGTGCAAGCCGACACTTTCATGATATCGTACTACTCAGAGGGCGTTGTGGAAGCTCTCAATCCCGTCAACAACACGGGACTGGTCGCGGGACAGGAGGCCTTCCGATTCTTCAAGCAGAACATGATCAGCAAAGAGACGGACTACCGAAGCAGAGTCCGTAACGCTATACGGGCTGGTAGCCCAATCAGCGTGGAGCTGCGGCTACAAACGCGTCGCAGCGCCAAATTCCGCGGCGACGAAGTCTTCGCCACACACTGGACACCGCTCAAGGACGACAAGGCTGCGGTACATTGGGTAGTCATCGCCTTGGCTTCAGTGATATCGTAAGGCAACGAGATGAAGTTCTTGTTGTCTACATCAATTATTCTCGTCTAACCCACTGACAGGAATTCCCGGTCAAATTCCTTCTGGGCCTGGCAGCTTCAAGTTCCATCCCCAGCGACTACCCCCACTCACATGCGTCGTTGCCGATTATTTCTTCCTTGGCCATGGTAGCGGCGACTCCATACCAGGCTGGTATTCTCTGCTTCTATTGTCCTCGCTAGCCTTGCACGGCATGGATGTCGTCGGCAAGGCATCCAGAAGCATTGTAACGTACCAAAGGGAGAGTGTAGATCAGAACAAGCCAGCCATTCCAGATCAAAAAAGTCCTCTTGTCCGCTTGTGGGTGTCGGTAAGCCAACATTCTGGCAGCGATAGTGAGCCCCAGCAGTACAGGGAGGCCAAAGCCATACCAGCCCAAAGACCAATACGCTGGACATGATATTCCTGACGCGACAACCATGATCGCCGAGCACCATCTCGTCACCGTATCGCCGAGCACGAGAGGCATCGTCTTTCGACCGCGGGATGCATCGCCTTCGATATCGAACAGGTCTTGCAGCTGGACCGTCGAGAAAATGACGGCAGCCAGTATGCACATCCATGTCAGGAGGGGGCGGTTCAGGATCAGCGGAGAGCCGAGAGCCACCCCCATGGCCCCAGACGCAAAGGAGATGTAAGCGGCGGCGTTGATGAAGTTTCGAACGAGAACGCTATTGTCGGCTCCACCACCAGCATTCTACCAGACGCCGAGAGCAATGGTGAGAAGCCCTTGTCGTAGGCCGCCCATGCCGGCACTTATAGCGATTGCGATGTGGTAGTGGGCCAACATCATCACTCTCGCCTGGCGCCTGCTGAGTCTACCCGACGGCAGTGGTCGCCAGGGCTTGTTGATGCGGTCCTCATTGATGGCGTCTTCGCTGAGTTGGTTGAAGATATTGAAGGGGAGCAGGTGAGACCAGGTCCAGAAGAGGGCCAGAGGATATCTGAAGAGGAGAAGGTCGAGACTGTCATGTGCTAGAGTGGTCTCTTGGAAAAGACAAGCGGCAGATGCCAGTATGGTTCCGAGGATGCTCTGGGGGAATATGATGGTCTTCATGTCGCTGTAAGTGAAGAGCCATATCGTTCTCCCATAGGAGGCGAGCATGGAGGGCATTGGCGTCATACTTGTTTGTTGTTGGCACAGAAATTTGCGGGAGAATGGACTGGGATGTAGGTCACGCGGGGTTGCCACAGACACAGCAACAGGCCCCTCCGAGAGTCATATATACCAACCATATACTAATCGAAGCGGTTTGCGGTCCCTGGCACGGCGAATGAAGACTCCATCATGGCGGCAAATAGCGGAAAATACATTGAGAGACAGACATTCCTTGATGATCAATAATCATTGTTTCGCTGGTTGTCTTGGTGAAATGAAGCAAGCATTGTAAAACATGCAGGTATAGCATTCTGATGATCCACGGCTCGAGCCTCACCTGCGGTCCACATGTATGAATGGCGTTCTGGAAGGTTGCCTAACTTGGGTGAAGTTGCCACTCTGCCATGTACCAACGCTCACTATGGAGTTATATCTAAAAGCAACCAACTATCAAAAGGACCTTTTGACCGATCGCCTTGATAACTCGGCATGTCTCCGACCATCTTGATTGGTTCACTGCTGGCATTCCAGCAAGGGTCCAGATCAAGAATTACGACACTGACAACCCTGCAAACCAGAACTCTCTCCAACACGGATCTCGGGTTTCATGCCAAGAAATTTCGAAGATCGAGGAATGAGAGCCCCCTGTTCTTGTCCGTATAACCTAGTCTAGACCTGCAGACGGCATATTCACTCCAAGTCTTTGGCGCTGTCCGTATTCGGGTCCCAAACTGTGGGCTACGCATTTTTTCTTTTTGCATGGTATTTTTGCAATTGTAGATCTCCCGGCCCCTCGGCCCGTCGTGTGCGAAAGACCCCGAGTCAATGGGCCGTGCTCTCGTCCCGGACCGTGAGCATGCCGGCTTCTAGTAGCCTTATTCAAGTCACTAAAAGAACCTTGGAATGTTTGCTACCCCCTAGGCTTTCAGCTTATGTAGGTCCACTTACGTCAATCTTGCTGACCAACTAGCGATATAGTGATATCAATGCAAAAGAGTGAGTTTACCATAGACTAGATAGATATCATGAGACATCAGAATGGACCACAAAGGTACTCTACCTGTGTCTACCTGGACAAGTGGCTGCTGGCTGAGAAGCCTCCAACATAGCGTGAGAATCCAGTACGGACTGTGAATAGCTCGGCAATGATAAAAGGCATTGCTCTCGCCCAAGAATCGCCATGATGATTATAACCAAAGCATCGCAAACATGAATCATCCTCGATGCGAAACCCGTGTTGAGAACCACACGATGGGGACCTCACTACCACGATATCTCGAGCTCAAAGTCCACCAAGCCGTGCTCGAAAGGGTCTATGAAGGAATCATTATCATCGGGGTTCACAACAGATCTGCCCCGTCCATCATCTTTGCCGGCGAGAAACAAGACAAGCCATTCAACTGGCAGCGTCCCACTGCCCAAGTCATCGACAACTACCTCTACATTGAATGCTTTCCTGGACATGACCACGTCGAGCACTATGCCGAGATCATCTCAACTTACCTCGGTATTCGACAGCGCCTCGGCGACATCCTCACTCCGCCGTCAAAGGTCTCCTACCGGCCATCTACCCTTCCAGAGATTCGACACGCCCTAAACTCGACCAATCTTCGCGAGTTCCCGAGAGACATGGACACCGTCGTCCTCGGCCACATCGATCGCCTGGACCGCCTGACGGGTCCAGTCGCGTGGCATTCCACCGGACCCTTTGACTGGATCGTCCAGAAATTCGGCCACCGCACCGTGGCCTTCCTCGGGTTCCGCCCGTGCTTCTGGGGCGACCTGGGCGGCGAGGTCGTGCACTACCTCGCGGTGCAGCGCGGCGCCCGCGAGGTCATCTACCAGGGCAAGCTGGGCGGCGTCAAAAAGGGCGTGCGGCCCAACACCTGGCTGGCGACGGGCAGCCGATCGTACGCGCGCCGACGTACAGTCAAGTGGGACAACATCCTGGCGGGATCGGTCGAGGCGGCCGGGCGCGCGGCCACCATCGTCGGCGTACACCAGACCCTGGGCAGCGTGCTGCACGAGACGAAGGGCTGGCTCGCGTCGCTGCCGGGCGACGTCGACTTTGTCGATCCCGAGATCGGCATGATGGCGCTGGCCGCGCAGCGGAACCGTGTCGGCTTCGGGTACCTGCACATTGTCTCGGACAATGTGGCGGAGAAGTACAGCGAGGACTTGTCCAACGAGAGGATGGAGAGCGTGCTTGCGCGCAGGGGTAGGCTGTATGAGGTGGTGCAGGATGTGCTGGGGCACTACCTTTCTTCTCCTGTTCGGATCTAACAGTCTCGCGTTGATAAGACATTTTCCTCGAGTTTCTCTAGTCTTTCATTTAATATTGGATACAGATAGAATACGAAATCAGTACATTTTCCGAAAGATACACAGCACCCACGGAAAAAAATGCAATGTTTCTTGCTTCGTGAGAGGCCCCCCACACGCCTCAGGAAATCTCGGTCACTACACGAGCCTGGCCGACCCAAAGAAGCAAACAGATTGACATGGCCCCATCATTCCTGACTTCCTGTCGGCCCGGACGGCCGAACCAGGTTCTTGGGACGATGGCTGAGACAAGCTCATTCTTGGCACATGGTGATGAGCAACGGCTGAGATATGATCGTGCCAGACTAGTGCTAGGGCAGATATGAAATATGATAGACGGCAATGGCCAAGATGTCCAGTAGCCACATGGATTCAATTCCAGTCACTGCTGTCAGTGGCGGTAGCTAGAGCGTTGGGCTTTCCTCTCTCGTGTTCGTAAACACGAGTGACACGGGTCGTTCCTACACCTTACTGCCAAGACGGTTGAGTCAGCTTAGGTATGCTCTGGTCTCGATGCACGGCCAGTATACCGACAAGCTTTGTCCTTCATACTGGATTCATACGTACCTTGAGCTCCAGGAATCGAGGCCCATTCTCATGCAACCCACCCATTACTCCTCTTGCATTTACCATAAGAATACAGTGCTCTAAGGCTTTCATTCTCATGACCCACAGCTCGATGTCATTCGAAATCAGATGGCCAGAAACAGCCAGAGTCACTGGAGGGCGCTGTACCATAAATGCGACCAATTCCTATGTCGAGACGGAATGTTTAATGACATATTCTGTACAATGTATATCATGCGCCCTTTGTTCGCGGCTCAGACCTCGGTCCATAATCACGTCTTTCAATGGCCCATCTTGACTGCGCTGGCTCTCAGGGATCGCCCACTTTCACCTTTGCGATATGTCCAGGTATTGAATCGAATGGTGCCATCGTGCCGTTGAGGAATGTATATTCGCCCGTCGTTTGCGGACCTGAACGATTGATAGGCCATACTCGGTCGAGTCGGCTGGAGCACTCGCGACCTTCCGCGATAAGCAGTACCATGTAAAATGAAGACGCAATGAGAATTGACCCGAGGGTCTAGACTTTCATGTGCTATGCAGAAATCTGAAGCTGTCACGCCGGTGCGATTTCACATCATGTGGGATGAATGTGGGATGGCGGGGATTTAAGAAGTGGGAGGTTTAATCGGATTACTGAATATGGAGCATCAGGTAATATCGCACGCCAAGCACTTTATTGGGGTTGTACATCCGTGTTATCCTGGGTCGTGGACATGGTAAACGGTGAATAAAAACAGGGCGAACGGCCTGTTCTTACTGAGTCAGTGAGCCTGACTCGAGCAACCCCATGAATATGCCAAGATTGGCGTTCGTGACCGCTTGCTATCCGGAAACTCGCCGGCACCCCTGACTGATTAGAAGCACCGCATGCAGGAACCCATTGACAGCGGATGTCGCTTCAGCCTCAAGGATTGTTCACTTTGTTGAATAACTTCAGTCAATCAAAAACTATATCTCCTGAGAAACTTCACGCTCAGCGTACCATAGCAATAGACTAAGGTTAGTTGGTAGAAGACTTGCTTATAAACCTTGGACAAAAGCTGAACCATATTTAGCATCGGTTGATGTATAATAACTACGATGATACAGTCTGCAGTATCTAACAACATCTCCGTCCGCTTAATGTTTTATCTTTTATTGTTTCTCGTATTCACGGCGAGGCCCATATGACCATGGTATTGGGAAAGGATCGATGATCCTAGTCGGAAGTCGGCACTTGCCCATCACGCCTTAGCTTAGCGGCCGCGACGAAATGAAGCATAAACTTGTGGTAAGCTTTTCAGAATCTTAAAAAGTGGACTACAGTCGCATTTATAACATATGACGAGTGGCACCACATGCGATTTGTTGCTTCGCTTAGTGGCCGATTACAAATTTGTTCGGCCTCGGTATACTCCAACATTCTGCTGCATTCATTGGTCGTTTGGCTCGACACGGAACGAGTGTAAATAGAGTCAATAGTCCCCGTTTCAAAGTGTTTGTTTCGATCCTTGGGACTTCCTTCAATCCTTAGTCTTCATTCGTTATTGTACAATTGCAAAATGTTGTCAAAGTCTCTCCTGGCCGCCTCTCTGGTGGCACCAGCACTTGGCTTCGACCAAGTGCTCGGATTCAACACCATTGCGCAGCAGGAGAACCGGACACTCGACGAGATCTACCAAGCCGCCCTGGCCGAAGGCAACGTCGTGACCGTGTGGCACGGCGGAGACGAGAAGGAACAGCAGGCCGGACTCAAGCAGGCATTCGAAGAGCGCTTCCCCGGAATCATGCTGAACGTGACCGTCGACCTGTCCAAGTACCACGACGTCCGTCTGGACCAGCAGCTCGCGGCCGGCGGCGACGCCGTCTACGTCGACAGCATCATCCTCCAGACCTTGCAGGACTACCCGCGATGGGCACAAGAGGGCGCGCTGCTCAACTACGCCCCCAGCGGGTTCGACCAGATCGACCAGGCTTTCAAGGATGATGCGGCGGCGTACTATGGCGTTTACGTCTTCTTCTGGTCCGGCGCCTTGAACACCGAGAAGCTTCCCGGCGTCGACGCGCCCGTCGAGTGGGAGGACTGGTTGAACCCAGAGCTCAAGGACAAGATTGTGCTGACCTACCCCAATGACGACGATGCTGTGCTCTATGCGTTCTACTTGATGTAAGTCTTCTCAGTGCCTCGGCCACCGAATAAGTTCATGTGCTAATCCATGAACCGCACACAGTATGCAACAGTACGGCGAATCATGGTTCGACGAACTGCTCACGCAGAATCCCCGTTGGGTGCGCGGCACCGCGACCCCAGGAACCATCGCCGGGGGAAGCAACTACACCCAGGCGGCCTACTTTGCAGCAGGCGGCGGCTTCGGCGCCTCGAGCCCCATGAACTACACGCACCCGACCCAGGGCCAGTACGTCTCGTGGCCGCAGCACGCCGCGATCCTCAAGGACGCGCCGCACCCCGAGGGCGCCAAGCTGCTGCACAACTTTATCCTGAGCCCCGAGTACCAGGCCGCGACCGGCAGCTGGTCCGTCCGCCGGGACCTGCCGACCCCGGAGGGCTTCCCCGATCTGAGGAACCAGACGGCCACGAACCCGACTGCCTTCGCCAGGTTCATGGCGGACCGGGCCCTGGTGGAGAGGCTGAGGTTCTACTTTGAGAGCCGCATCGGTCCTGCCGTGGGACTTGACCCGATTGACGATGATATTTAGACGTTGGGTCGCAGGGGCTCCCGAGTAGTCATTCGTAACTATTATTGGTATCTAAACCTTTTCGTATATAAATCTTTAAAGTATATATTGTCAATAGTGTCATATTATGCCGATCAGCATTCAGAGCATGTATAGTCATTCCATTACTTCGAGTCGCCTCGGAAGACGTGACTTTGTTCGGAAGCACGCACCTTACATGCATGCGATATTGGATACAAGTTTATAAAGAGCAAGGAAATTGTCTGGAGCGACAGGTGCTGGGGATACTTCCTGCCTCGTTTGGTCGATGAAGTATTGGAGACTTCTCATTAAGTAATGGGCATTTGTAGACAATTCGAGCGTGATAGATTACACTTTCAGTCATGAAATGTTGATTGGATAATCAATTGTTCGGAGATTGGGCCATGTAATTATTTATTTAAATTATATACCGTGAAGATTTTTTCACGTAGAATATTAGAATTTCAAGACATCATGTCATTTTACGAAGACTCGGCATCGCTAATGATGACGCTGCTGGCCTTTTCCGAGGCCATGTACAAAGGAAGTGCAATGTAGAATCCCGGGATCTTGGGAAAGATGCTGGCGTCGACGACCCGGAGGCCCTCAACACCCCTGACCTTAAAGTTGCTGTCCAGCACGGCGTTGGGATCGCCGTCAGCACCGATGGCAGCCGTGCACGACGCGTGGTGGCCCCAGGCCTCGTTCTGCAAGAACTCCTTGACGTCGGCCTCGTCCGAGGTGTTGGCGCCCGGCCAGGTCTCGGGGAACGAGCCGTCGAGCGGGATGAGGCCGGAGAAGGCCCGGCGCGCGAACTCGAAACCCTCGTATACGGCCTGGAGATCCTTGTCGCCCTCGCCGTTGGCGTTGACGCCCTCGTCGAAGGAGTAGAAGTTGATCAGGGGCATGTCCCGGGGGTCTGTCGACTGGAGCTTGACCGTGCCCGCGTTGTTGCGGCTGTGCGCCTTGAGGATGATCCAGGCCCAGTGCTGGGCGTCGGCGAGGGAGTCGTTGGCATACCCGGGGAAGTAGCCGCGGAAGTTGGCGGGTGCTCCCGAGATCAGGAGGTCGGGCTCGTCCTCGGCGACGGAGGAGTTCTGGATGATGGCGATGGCGATGCCGTTGGTTCCGTACACGCCTTTGGTGATGGGATCGATGCCGCTGGTGTAGGCGTCGAGGCAGGGATCCGGCATGGACCGCAGGAATGTGCACTTGGACGTGATCACAAAGTCGCTATTGGTCTTGCCGACCAAGGTGGCCTCGTAGCGGTCTTGCATGTTGCCGCCGACGCCGGGAAGATCGACTACGACAGGAATGTCAAAGGACTCGAGCTCATCGCGAGGGCCGACACCGCTTAGCTTCAAGAGCTGGGGCGTATTGAATGCACCGGCTGCGAGAATGACTTCGCGTGTGGCGTTGACGCTTCCCGAGCCCGTTTCCGTGGCGCTGTTGGATCGTGGATCTGCTCGATACAGGGATGCGCCTTCTAGGTAGTCGACACCAACGGCCTTCGGGACTGCACCGCTTTCATCGAAGCGGACCTTGGTCACCTGTTGTGGGACATATCAGCATGAGTGAGTTCCGGTCAAGATGATTTGAGTAGTGCTTACCAAAGCGTTAAGCTTGATATCAAGTTGGTACTTGCGTGAGCCATCCGCGTTGACTGCGTTGGCCGTGTTCAAGATGAAATCTCTTGGTCCACCTCGTACGTTATTCTCCATGGACAGAGGCACCTGGTATAGACCAGTCTGGCTGGTCTGACCCGGGGCGTTGATGTCACGAAGAAGAACTTGGCCCAGGCCCAGAACTGTGCTCACGAGAGCGGTGACGAGATTTTTACCCATGGCCGTGGCTGCCGAGATGATCAGAGACAGGAGCTTCTGGTCCTCGACGACGAGGGACAGAGACGTCAGCTCGGTCGTGAGCCAGCCATTGTACCCGTGGCCGACGACGCTACTTGGAAGGTACCTGGCTTTCTCAAGCTGCTCAAAGTACTGAACCATGTTGTCGGATGCCCATGAGTCATCGCCAGTGATATTGGCAATGTAGTTCCAGTCACTATCATGCGCGCCGATGGTGATGAGTGCGTTGTGGCGAGAACAACCGCCCAAAGCACCCGACCGTGGGTATAAAATGCCGAGCGGTTCCGCGTCCGCCGGGGGGTCCAGACCAACATACAAGTCCCCGTCGGTCTTGCGATACGACATCTTGGAGTCCTTCTTCTGGCGCTCGAGATCCGAGTAGTGGTTGACGAAAAAGTCCCACTTCTGTTCTGGGTATTCGGTTGCGAATAGATGCAGAGCAGGAGCCGACTCGGTATAATCAGTGCCAGAGTCACCGCCAGCGTCGATCAGCAAGACACTGTAGCCAGCGATGGCCAGGTTGGCGGCCAACGGACCACCGCCGGGCCCAGAGCCAACGACAACATATTCGTATGCGTCGGTTGAGGACGTCGTGTCACGCCCGTTGACAAAGGGCTGATATCTCGAGTTGTGGGGGTTGGCGCTTCCAGTGCTTGCTCTGTTGACAAGGTCAGTAGAGTTTGTGACGATTGATTTGAGTAACAGCATACGTGAGCAAGAGGTATCCCAGAGCAGCGGGAAGGCTGGCAGAGAGTGAAGACGCCCTCATCGTGGATCACTGGCCTCAAGGTCTCAAAGTGGGAAAAGCAATTGCCGGTATCCAAGAGACCTGACCGGACAGGTGGATGTATTAACAAGACGCACCCCCTTTTGTGCCGCAGGAGTCACATCTTGGCCAAGATTGTCAAAAACGTGGTATATCGGGCCCGGGCCGGTAGTCGATCTCTTATGAAGAGTCCTGGGAAGAACGACATGGTTCCATACGTAAGACAATTTTAAGCGACCAGGTCAAATGATTACAGACGGATCGTCAAGGATATGAAAGTGTGAACAAAGGACCATACAGTGAGCATCTAGGGAGGTTGAATTTGAAAGTGTTACTAAGGATTGGAGCTAGCAATAGTGAAATATGGTATTTGCTAGTATATACACGGATCCACAGCACGACGAACTGTCATTAGTCCCTGAAAGCACCGGTTCGCTTCCCCGTACGAACCCCATGGTATTCATTTTGCTGAGCCGCTAGGGATGCCAGGGCGGCTTATCCAGCTCCGCCAACCAGCCAAGCCAACCCAATAAAGAATAACCTGCTTATCGCATCTCCATAGCCGGACTCTTCAAGCTACCCCGAGAGCCGGGGAAAGCCATCTTAGTGTCGATCACTTGGCTACGACTCGTGGGAAAAGCACTGCTCAGGGGATTTATAAACCTCGCACGACTAGCGATGGGAGCCAAAACCAAAGTACGTAACGACTTTAGACAGAGACATTCATACCGCGGGGGAGTTGCTAAGGCTGGATAATAACATCACCAAGATCACATACAAGTCAGAATCACTTTTCATGGAGGGAACATCACTGCTGCTTTGATATTACACGGGCTTGGCGGAAATCTTCCGACTTGTTCTAGATCTATTCCGTGGAAGATCTCCGTGGAAGAAACTGCCGACCCAGGTTCCGACTCCTTTGATACCCTGGCCTGTGTGGTATTCAGCTCTGCGATTTTACCAGGGGGTAGGAAACCCACTGTTTGCCGCAAACACGATGGGATATATTAGTTACGTTCAGGTCTAAACTGGAATCCGTTCCTTCGTCCAATGGCAGTCGTTCGCGCGACGCTCAGGCTAACGACAACCGGCAGTCCAAGTGTTCATCCTCCTAACCTAGCTGTCGTCACTTGGCCAGAAATTGCGAAGTCTCCAAGACTAACGCCACGTCTTGGCAATAGCACTACTCAAAATCTTACGATAGGGCATAGTGGCCCCATGTCAACGGGATGAACGTTGTCGCCGTCTAGTCTAGCTGCAATATATGCCGCCAGTGACGACCCTAGTCCCACGAGGCATGCCCGCCGTCTGAGATGCAAGGGGACTTTGGGTTTAAAGTCTCACAGACGATCCCAATAACTTGGCGGACCATGTAGGGTATCCCATTTTAATAAGACTGATCCATAGTGGCTGATACATGGCGGAATCGACAGGTTGACAGGATGACATGCAGGTACTGATAGACACTGGATTGGGGGGTTCAATATGGATATCAGAAAAATCCATAAAGACATGGATTCATATCATCCTCGCTTCGAGTCGCAGCTCCCGGGAGGTTCAGGCTCTTCTTGGTCGAATGTCATACATCTTTCACCATGGAGCTCGCGTCTGGTTTTCATGATGCACTTGTGCAAAGGGCGACGACGGCTCCCACTTGCGGTGTAAGCGACCACCGACCCCTGGTTCGGTTTTGCTCGTTCCCAACTGACAGCCAGTAGCTCAAATGCATAGCGACCCTAACGCTTCAATCGACTTGCTCGCCAACCAATGTGACCTGCATCTGCACGAACCAAGACTTGGTGGGAGCCATCACGTCCTGCGTGGTGAGCAACTGCTCCGTCGTCGACCAGCTAGGTAAGAGCTTTGTGCTGTCATACTGCTACAAGTCGACCAAACTCATTCGTGTCTTAGCTACAACCAAGTACTCCAAGGACACATGCGGCGTCGAGCCCGTAGACCGCACAGCGCAGGTGGTGATCGTGCCCATGATCTTTGGGGCCTTCGCTCTGCTGGCCTATGGCGTACGCGTGATATCGAGATGTCATCTAGGACACGGCAACTGGTCCATGGGCGACTGGGCAATCACTGCTGCCGTTGTAAGCGTCACTATGCAACGATACTACCCTATACCGCAGCTAACGAAGCGATCCAGATCTTCATGATTCCTCTCCTCATCCTCAGTATACCTTGTACGTACTACGAGCACACCCTGACCGTCCCACATGTCATTGTCTAACCGCCATCATAGTGACTCAACACGGACTGGGAAAGGATATCTGGAACATCCCGCCTAGCAACATAACCGAAGTCCTCTACGTGTGTATAACCCGACCTCTACCATGAAATTCGTCTGTCTGACGTGTTGCCATTAGTTGTATTTCTGGGATGAAATCGTCTACTTCCCGTCGACCGCACTGACCAAGATATCGATCCTCCTCTTTTATCTCGAGGTCTTCAAGCGCTCCATCGCCGGAGTCCAACCGGCCATATATACCTTGATCGTCCTCAACATTCTGTACGCTGTCATCTTCGACCTCGTATCGATATTCCAATGCACACCAGTCCAAGGCGCATGGCTGTTCTGGGACCACCAGCACAAGGTGACCTGTCGCAACATCAACGCGCAGGGCTGGGCAGCGGCGGGCGTCAACATCGTGCTGGACCTGGCCATGGTCATCCTACCCTTGCCTGAGCTTTGGCATTTGTCACTGTCCAACAACAAGAAGGTTCAGGTGATGCTCATGTTCAGTCTTGGCTTTCTGTGAGTGTCATTGCATTTTATCGTGGGACAAGTTCAACCCCAAGCTAACCGTACCCGCAGTGTCACTATTGTCAGCATTCTTCGCCTTCACTCCTTAGTGGCCTTTGGAAGCACCCAGAACCTTACACGTGAGTTCACTTGGTCCCTTTCGGTGTGCTTGCCCAATTCTGACAACGATCAACCAGAGGACTATGTTATCGTCGGCATATGGACAACCGTCGAAGTTCCAGTGGGCGTGATATGCGCATGCCTCCCAGCCGTCCGAGCCGTGCTCAAGGTCTACTGGCCAACAATCTTTGGCTCAACACGCCCAAGCCGTTCCGACTACTACAACCAATCCGGAAGTCCATCAGCGAGTCGGTCCATGAAACCGCATCTCGAGGCGTCTGGCAATCATGACGCATATAAAAAGCCATCCGCGGTCGTCACCAATGAGATGTGGAATCCGCCCAAAGATGATTTCTCCTGGGACGAAGGACCCCCTGGACTTGAGCTGCACCACATACGAGACCGGTCCGGCTCCCACGTGTTTGACAAGGAGCCTACGAAGCCAAAGGAGATGGCATGAGGTGAAAAAAGTGTAGTTATAGCGTGCACAAGGCCAGATGGTCAAACTCGGCCTAGAAGCGTTCCTTTTGTATTTCAATAGACACGTCTTTCCACACAAATGAATCGCGATTGATCATATGAACGCCACTAGTGTTTCTCCAAAGCTGTTCGCAACCTCATTCCATAAAACATCAACTGGCCAGCTTATGCAGGTCCCGCGTAATCATATACCAAACATCCGATTGTGATGTTGCCGCCGACGCCCCCATTATGACTTAGATAGAAGTGTTAGTGTCATTCTCCTCAGCTCACAACGGCTTCATACGTACATTGCCTCCAGTTGTCGTACATGAAAGAGTGACAAGGGAGACCATTGTGGGTGTCAACCTCGAAAGGGAATCCGGTGCTCTGCTCGCCACCGGCGATTTTGCAACCCTCGCTCCAGAATAGGTCGAAATTCTAGTTATTGCCATCCAGACCAAGTCATTTCTCGGTCTTGGATGAGTCCTTGGTGAACATTGTCGGATCCTGAATTATTTTGCCGTTCTCTTCCTTGAGCTCCACTGACGAGCAAAAGTACCACGCGGCATTTTTCACGCCTCCGTCGTGAGCATCGGCGTGGCCAGGGAAGTCGGATTCATCGTGGTATTGTCTTTCTGACATTTTATCGATCGGGGTCAACTTGGACGGGTCCTCGAGTTCGTAGTCAAAGACACCACACCCAACATCTATGCTTCCTGTATCAAGCATATATGATCCACCTGGGATCACAAGAATCACGCGTTAAGCCTTCGGAAAATCAGAGGAGCAACGTGGGAACAGATCAGCGGGGGCGACCCACAGACGGCACAGGGCGTACTGCAGTACAGAGTACCTGCCTACCGTACAGCTACATTGTAGGCGCCAAACGAAGCTGGGTATGTTGAGGATCACGTCTTCCTTGAACATCACTCTTGGCACATTGGTTCGCACTCCAATTCATTCAAGTACATACTCACTACCTACCTACTCAGAATCCTTGATCTCTGCATCCACCTGTTCTTCCTGCTCCTGGTACCTGGGAACCTTTTCCCCAGCGTTCCATTTGTATTGCGATCCCGGATGGCCCTCCGGCAACCTAGCCGTACCTCCAAAGACCTCCCTCGCAGTCGCACCCTCTTTATCCAAGCGTGTCCTGAACACGCCGCGTCGCTGCAGCTCGGGGATTAGGTACTCGATAATATCCTCAAACGTTCCCGGATTGGTGATGTGCGCCAGGTTGAAGCCGTCGACGCCCGTTTGCTCAACCCACCCCTCGAGCTCGTCCGCGGCCGTCTCGGGTCCCCCGATCACCTTGGCCTGCAGGCCGCCGACGCTCAGGTACTCGACGATGCGCTGCTTGGTCCAGGGCAGATTGTCCGTCCCGGGCACCGTCGCAGCCCAGCGGCGCACGATGGACTGAATTCGGGGCGAGTCGCTGAGCAGGAAATCCTCGTCGTCGGCGTGGCCCGATAGGTCGACCCCGGTCCACCCGCCGAACAGGGCCAGTGCGCCCTCGCGGTCGGCATACCGCAAGTGCTCGTCCCTCTTTGCGTAGGCCGCCTCGTCGGTGGCGGCCACGATGACCTGGATCCCGAGGACAATCTTGATACTGTCGGGATCACGGCCTTCTCGCCTAGCCACGTCTCTGATGCTCGTGACGGTCTTTTTTACGGCCTCGTGCGTCTGGCCTCCGATGAATATTGCCTCGCCATGCTTACCGCCGAAATTGTTGCCGGCCTCTGACACGCCAGCTTGAAACAAATACGGAGTCCTCTGCGGCGAAGGCTCGCAAAAGTGCGGTCCGGGCACCTCAAAGTACTTCCCCTTGTGGTGTATCTGCCTCACGGCGTCCTCGGCGATGTAGATGCCCCGCTCTCGGTCTTCGACGACCGCGCCGTCCCGAAAGCTTCCCTCCCACAGCTTGTACAGGACCTCCATGTACTCGTGGGCGATGGCGTAGCGCTCGTCGTGGGGGATCTGCTCCTTCAATCCGAAATTGCGCGCCGCGCTGTCGAGGTACGACGTGACAATGTTCCAGGCCAGCCGCCCGTCGCTGAGGTGGTCGACAGTGGACAGCCGGCGGGCTAGCGAGTAGGGCTTCTCGTACGTCAGGCTGGCCGTGACGCCGAAGATGAGGTTCTTCGTGGCCGCGGCCATGGCCGGCACTAAGTATAGCGGGTCGTTGACCGGGAACTGCGCCCCGGACGCCAGCGACGGGACAACGTTGGCCGGCCCCTTGTATACGTCGTAGGGCCCCAGGGTGTCGGCGATGAACATGGCGTGGAAGTTGGCCTTGTCGAGGAGCTGCGCCAGTTCGACCCAAAAGGAGAGCTTCTTGTACTGAGTCGTCTTGTTCTGGGGATGCCGCCACTGGCCTGGGGCCAAATGCCCTGGGGCGTTCATGACAAAGGCATTGAGAATCATCTTTTTCTTCACGGGCCCGTCGTCGCCGTTGATTTCCGTCGTCCTGTTGGACATTTTTAATAATAATAATGCAAGCAGATGCCTCTGAGCGATTGTTAGCGACAATGCTATAGCCGAGTATGTCAACTCACAAGCACAATTATGAGCGCAACGTTTCAACGATATATCACGTTCAAGACCCGCACCTTAATCCCACGTCATTCCCAGGCCTGTAGTAATAATCCCTCCCGATCATAGCATACTCATGACGAGACTGACCAATGCGTGCCCGCGATTGGGTCGCGATACCCTGCCCCACCATGAAAGCTTCGCCATAGCAAAGCTATAGCACGCCATCTGCCCATCCCAGAGCCGCCTGTATGGTATACTCGATTGCTCACGTTGCGCAATACGGGTCCTATACCGCGTGACGGGAACCCTCATTCGTTGGAGCGCCCCTGGCTTATCGCACGTTGTGCCGACTTCGCATTTGCCCCCATCGTGGCACGGAGGACTTGATCGGGACGAGCATGCCGGACCACGGCAGGGGTCGGCCAAGGGCCCGTAGAGTGATATTTCAATGAGAGATTTGCCATGTCCGGTGCTCTGAGATCAACGAAGTTTTCTTGGTAAGAAAGCTTAGCCAGCATTCAGCCCCAACCCAATTCTCGTTTCGCCAAGGTCCAGCTTCCACCCACAAGTGACGAAACCATGGTCAGCGTATCCGGGCTGGAGCTCGTGCCGCAGGGGACGGCCTACGGGCTGCTCATCGGGCTGGGCGTGCTGTTCTGCGTCGTCATCCTCGCGGCCATCAAGATCCAGAAGGCGTACCTGTCCGAGGACTCGGGCACGTCGGAGATGTTCATGGTGGCGAACCGGTCCGTCGGCGCGGGGCTGACGGCCTCGGCCGTCTTCTCGTCGTGGATGTGGATCAACGAGACCGTCTTCTCCGCCGCCATGTGCTACCGCTTCGGCCTGGCCGTGCCGCTGGTGAGTAGTCACTTGAAAGATTGTGCCGCGGAAATACCTGAAGCTGACTTTCGACAAGTGGTGGGGGTCTGGCCTTTGCTTCCAGATCGCACTCATGGCTGCACTGGGCGTCCTGGCCAAGATCAGAGTGCCTTATGCTCACACGTCTCTGGAGATCATACGTATGCGGTACGGAAAGGTATGAAAGTGGATTGAACATCGACCCTCCTGGTTTTCTCGCTAATGCACAACACAATAGGTCGGACACATTGTCTTCATCGTGCTCAACCTGGTCAACAATGTCTTTGGATGTGCATCCATGATACTGACGGGCTCCCAACTCATCTATGGTGTCTCTGGAATGCACTTTGTAGCGGCCACAATCCTCATTCCTCTTGGTGGTATGTGCTATCGATGCATTGGTGAAGATCTCATGACTGACCGACTCCTTCTAGTTGTTCTGTACACTGCGGTCGGCGGTTTGAAGGCAACGTTTTTGACTGACTATCTTCATACCCTGGTGGCCTTGGTTCTCATCATCTACTTCACCCTTAGCATCCTGACTCATGAAGCTGTCGGCGGGTTATACGGCTTGTACGACAAGGTCATGGCGACGGTACGTCGAGGACAAGAACCGCATGCACGCGTACGCACTGACATATAAATAGGCTGGCGAGAACTACATCTCTGGCAACTACCAAGGGTCACTTCTTACGATGAAGTCTCGTGATGCGATTATTTGGGGTTTGATTCTCAAGTTTGGCAACCTGGCTCTCGTCGTGATGGTAAGAATGTCGTGATGCTGCCTTCGAATCAGCATGGCTAATTCATGCTTGTTACCAGGATACTGCGTTCTGGCAAAAGTCCTTTGCAACCGAAGTCAACGCCACGGTACCAGGCTATAACATTGCTGCAGTTGCCATTTTTGGAATACCGTGGGGATTAGGCACGGTCATTGGCTTGACGGCGCGAGCGATCCACAACACTCCCATCTTTCCGACATACCCAGGAGAATTCACCGCGGCGCAGGTCAATGCTGGGTTTGTCATGCCGTACACCGTCAAGGCCCTGATTGGCGACAATGGCATCATAGCTTTCTTCGTGCTGCTTTTCATGGCTCTGACTAGTACAGTGTCTTCGTCCATGATTGCCGTGAGCAGTATCCTCTCATTTGACATTTACAAGACGTATTGGAATCCAAAAGCTTCCGACAAGCGACTTGTCAAGGTCAGCCATATTGCCGTGGTAATTCACGCAATCTTCATCACGGCCGTTGCATTGGCTCTGAACTACGGCGGAGCGGACATGACTTGGATCGGCTATTTCCGACCAGTCATAGCCTGCCCCGGTATCATCCCGCTGGCTTTGACGCTCTTGTGGTCGGGACAAACCCGACATGCCGCCGTCTTGTCGCCAATTCTTGGTTTCCTTACCGGCCTTGGCATTTGGCTTGGCTCTGCGAAAGCCCTGTACGGCGTGGTCAACATGACTACAACAGAAGCCAGTCTTCCGGCCCTGTATGGAGCCATTGGATCATTCTTCTCGCCTGCTCTGTATTCCGTTCTGATATCTCAGTATGGACCGTACAAGTTTGATTGGCGGGAGTTCCTGCGCATTGAGCTTGCCGAAGAGGCTCAGGTTCACATTGCTACTCCCAAGTCGACCACGTCGCTCAATGATGAGAAGAATGATGAAAAGCTCCGAGAGCCGTCACCCAGCACTTCAAAAGTACTTGGGGCATCCGGGAACGATACAATCGACCCGGCATTGAGTTCTGATACGGAGGGGCCACTGTCGCGTGCAGTAGAGAATCACGCTATCAAGTCTTCTTCGTCCGCTCGTGTCAGTCTAGACGATGTCCAACACCCGTTCGACCAAGACACGCTGCGCGAGTTGCATCGCTGGCAGCGCATCGCATGGATAGCCTTCATCTTTGTCGTGCTGGTCACATTTGTGCTCTGGCCCATGCCGCTGTACCGCGACTACATCTTCACCAAGACTTTCTTCTCTAGCTGGACGGCAGTTGCCATATTCTGGCAGTTTTTCGCGTTCTTCGCCGTTGTCGTCTACCCCTTGTATGATGGCCGTTATGAGATCGCAAAAGGCGTGCGGGGCATTTGGAGGGACGCTAGCGGCACCTGGGGCACACAATGAAGCGACGCAATCGAGCAACACGGAATATACTAGGTTACCGTGTATGGCGAGACGGGCGTACCAGGCGCTCAAAAGTTTGGCCACAGACTGAAGAATTATGACGTGGACATGGTGGTCACTATGATCCAGCCCATCACATATAGTGTGCCAAGTCGATGTGTCCGCCTTCCTCCAGTAGCGGGAATAGGTTGAGCGCTCCAAAGACCTGGTCTTGATTCTGTCCCATGCCATTCGTAACCGGAAGTTCTGGCGTATGTGATGAGGAATGCATGAATGGAAAGATTGACGGATCTAGATCCTCAAAGAACGTGGAACTGAGATCGCGGACAGTATCAGCTCCATCACTTGACGCGACATTGTTGTGGTGGGGAGCTGGTGAGTGAAAGTTGGTATCCTGGCTTGGCCTGCGAATGGTGTTGGACAGCTCGCGCGGTTGCCTTGGCGTCAATCCGAATAACTGAGAAGAGCTTTCTGAAATCTGTAGCCTTTCATAGCGTTCTTTTCTCTCGAGGTATTCGGTGGCGCTGATATGCAAAGACTTGATGATCAATGAGTATTGCTGTGCGTGTGCATCATGTTTGGCAAAATGCTCCAAAGCGGAAATCGACATGCGCACATCCTTCTCCAGAATGCGACCAAAATCGCCCAGAAGCCCGACACCGACCACGAGAGATGCAGCGAACAGCCACGATCTATTCAATTTTTTAGTCAGTAGCGATACATTAATATATGGATTGGTCATTGCACTTACACAATCAAAGGCATACATCCCTCGAGCACGCCCATCTGAACAAGGTCCGTGATGGACTCAATCATCAGACTGCCTGCATCAATAGATGCGTTGGCCAGCTTTGAACGGCCAGAGCTTCCACTGTCACGGACAGCTTCAAACTTGGAGGGACTCTCAGGCAATCGCTTGCACATCTCATACATTAGGAAAGGTCGAGACACCAGCATGACAGCATAGTAGTATGAGCATAGAACGTGGCAAGCACCAACGATCTGAGCCTCGTCTTCCTGCCCCGGAGGTGTACCGACGATACGTTTTAGCTGAACCAGCCATTGGTTAGACCACTTTCGCAGTTGTCGTGAGATACCTTCAGTCAGTTGCAACGAAATCTTCTTGCGCGAGAAGACCTCTATGACAATGGTTTCGATGATGAGCAACACCTGCACGGAAGAGTTGAGCAGATCAAAGACCTCGTGGCCGTCGCCGTCTACTTCACCATATGGCACGGTACAGTCGGTATCAGACGTAGCAGGGGGTCGGCCCATCGAAATACTGAGAAATAGGTCGATGACTCTGACACTCTTCCATAGGCGGTCTCTGTGGAAGCTAGTCAACACACACGTCACAGATGGAGGTTGAAGTAAACGTACCTGTGTCTTCGAATGTCATGTCCAAACCTCGAGTTTACCTCTGTCCTATGAGCTCCGATAGAGTAAACAGCCCTCACGGCGATGCCTAATTATTCATCAGTTGATGAACATCGAATAGAGAAGAAGTACAACTAACCAAAGAATAGAAAGGCTCCAGTAATCTGGCACGCTCTGAGCATGTATATAGTAATGAGAGTGAAAGCCTGGACAGTACCAACACTGAGCTCACTTCCGAGAGTGGCCAGCGCCAGGACTTTGGCATGTTCGAAATAGCTGGATGCCAAGGAGTCGTCGACGGACTGAAGACCAATAGCCAAGACGAGGTAATTGACGGCAGCATGCACATCATGACCTTTATGCTGCGACCACGCCGATATGTCATCGACCAGACTCGTGCTGCCAAACAAGTCGACTAGACCCGATGTCTGACAAAGAGAACCGTGTCAATGAGCTCTTCCGCTAGCATGGCATGGGGGATAGTACTCACCACTGCAAGATACTTGCCCACTATGGAGTGGATGGTATCGGTGTCCACGTACGGCTCCTGCTGGCCAGACGGGACAGCGTGACTTGGGGGCACATTTTGGAGCACGGGTACCCGGCCAGTATGGTGTGCAAAGGCGTGGGGGTCGATCCGGGAGAGCACCAATTGCCTCACAGTCTGAAAGAAGGAAAGCGGGGCGCAGTCGCCAATGAAAACTATCACAAAGCATGTCAATATGATTGATCCGAGGACCCGGAAGTCTGGTGCGCCGGAGGAGTGCTTACTCAGCTTTCCTTGGGCGTCGTATAAGAGCCGCGCATCTCGGGGGACCTCTGCCTCTTCCTCGACGGATGAGTCGCGGAGGGTCGGGCCCGCAGAGCCGACCGTGGGCGCGGGAGTGACGGTTGCGACATGGGACGTTGAGGCGGACTGATAGGCATGGGCAGCGGCAGGAGGATCAGGCGGAGCGGATGATTGGGCGGAACTGGGCGGCGCCGTGGGAGTATTTCTATGATGATCCTGCTGCTGCTGCGACTGTTGCTGTCGCTTATTAGGCGGCTGGCGCTCCTGGTCGGATGCCGGGGAGGGCACAGAGTTTGGCCGCCGACGCTTCTGGGGGGTGAAATGGCACGACTGGGCCCTCTTGTGCCGGGTACAATAGCTGCAAGGCAATTTCCCGTCGCATTTGACTGGTGGTTCGTTAGTATCAATGGTTCGATGTTTCTCTCTCCCGCATCAATGTTGGGGGTGTTGTTTGCTTCGGAATTTGGGTCTCGAGTGTGTGTGTATGGTGGTTTTAGGCGCCCCGGAACCAGCCCGCCTGTTTCGTCTCTCTTTTGGTGTGTAGTACTGTCTCAATAGGGTCCATCTTTTGGCGCAATATAAAAAGAACATACCTTTTCGGATCTTGCAGGAATCGCAGGCATTGGCAACCCTCACCCGCACATACTGTGGCTCACCGCGCGGAGATTGGTCCATGGTCTTGTCCTGCTGCCCTTGGGGTGCGCTGCCTGTTTCTCTGCTGTCTTCCGCCACCTCCAATGACTGGGCGGCACTGAAGAGAGTCAACAATCCCTTCCGTCGAGGGCTCGGGCTGCGCGTCATTTACACACGCCCGTACTGAGATAATCGAATTGATTGTTGGTTGTGGGTTGGATCCGCCCGAAGAGCATCGGAACTTCGGAAGACGGATGCTCTACGCTAGGTTAGCAAATAATCGTGTCACGCTCACGCACTTCTTAGCAGCTCACCACCAGCCACTGAAAGTTGGTGCTTGTGGACCTATTCTCACTGCCAAGGCACACCACCAGCTGCTGTGCAGCTGCCAGTATAACTGCAAAATGAGGTGGCAGCAAGATTCAGTCTTCGTATAGAAATGTACAGTTGCATCAATATGTGCTCATCCTTGTTGGATGTCCTATACAATTACTACCCTGCCGAATCCTGACTGTCTGGGACTGTCTGGCACTGCTTGATGCGCGACAAGCCGGAGCATGCTCAGTGCTGACAGCAGCCTATCAGACTGCTGCCCCGCCTGCCTTCAAGCACCGACAAGGGATCTTATAAGCAACCTGCAATATTACAGACAGATCCCCTTCCTTTTCTACCTTGGCATCTCCCATTTAGAAGAATTTACGATGCTTTTCAAACCCCTGAGATCTCCAAGTTGAATCCTTTCGCATGCTTTATCGATTCATGCATAAACCACTGAACGAGAAAATGTAACTTCTGTCCGCATGCCTTCTTCTCATTTCCAGGTAGCTGCGATGAAGATAGTGGGTCTGCTCGCTGGGTATATTTTGCATTCTGCCAATTTCAAAATGCAGTTTCTTTGCACGTTCTCAGGCTCACAACTCGCGTGAGAAGTACCGTATAATAATTAAAGTGTAAAAAATCAAATGATTCCATTACAACTTCTTTATTCGTCGAACAGATCGCTCATTCCACCCAAAAGTTTGCCATACTCTTGAACTCAATCCCGCTTATTTACGTTCTTGGTCGGGACCGGTGGGGCAGTCAAAAAAAAAAAAGGCCGCCTTAATTCATTGGGTCCACTCCAGCCGACTTTTTCGGTCTGATCCGAGGTCTTCTGTTCATCATTTCCATTTGCTGTGGTTGGTAGTCCGTCGAGGCCTCCTGATTCCTGTGGGCCGGCCCTTGGGGTGTGTTCTATGTCTTCAGCTGTCATCATCGATGCGAGCCTAGCGAGTAGAAGCTGTTCATACTAATAATGATATGTGGTCTTGTGGAGTAGCATCTGGGCCTGGTTTGAATGGAAGTGGACAAGTCTCGACGGGCGCCTTGATGCACGAAAGGGTACATGCGACCCACGAGCTCATGCAGCTGCTCGACCACGGTGAGTGGACGGTGTGAGCCCTACTAATCTATATCATGAAAAGCGTGTCAATTTTGAAATAATTAAACCTGTTCCCGGATTAAGTTTGGGCCTTGATTAAAGATTCATCCTATCTGAAATCCATTGTATATGAATTCTCACCCATTTCACTTAGTTCAATTGATGTTGGACCATTCCTCCAACAATTTCGTGTTTCCTCTCGAAAAGCCCCAGGCTCCCCACGGTAGGTTAGCAGTAGAACAACACGACTGACCTCGCCGCACATCACAGAATCCTCCCGCATCCGAGGCATCCATCAATCAGTTCCTGTCGGCAGTCAATTAGGGGGCTGACTCTAATGAGGTGATATGACCGATCATGAATCTAACAGATAGACACCAGTATATTCTCAGTACACACTGTCTCAGACGGATGAGAGGGGTTATGATAGCATCCAGGTTGTCTTGCTCCCTTGCGCGTCCGTCGCGCCATGCTGCACAACCTCCTGTCAAGCCCGTGGATCTATGTACTGTCCCTTATTGTCTAAGATCGAGCCGGATCCTGCAGCAATCTGACTGCTTTCCATCTTTTTGCTTCATTTCAGCCAACTAAGCACTGACAGGGCTCAGGACGGCCTCCAGGAGGCGTCCCCGCATATGCAGTGCACCTTGATATTATTATACACCAACTGCACAGCTACTCCAACGTTGCAGTGCTTCTCTAGAACGCCCCCTCGGCTCCTTCGACGCTCGAGACGTGAATTGCAGCATGCTGAATTATGCGGTGGGCCTTGTAAGTAGTCAAACCGATTCGCCGATCTGACATGCTTGCAATACTGGCAGCATTTTGCAGCTGCCTATGCGCAAACGCTTCTATTCCTGTCTTTCGGTCCCATTCTATCTCAAAAACGTCATTATTTTTTATATATTGTCCGGATCCAAATCCTGCGGCTCTGCAAGACGACTTACTGTCTTTCTTTCCCCCAGATATCGTATAGTTGCGATTGTTGATCAATCACCTTCCCTGTAGGGCTGACCGGTTCCTCGCGGTGTCTTACTGCTTGCGGAGCGGGAGTGGCAGACGTAGGGTCACAGTCCTGGCAGGGATGCCCCAATGCTTGATACCCATCTGCGAATCAACTTCTCGAGAGCCCAAGCATCGCGGATGTGCGGACTTTTAGGATTGCGTCCGCACCCGTTCGCAATCCCGCCCCATGCTGATTTTTGTTGCCTTTTAAGGATTACCAACGCTCAGTGGGCAGCTGGATGACGTTGGCGATTCCGGACCGGGAAATCCTTAGACACAGTTCTACAGTCCAGACAAAGCTTCGCCGATGTTGTTGGCTGCGTCCAACTTGTGCCACTATACTACAGCTCGGGATAACCTTTGCAGGCTAAAGTAGCGCGGATGTGGACTGCAGGGAGAAGGTGATTTATTGTATGGTAGTGCAAGAAAAATCATTGATCAATACCTTTTGCCCGGCCAGCTACGGTTGCAGTTTTGGTGATATGCAATCACAATTTCGATATTCTGCTGCCATGGAAACCAACAACCTAGCCAAGATGGCATATGCCATGCCTGAAAATGCTATCAGCACTATGCTCCCATTTACTCTCGGTGTCTCCATGCATCACGGCGTCTTCATCCACGGAGAATGGCACAATCATGCACCGTCAATTGTTGTTGGCCACTTTGCCTTTTTCATTCTTTTGCTAGCATTCGGAATGGTCCGCGAATCCGGAACCGCTGTTCAAACTGCAGTCGAGGCGGCTGTCTCTGCATCTCTATATCTCCTTGGCTTGTTCTTCAGTATAGCAGTGTACCGGTTGTTCTTTCATCGCTTGAGATCGTTCCAGGGATCCCGCCTCGCTAGTCTCTCCAAGCTATGGCATGTCTGGATGTGCCGAACATCGAAAGGTCACCGCGTCCTGGAGTCCTGGCAAAGACAATACGGTAGTATTGTTCGCACAGGTAAGATTAGAGCCCTTATCTATCTATGTCCAGGTGTATGGCCATGTTCCTAACCTCGTACATCACCAGGGCCGAATGAGATCACTCTGTTTCATCCGGCTGCTTTCGAATTTCTCGATGGCTTCAAGAACGAAAACACCAGGTCTGACTGGCATGACATGCTTCACCCCAGGTCAGGTGCCATCTTCACCAGGGATAAGAATGCACACAAGGCTCGGAGGAGAGTATGGGAGTCCGCGCTGAATACTGGGGGTAATTGCTCGAACACTCCAACGAGAGACCAGATAACAAGGCTGACTTACAAGCTTTACCTCACCACTACGGAAGCCTTTTGCGGCACATTCAAGTACTCGAGAGCATGATCAGTGAATCTGGCGAGACGCCAGTGGTCGTGAACGACTTACTGCACTGGTTCGCGTTTGACTCAATGGGCGATTATGGCTTCGGGCAAGACTTTGGGTTGATGAGAGACCGGAAATGGAGTCGCGCTGCCATCAACTTGCACTCTTCCCTTTCCGTCCTCGGATACTTGAGTCCTGCCATCTGGGTCTGCATTCTGGCATTCGCATTCATACCAGGGCTCTGGAAGGTGAAGCATTGGTTTTCAATGATTGAGTTTGGTGATGGTTGCGTTGAGGAAAGGAAAAAGGTACGTTTGAACCCCTTCTTTCTCTTGTAGTTCGAGGCTCCTTGTTGGATTTACTTATTGACCGATTTCAGCAACCCTCTGACCACGTCGATATCGTCTCGGCGTTCATCCGCGACCATGAAAAGAACCCGGACAACGATCTCCACAACCCTGACATGACGCTCAGTGGAGAAGCAGCCGTTTTACTGGTCTCTGCAAGGTAAGCATTTGCTCGCATCACTTGAACATACATGTCTAGTCAGTCAACAAAACTCTAATACTGTCATTCATATCATAGTGAGACTATTGCACCGACTCTCATCACCCTTTTGTATTTTCTGGCGCGCCACCCAAAACATGCATCCAGAATACAGAAAGAATTAGAAGATGTCGATATCGCAGATCCCCAAGCCCTCTCGACGCTGCCCCACCTCACTGGGACAATTAACGAAGCGATGAGGCTACTTCCTGCCGCCATGAGCTGCAATCCAGGCTCTAGAGTGTCTCCACCCCAAGGCTTGGACGTGGATGGGACATTCATCCCCGGTGGTGTCAAGCTTTGTGCTTCCCGTTATTCAATCGGCAGACGTATGTGGTTAGCACTTTCAGGTCGCATGTCCTTGAAATCTAATCGAGAACAGTTGAATGCGCTTTTGAAGACGCCGAAAGCTTCATCCCAGAGAGATGGTACTCGCGGCCGGAACTGATCAAAGACCGACGAGCATTTGTGCCCTTTGGAGTTGGTAAGTGTACCCCTCCATGTATGGCACTTTGACGACTATGTAGCCGTCACTGGCCACTATAACTTCCTAAACAGGTCGCACTAGTTGTCCCGGAAGGAATGTCGCCCTTGCAGCGTTGAGACTCGTGACAGCATGCTTCCTGAGTAAATACAACCTCGAGTTTGCCCCAGGTGAAGGAATTCCCGACGCCGTGGAGAGAGACATGAAAGACGGAGTGGTGTCACAGCCAGGCAAGCTTGTTTTGGTGTTCAAATCGCGGGCTTCTGCTTGATCAGGACTTTTGAGCGCATCTATTCACCTACTTGGGTATTTCCGCTTGCTTTACCAGTGACTCTAAAGCAACGTGCGACAACTACTCTGCCGCGAGCGTTTAGAACGCAACCATATGCTCAGAGCGAAATCGGGTTTCAAAATTGGAGCGCAAGTTCATGTTGAATCAAAACGTAGCATCCTATGGGATTTCACTAGGTCTATGCCTTTTTCTTAACGAAAAGTAAGCGACAACGATATAAGGTGCACATTTATATATGGTGTGCTTTCTGACGAATGGTACGCAATCTTTGTCTATGGCTTCCAGTCTATGGTGAACGTTCCTTTAGCAGTGCCTTGCTCCATGTTTGCAATAAGATGCATCTCAGACAATCTTCTGTCCCGTGACGATGTAGACTTCATATCTGACGTAGGCACCCGCCTCAATCTCCTCGCTTGCTCGTATATTAGCAAGATCCAGCTCCTCGTTCGTCATGGCGACACCCTTCGAAGCCAGCACGCGCAGCCAAGAGAAGATGGCCGTCATGGCGTTCTCGGTGGTCTTCTTTCTCGTTTCCGGCAGTCGGTCAGAGCTGACACAGTCGCTCTCGACCGAGTCCAGTCCCGCCGATCGCATATCCCCCGGCAGATTGCTCCAGCCGCACTGGAAGCGCTCGCGCATCTCTTCGCGCCACTTATCGCCCATCGTAGCGATGGTTTCTGTCGGTGAGGTTTCTAGAGACTCTCCGCGAAGGAACTTTGCAGAGATGAAGTTGCATTCTCCCCACTGCAGCCAGCCGCCGGGCTTCAGCAGCTTGGTCAGGTTACGAACAATGTCTGTCCACTCCGTCGGGAGTATGGCCGCCACAAGCATGCGGGCATGCACCAGGTCGTAGACTCCATTGAGACTTTCCGGGAATGGCTGCTTCATATCCAGAGCTTTCAGAGTGATGTTCTCGGGGAGCGAGTCCGGGTACATGGACGCAGAGATGTCATATCCATCCAGTGTAGCATTGAGGGATGCTCCCGATTCCTGTATGCATTGGAGAAAGTGACCGGTCCCTGTGCCAATGTCTGCGATACGAGGACGAGGAGGAAGGCCGGCGGCGATGCGAGGGTGAATGAGATAGCCAATATTACTATTTCATAGATGGGTGAGTATGCATGCTCCAAGATTGAATTCATAGCTTCTGTACAAGACGGCTCATATTTACTTGGTCAGAAGGTCAAACTGCTCATCGAGCCTGCGATATCAAGTTAGCTATGTGGTGCAAACCCCAAGAGTAGGAGGTCATATCCAAAGTTGACCGGCACTGGGACATCTGAATCGTACCTGCTTCCCTCGCGGGCGGTTCGGGTGAGCTTGTCTGCGTAAATGTCCGGCATATTTCTGAACATGCACGTGAAGAGCGTTAGAGATAGAGTTTTTGCTTCGCGGGAGCAGGCACGGAGCCAAGAGGCAGGCCGAGGCGAGTTATGGGCAGCTCTTTTGGTGAGTCGTTGATGGTATCTAGGAACTGTCCGCAAACATGCAAGACCAACAACACCAGCAACACCAACAATGCTGTGGGCTGACCAACCGGGAATAAGAGGCCCGTCCCTTTCAGCTCTACTGTGCCACCTCTCTGCGTCCTAGCTACGCGTAAATCGCGTTGTGTCGAATCGGGATTGCTGCGGGACGGGAGGGTCAGAATCCGACTATCATCCGGACGATCCTGAAGTATAGTGCTGAGTGCTCCTTCACGAATCATCTGAGGCATGCCATTTGACTGCATAACCGGCGAAGCGCAAGATATGCAGCTTGTCTTTTTGCTTTTCGCGGATGAGGACAGTCTCACGAAATCACTAATCAGCTGTCCACAGCGTTCTACAGAACCCAGGGGCGGGGAGGCGGGAAGGGTGTGGGGGGTTCGTCAGTCTCAAAGGTTACCTAGTCGCTCGATCCAAACTCCATCGTTGCCTACCATAACAGCCTAGCAGCCTGGTTTTCCGTTTTTAGTAGTTCCTGCTACGATTGATGTATGCAGTCAAACGCAGAAAAAAACTTTCTTTGATAGTTTGAAACCGATCAGGCCAATCGGTATGTGAAGCCTCATGCAGCCCGATCCCAAGTTAACTTGACTGGGAAGCACGCATGCACCATGTCGTGGTCGATTATTCCTTCAATCCTAACAGATCCCTAGGCTCGCTCTGGACCGGTGAGTCCTAATCATAGTACGGAGTACTCATGCTTGGATGATTATAGTAAGGTGGAAAATGGTCGTATTATTGGCTCCATAACCGAAAGTGCGCTGACTGCAGAAACAGGGGTGACAGAAAACGGTGGTGGCCAGAAAGGTCGCGGGATCCAATTTTGGACACATCCGCCGACCATCAGAGTTCCCGTGTGATTGATATCGAGTCGCAAGTGGCCTCCCAGTTTAAGTTTATTCACCATGAGAACATCATCGACTTTGAAAATGGTCAAGAATCGGGCCAATATCCAAGATCATCTGCCTATCACATATCTGAAGACTTTTCGAAAGCACCATGGCTACTAGCCCTGCAGCAGTCTGGTCGATCACGGCGGCTTTCATGTTCGCGTTGGGTTCGGCGTCAGTAATACTCCGATTCATAGCTATTCGTCTTCGCGGCTCAATACCCAAGATGTACGACTATCTCACCCTTTTGGCATACTTTGGCCTGATTGCAGAAGTCGCATTTGTTTCGTACTTCGGTGAGTACTATATTAGCAACCTGATTAGCAAGAACTCGAAAGCTCATGACTAACGCTTGTTTGCCAGGTATCGCGCACGGCGGGTATGGCGAGCATATCGATGAGTTAAGTTTGGAACGGATCGAGAACTCGCTAAAGGTTTGTTCCTACCGTCCCTGACTTGAAAGATTGCAATTCATTGCACCCTGTAACGCCGTATTCTCGCAAAGTTGCTAATGCCTCCAATTATTTCAGGGGCTTTTCTCGCAACAATGGATCTGGTCCACGTCTACTACCGCCTTTCGACTCGCGATTCTTTTGCTCTACAAGGAGGTCTTCTTCGCGCAAACAGTCGTACGCCGTGGTTCTATGATCCTCATTGCCGTGGTCATTGCGAACGAGTTACAATGCGTAGTCGTCGACCTCGTCCTATGTAGACCCATCCGAGGAAGCTGGGATCTCTCAGTGGAACGTCAGTGCGGCAACATTTTGAAAGCCGAGATCGCCTCTGCTGTCATCAATATGGTCATCGATATTCTGGTCACGTTTCTTCCTCTACCAGTCATCTGGCATCTGCAACTCTCGAAGCAGAAAAAGTTCGCGCTCACTGGTGCATTCTCAGTGGGCTTATGGTGAGTTCATCTGTCCAAATCTCTTCAGAAGGAAGGATGTGAACTATGTACTGATATTTTGCAGTGCGGCGGGCGCGAATTTAGGTCGCTTTATCTGGACGTTACGATGCCCTGAGTCGGACACTACATTTTGTCTTCTCAACAGCACCATTTTCATCTTGTCGGAGATCACTCTCGGCATCGTCGTGGCCAGTGTGCCGACACTTGGTCCCATCTATTACAGCCTGGGCGCGAGATGGGGCTCCAGCACGTACTCGAAACAATCGGACAACGAGATCAAGACTCAAAAGGGTCATATTCCAACTATTGGGTCGATTCCGCTGCGGCCGCAGAGGAAGCAGGGTGTGTACAACGACGACTCGCTTTTACGATCGCAGCCCGACCATGAGCAAGATGCAAACGACTGGCCTTCTCAACAGATAGTCCCTCAGGCACTCTCTGAAGACCATGGATCTCCAGTGCCTCATTCCATAGGATATCATTGGCGTGCTGAATCAAATGGAAATCCGGCTAGCCACAGCGCCAGCGACAGAAGAGGCCAGGCTGTGGTAAACGTTCCTCAAAAGGCTATAATACGGAACATGGAGTATAATGTCGATGAAACTCATATTTGAGATTCTTTCACACGGAGCCAATTGTCCAACTTGTTGAGAAGATATGGCAGCTGCCTCGGCGACGAGATGGCTCTAGGCAAAATACCTAATTGAGGTGCTGGTCGTTCCATCTTCTTCACCGTAATCAAGATGCACTACGTATTTTGAGGCGAGAAAAACAGGCCAGTATCGATGGCCACCAGCATGCCCCACGAAGAAGTCAGCGCATACCTACCTATTGTGGCTCAAAAGCTAGTCCTGTGCTGCCCTTCAACTTGCTCAAGACGAGGACGGAAAGCCGTGGGAGCCTACCGCTTTCGCCGCCTCTGGGCCAATCACCACCGGTGGTCCTTGTCAACGGAATATCGCCGACTATATTCCCCGTGTTCAGAGGGAGCGGAAAGATGAGCTCCGCATCGACGGCGTCGCTGACAATCGGACCGCCAGCTGGTTGTGTGTGGGCTGGACTCAAAGGAGCGGCGCAAAGCAGCGGAACTTCGGAAGACGGATGCTCCACGCTAGCAAAATACAGGGCGTTGTGAGGGAGAATACAGTGGGTCTTACCCTCTGTGCTCAGGCCAAGAACCTCTGTGAAGATTTTCAACACCACCAAAAAACAACCCCACAGTTGACCCCCGGGGGAAAGAGGGATACGTATCATCGGGTCTGGCAGGATGTACAACCCTTGACGAATCACAACAGGATCTCTCAATGACGTATACTTGTGCGACCATCCGATCATACATTGAGAATTCATCTATGAACTGATTGGCTGGCAGGCATCACTCTGCCTGAACCGGCAATAGCCAACAGAGGCTGAGGTACTATGATCCAGTACCAGACTCCAGTCTATGTACAATAAGCACAACCCCATAACGCCGAGCCTACCCACGCTGCATGTAGGAAATGCAAAGGGGCAGAATTCTATCTGATCTGACAAATCGCAATGTGGTATCCCATGAGAAACAAACATGAACAAGAAAGCGCCACGCTACATCACCGCGTACTGGCTGGTTGACAACCCTGCCGGGGGCTGGTCAGGCACCCGTCCCGCCTGGTAGCTCTCGTCCCGCGACTGCTTGAGGAAGGCAGCCAGCGAGGTGCCGCCGGTGCCCTTGAGATCCGAACCGTCCGATGTGGACGACGCCTTTGCCAGGTTGAGCGTCTCGCCCACGGGCTGCTTCCGCGCCTGGATGATGATGTACTTGGTCACAACCTGGATGTGCGTGCACCGGAAGTCGCCCATGGTCTTGCACGCCAGCTGATACAGCTCCTTGACCGCCTCGAACTCGGGGTCCGGCTGCGGCGTCGACGCGAACGCCTGCAGGCTGCCCATCCGGGCCAGGCTGCGCAGGAACCTCCTGTGCGGCTCCGGCATGTACGCCCGCACCTTTTCGTGGTAGCCCATGCTCTTCTCCTTGCCCGAGGAGACGGGGCACCCCGACGAGCTCTCCTCCGAGGCCATGCCGGAGACGGGACACGTCTTGGGCACCGACGCCTTGTCCGCGCCGCCCGTGTGCTCGACGCCCAGGACGACGTCGAAGAACTGGATGAGCGAGCTCTGCCCGTTGCTCCCGCCCATGAGCTTGCGACACGACCCCTTGCCGTCGCCCTCGTCGTAGAAGACGCCCCGCGGCAGGCCCGCGGCCTCCATGTTGGCGCTGCCCGCCAGGTACGGGCGGATGTTGTCGTAGAACAGGGCCGGGTCGCAGCGCTCGTACATGCGGGTCAGCAGCTCGTCCATCTTCCGGATGGCGACGGCGATCTGCTCTAGCCCCTTGCGCATCTTGGCGTAGTCCCGGCTGTGCGTCGCCTCGATGGCGTCCACCATGAGCGGCATCACCCACGCCGACTGCGCCTCGAGCGCGGCCGAGATCATGTAGAACCACGACTCGCTCTCGGTGCCGGTGAAGGTCGTCGTCGCGCGCAGATTGTCCGGGTTTCTGAAGTCGTCGCTGCCGTCGATGGTTTCAAAGTTCCAGAGCACTAGGCCGGCATAAGTCGCGCACGGCGGTAGGTCAAGGTGCTCGGCGACCTGTAACAGCGGTACCGTGATTTGTGGTGGGAGCACCTGGGGATTGTCAGTATTGGGCTTCAGAGTTATTGGTGGTCTGGCGTAATTACCTCGGAAGGCGTGTCACCGCCCCAGATATAACCATGTGCCAGGAAAACCAATATCACATAGGCCCGGCGCCATTCTTCTTCCGATTGCAGTTTATCGGTCGAGAGAACTTGGCTCCCATCCACAATGTACCGAAGCAACTTTCTCTCCAAGAGCTCGGGAAGCTTCTCTGCCAATAATTCCCATAGGGCGTAACAATGATTCGACAGTCTCCTCAAAGGGGCTGAGCTGGGAAGGAAGCCGTTTTTCGAGACGTCATATTTCCGTGATATCGTTTCCTGTGTGCTGGTTGTGGGAAAGCAAGGTTCTATCAAGGCCGGCATGATGAAAAGTGTTGTTGTCTTTCGATAGTCGTTGGTCTAATCTTTTGACAGTGTGCCAATTGGGAAATGATTTGATTGTAGTGTAAGCCGAGTTCCAATGCAATAAAGACGTAATGTTGGTATTATGTGTTTGTTGTGACGAGTAAAGCGTCCCTGAGAATATAGTTATAGACCAAATATGTGACGAAGATGAATTGAAATCGTATGATGCACCTGTAAACAGAAACGGTTGTCCACTTTTCGTCAATCTCTCTGCTCTGTCAGATTTGAAAGAAAGAGCCCGAAGCGGTATGCCAATGGCAATTTCCTGTTTTCCGTTGTTGTCCTCGGAGTCGATTGCGGTCCCGGGTCCGATTGTGTCACGGGCCTGGGACATGCTCGGAAGGCGGATCTCGGAAGCTGCGCCAATTTGCGGCCGCGGAGGTTACCGTCTTGAAACGCGACGGGTGATACCGAACAAGAATCCGAATTACGGTCATGGTGAGCACTATGGTAAGAAGAGGTTCCTTTGTCAGTCTGGTCGGATGCAATTGTGACATGGAGCAATTTGATCGCGGTCCTCACTTGCGCATGGAGGGGCTTCAAAGTTTAATTGCGCGGTTCATTTCCAATCCCGCTTATCATATAGTGTAACACGAGTATTCATGCGACAGTTCTCAAGAAAAGAATTGATTCATAGGCCCATAACGTGTCAAATGGATGACTATTGGACGAATTGATTCCGCAGACTTTGGGGACTCACTCGTTGACTGAGTGCCATTTCTGTAGTGCTTTGGTAGTACTTTGATCCTAAGATGACATGGCTGCCAGTCCTCGATGGCAAGACGCGACACCAATTTGATAGAAGTAAAAAGAATATAGAGCAGACCAAATCTATTATGTCCATTGCCTACGTCAAAGAAATTGAAGACTATTTCACCTCGGATGTTCGGATGATGGCTGGCTCCTAGTACCGGTGGCGCGCGGCAACGATAGCGTCGTTTTCAAGTGGATATACACAAAAGTCTTGGAATCATCAAGCCCGGCGGAACGTCTATATAGTGAAAGAAAAAGTGTGCACTCAAAATCTGTTCTTGGATTGCATACCAGTCAACAGAAACACAAGCTTCAGGCATCATGTCTTTCAACGCATTTGTCGATACCCTCAGGGCGGGCAAGAAGCCCCAGTTCCCGAGCAATGCCGTCTCCGCCGAGTATGCCGCGCAGATGGACGCCGAGGACGAGCTCGGGCATTTCAGGGATGAATTCATCCTTCCGACGAAAGCATCCTTGAAGAAGACGGCACTCGATGGCACACTGCCAGGTAGGTTGCACAATGATATCAGCAGTATTCACAAGACTGACCAAGATCAGGCGTACCAAGGATTCTCAATGGCGCCAGCAATGAAACCAATGGCCACACCAACGGACACAGCTCGTCTGATGCTGATACACCGGGAATCTACTTTTGCGGCAACTCGCTCGGCTGCCAACCCAAAGCAGTCAGGAAATACCTCGAGGCACAGCTCGAGACATGGGGCTCCATCGGCGTGCACGGCCACTTCAACAGCATGAGCAACTCACCTCTCGTGTGCTGGCAGGACATGGCCGAGGACTGCGCCAAGAAGTCGGCCGACATCGTCGGCGCCTCTCCTAGCGAGGTTGTCATCATGAACACGCTGACGGCCAACCTCCACATGCTCATGGCCAGCTTCTACAAGCCGACGGAGAAGAAGCACAAGATCATCCTGGAATGGAAGCCGTTCCCATCCGACCACGTAAGTAGAGCCTGATGCATGACGCAGAGCCCGGAAAGCTGACAAAAGTGAAAAGTACGCCATTGAGTCGCAAATACAGTGGCACGGGCTCGACCCAGCCAAGTCCATGGTCCAGATCCAGCCCGACGAGAACTTTTACATCTCGACGGACAAGATCTTGGCCACCATTGACGAGCACGCCGACGAGACGGCCCTGCTCCTCCTCCCGGGCATCCAGTACTACAGCGGCCAGCTCTTTGACATGGCCCGGATCACCAAGTACGCGCAGGACCGGGGCCTGATCGTGGGGTGGGACCTGGCGCACGCGGCCGGCAACGTGGAGCTGTCGCTGCACGACTGGAACGTCGACTTCGCGGCCTGGTGCACGTACAAGTACATGAACGCGGGCACTGGCGCGATCGCGGGCGCCTTTGTGCACGAGCGGCACGGCCGGGTGGACGTGGACCCCGAGACCGGCAAGCCCACGTACCGGCACCGCCTGTCGGGCTGGTACGGCGGCGACAAGTCGGTGCGGTTCAACATGGACAACAAGTTCCTGCCGACGGCCGGCGCCGGCGGCTTCCAGGTGTCGAACCCGTCGGCCATCGACCTGGCCGCGCTGTCGGGCGCGCTCTCCGTCTTCGAGCAGACGAGCATGCGCGCGCTGCGGTCCAAGGCCCTGGTCATCACGGCCTACGCCGAGCACCTGCTCAACGAGATCGTGGCCGGCGACGGCGGGGCCGAGCCGGCCCTGCGCATCATCACGCCCGCCAGCCCGCTCGAGAGGGGCACGCAGCTCAGCGTGCTGCTGCGGGCCGGCCTGATCGACCGCGTCGCCGACTCGTTTGTGGAGCACGGCATCGTGTGCGACAAGCGCAAGCCCGATGTCATCCGCGTCGCCCCGGTGCCTCTGTACTGCTCATTTACGGATGTCTTTAACTTTATGGAGGTGCTGAAGAAGGTGATTGCTTCGTCCTAGACCGATCAGAAGAGAAGCCAGCAAGGTATATCCACCGAATAGACTAGAGTAGAGCATTTTTTGTATTTGAGAAAAAGCGACAGGAGTTTTGGTTAGCGCCCACAGCGGTCAGAATTTATCAGAAATTTCAAATGCCATACATGTCAATGCCAGTGAGGTATGCTTGCTTGATTGATCAGCGGGCTTGACGCGAAACGTAAAAGGTCCCATATTAAAAATCTGTGAAGAGAAAAATGTGATGAGGAACGTGCCCAGGAGTGAAAGTGAGAAGTTGCTAGTAGAACGACTCCTTTGGGAATTATAGTGAAGCGACTATACCAATACAGGCGGGGACTGTCAACCAAATCCAGCAATGCATATAGGCTGCAACGACCAATCGGGTCATCTTGGAATCAACCCAAGAAATCGAGACTCGACTTGAGAAAGCGATTGCTTGAAAACGAGCAATCAATCAATCAATCAATTTTCACTTCCCCGCAACGGGGTTAGGCGGGGATAAAACATTATAAAAACGAGACAGTGACACCCCCCTTTGGCCCTTGACCCAGCAGCCCGTCACTCGACTACGACGTTAGCTCCTCCACGTGCGACTGGGCCAATGATAATTGATCACATCAGCAACCACGTCGATGATGCCATCCGCAATATTTCCCAATTCCGTGGAGACGCCGAGTCACGTCCACGAAACCGAGCAGCGTTGAGAGCAGGGAGAGAAGAAGCGCCAGTTTTCTGTAACTGATCTAACGGTTTGTTTTTAGCTAATTGGACCGAACACGACGGGGCCTGGAGTTGCCAGAATTCCGGTGCTCTTCTCCTAGCCCGACCCAGTGTAAGCTCGCAATAGCGGTAATAGGCCCAAGGTGACGTCGCCTGGCTACCCAAACTCGCACGCAATACTTTCATTTTTGCGAAAACCCGGCCGGCAGCCAGCTCCCATCGCCCGCGTTTCGCGGACCTCTGATAAAAATGTGCCTGGATGCTGACGGATTGCTTTGATGTTTTGGAGTAGCATTTGAATGAATGAGTGGGCCGATGGCCAGGGAGCTTTTATCTATCTACTTTTGCAGCCCTGTCGGTCAAGACTTATATCTTTACTACCTCTCTGAGTCTCTGCGCGCAGTATTCCTGTTCTCCTCTCTGCTCTCCTGACCGTATGCCCTCGTCTCCATCTCCTCTCTGGCTTACCCATCTGTGACCCTGGAACCGCCCGCTCAACCATGGCAGCCGTAGTCGATGAGAAAGCAGCGCCCAGGACGGACGTTCCCTCGGACTCGTTCGAGGATACGACATCCGGATCGGATCGCGACCTGGATGAGGCCTACCGGGCGTACAAGGCGACAGAGCAACTCGAGGCCACCGAGACTGAGGCCAAGAAGGTGCTGCGCAAGATCGACATGCGCGTCGTGCCCATCCTCTTCGTTACCTATTTGCTCCAGTACCTCGACAAGAACTCGCTCAACTTTTCAAGTGTTTATGGTCTCCAAGATGGCACCAATCTGCACGGCCAAGACTATTCTTGGCTCGGTAAGCGGCCACCAATCGCTTAGCTCGCTGTCGCTGTATACTAACCTTGCGCTTTCTTCCCCAGGATCAATCTTCTACTTTGGATACCTCATTGCACAGTTTCCAGCATCTTTTCTCTTGCAGAGGCTGCCGATTGGAAAATTTGTCTCGGCCACGACTATATTATGGGGCGTCATTCTGATGACAACGCCGGGGGTAAGCAAATTCTCATCCCGCATAACTCAAATACGAGAGTCACCAATTAGTCTTTCCATGATTTGGCGACTGAATATACTTGCCTTTGAGCTCTTCAACTCGACTTACAAGAGCACCTATTGACTCGCCCGTTAGTGCACTTCATTCGCCGGCATCGCGACCAACCGCTTCCTCCTAGGCTTCACGGAGGCTGCCATCAACCCAGCCTTTGTATGGATCATGAGTATCTGGTATACCAATAGTGAGCAGCCGCTGCGGCTCGAGGCTTATTACTGTACGAATGGAATTGCGACCATGTTCGGCTCTTTGATCGGATATGCGGTCGGGCACATCACGACGGGCCTGCCGCGATGGATGTACGTGTTCCTCATCTTCGGCGCGCTCAGCACGGCCTGGGGCGTCGTCAGCTTCGTGGTGCTGCCCGACACACCGGCGACGGCCAAGTTCCTGACGGACAAGGAGCGCGCCATCGCCACGGGCCGCGTCGCCCGGAACCGCCAGGGCGTCAAGAACCACCACTTCAAGCGGGAGCAGGCGGTGCAGTGCTTCACGGACCCCAAGACCTGGATCCTCTTCGTCATGGCCACGGGCGCCCAGGTCCCCAATGCGGCCATCACCAGCTTCACCAGCCTCATCGTCAAGAGCTTCGGCTTCGACACCCTGGGCACGCAGTACCTCCAGATCCCCGGCGGCGCCGTTCAGTTCCTGGCGCTGATCGTTGGCGGCTGCGTGTGCACAAAGTGGCCCAATAACTCGAGGTGTATTACCATGATCGTGGCCAACTTAATCTGTATCCTGGGCGCGGCTCTGCTCGTCGGGCTGCCGAGCAGCAACAAGGTAAGCTTTGATGAACAAACACCAAACAATCTGTGAATGATGCTAACTCTTCATCATCAGTGGGGTCGTCTCGTGGCTCTTTGGCTCTGCTATTTCCAGGGCCTCGGCTTCAGCATGTCCCTGACCATGATATCGTCCAACATTGCCGGGTCCACGAAGAAGCAGCTCACCGCGGCCATCCTGTTCACCGGCTACTGCGTTGGCAATATCATCGGACCCCAGACCTTTATCGATTCGGAAGCCCGTGAGTGACTTTCCCATGACCCCTTTTGATGCGGGATCCCATCGCTAACGTTCCTCCAGCCGGCTACCACAGCGCATACATTGCCATGCTGGTTGGATACGTGGTCAAGCTGCTGTCAATTGTCGTCCTCTACCTCTACATGTGGCGCGAGAACAAGAGGCGGGACGCTGCTGGCCTCACCGATGAGAAGAACGCCATTGAGGCTGGTATGCATGATCTGACCGAGCTGGACAACAAGGGCTTCAGGTATTCTCTGTAGACAGATGGATCAATCTCCAAAACTCTAAATAACAATGAAGACCAACAATGAATTCCCTGTCCAAGAAAAGGAAGGAAAAAGTATATTGTAATCGCAGTGCATTCTCGATATCATTATAAAAGTGCGATATGACAAGTGCCAAGAGAGAAACAGCATTGGCAGGTCGCTGAAAAGTCCGCACCGGCACTAAACTCCGCTTCGGCGGGCACCAGATCTTGGCGGTCTCTTGGCACCAGATTGAAATCCGATCATTAATTCAGGTTCGCCGCCCGTGTATCCAGGGTTTGGAGTTCTGGATATTATTGGTCCAAACCCCCAACTGTGCCAGCTGGAGTCGCCGACCGGTCCCATTCCACGTGAACAGCGAATCGTCTCGACGATGCAGGCACGGCCAAGATGGCATATCTCGCGCCCATGAGGCCACCGGGTTGCGATCGGAGGTCCATCAGAGGACCGTTCCGCTTGTTGATATCGATCTGCCTCGGATTGACATCGTAGGTCACAGTAATCAAGCCCTGGGTCTTTCGCGGAGCGGCATAGCGCTGTACAACTAGCTGCGGGAAAGAGGCGTCTTCTGGTGTCTAGGGAATATGGCCGCCTTCATCCGAGGCCTTCAGAGTGCCTTCCACAAGGTACAAAGCTGGTGTGGAAGCGATGTTTGTGACAGCCTATAGTATTGGGTATGTACCATCGCTTCGCTCGGGTCCATCATCGACGAATGTCAGCTTGACGCTGAGTGATTTGCAACACCATCAACATGGCGCGGCGTGATGCAGATGTCTAGAGCCGGCAGGGATCTGTCTGGCGACGGGTGACCGACTTGTGTAGGATCCATGACCTGAGCCGATTACAGCCTCCTGCTCACGAAATGCAGGAGCTCGCTTGAGGTTTTCGAAATGATGTTATTGGGATTCTGCATATGCAAAAGACAATTTAAGAGCAGGAGATTCATGGACCATGTATAAGAGCTTTCAGTTATAGCGCACTGAGAACGTTGGGTACCGGCGATGTTCAGTTCTGCTCCTATGGTATAGATGATACAGTGTTTGTGCACGCAGGACGACCGTTGAGAGTTTCCCGTTTAGGTAGCACGGAGCGAGCCGTGCGATTGAGCGCTTATGGCTTATGAGAACTCATCATATTGAATGTCAGTGGAGCGCTATGCCTCTACGACACCGGCGGACGACTACGCTAGAAATGTAACATCTGGATCAAGGTTAGGGCGTTTGGGCTAGTCGCCAGTGTGCGAGGTGCAGGTGCTAGCAGAGCCCGTGGTGAGCAACCTACAAGCGATAGTTTGCGCATCACACACATAAAGATCCCGGCTTTGCTCTGATATTTCTTTAGATTGCTTCTATCTCGAGTGAAAATAACTTGTTTTGCTGACGGAGATGGGTTATTTAACGCCAACATGCTCACATATCAACACCCAAATCCGCTTATGCCGTCGAGGTTAGACTAAATCCCTGGAACAAGCCAGTCCAGCCACTTTGCAATCCGCCGAGCGTCTTGAGAGGCGCCTCGATGGCAATCTCTGCCCAATGGTGATAGATACCATTGATACCCATCACTGCGAGAAACTCCATCTCTGCCCCGTCATCAATGGCCGCGTAGGTGCGATTGCCACGGCCTATCACCTTGAGGTTAAACCAGTCGCCCTCTGGCACGGTAGCATTCAGGCGAAAGTAGTTTCCAGCGGCGAGGAGTGTGATATTAGGCGTGAGCATGAGGTCCGAGTCGCGACCGCTCAGCAGCGTTGCGTTTGTTGGGTCGTCCAATGACTCAACGAGCAGGGAGAGCGACAGAGTGTAGTTGCGACCCTTGGAATCGAGCGGAGTTACGATGCCACACCCGTCCGCGATTGAAAGTGCTGGACTACCTGAGCTGTCTTGGACCAGGTTACAGTCACTTTGGGCAGTGTAAGAGTTGCCCGAGCTGTCTTCCATAGTACCAGACGTCGAGTTTGTGGTCGCTGAGAGTGTGTAGTTGAATACGACCTCCGAGACGGAGGGTATAACACGTTCCAGATTTTGACCTGGAATAGCAGGGTGTAGCAGGGAGAAAACCCCCGGGAATGCCTCTTCGCTGAGATTGCCACCCCACTGCTTGTCGGCAAGGGCAGGAATACCCTCTCGCCAAGCGTAGTAGGTTTCGGAGTAGACTGATGCATTCGCTCCATAATCGTTCCAAATTGGTGCAATAGCACCTAGGACATATGGACTGGATGCAGTCGGGTTGTCCGTGGCATTGTGCTGGTCAAAGATGTTCGGTCGCCAGTAGCTCTGGTCTGGGGACCCGTGGAAGGTCTTGGTCAGGTTAATGGTATTGAGGTAGCCTCCTGGCGGTGCCCACTTGTTCACAATGTAAAAGTCATCGTTGGAGTTGACTACAGAATAGTTGTTCAGGATATAATCATAGTATGGGTCGTCTTCAAAATATTCCCAGTGTTGAACGGACTTGATTTAATGTTAGAACGCGACTGGGGTGCCAAGGCTGGAGGTGTAACATACCACATTGTTGTACACGTTTGTCCATGTTGAGTTATCTGGTACCGGTCAGCTCATTATATTGCCAAAGGTCACGTGCTTCTTGCACCACCCCCGCGGTCGTGTTCTGGTGGAACTCACTACAACCAAGTCAATAAGTGAGTACAATATTGTTGGGTGGTCACGCGTATACTGACCATATCGGTGGAAATGTTCCCCAAATCCTGGTGGACTTTCCACTCTCAGATTCGATAAAGCTCGCCATAACATTGACAAAGTCATTGTAATCCGACTCGGGACCAGTGTACTCGTCGGCACCGATGGAGACAGTCTTTGTCTGAAACCACGGCAAGAAAGTGGACCAGATCGTCTTCATCGTGGGGATGGCATCCGGGTGCGAGATGTTTAAAAGATCAATATGATCCTCCAGACCAAGTTCTGGCTTCCACTGCACGATGACAAGTGCATGTCCGGGAGCCTCGATCTCTGGAATGATGGTTACGCCCCGGGCTGCGCATTTGGACTGGATGCCTTCGAATGCGATCTGGTCGTACGACTCGTTTGCGTAGAGGTTCAGTCCATCGAGTGCCGCATCGTCACTCCAGAGACGGAACCGCGCATAAAGGTCGAGAGACTGCTGAAGTGTATAGTTGGGATTGTTGTACAGATTATCGCTGAGGTGGAGATGAAGTACGTTCTGCTTGAAGAACGACATGTAGCTGCAGAGATCCGTGATGAAATCGGGCGGGTAGTAGTGGCGACCTGCATCGAGCATGACTCCTCGCGTTCCACATCCTGGCACGTCAACACTGGATCCAGAGGGGATACTGGAGGTGTCGCTGTCGGCAAGTGCGAGCACTAATTGCTGAAGGACAGTACGAGTTGCCCACCACGCTCCGAGAGGGGAGGCACCATTGATGGTCAGACATGACGCATCAATGTCGAGACTATAGCCCTCCGAGGAAGCGCGACCAGCAGCATCGAGATAGCTTTCCGAACCAGCAATGGTGATAAAGATACTCCCATCGGAGCAGCTGCTTCCATTGACCACGTCGACAGTCGCACCAAGGACGGAGCCCAGGTCTTCGGCAAAGACCGATGCAAATTCGAATAGTGTTGGTGGTATCAGAGTCTGGCCAGCATCGTCTACGGATGCTGCATACTGCGCATCGACCACAATGGTCTTGACATCCCCGAAGCTGAAAGTTGCATTTGCGACGCTCTGAAATGGAGCGGTGGGAATGCCGGGAAGAAATGCGGCCACCTCAGTCACGCCTGCATGTTGTCAACTGAAAATTCTCATGAAGAGATTGTGAGATGATCAAGAACGTACCAATGACTCCGCTCACGAGTGCCTGTGCACCCTTCATGTTGATTTACTGGCCAAAATCTGCCCAAGGTAACGCAATAGTATAGACTTGTCACACTAATCAAACCATCTGAACACCATCCAACATACTTCGGATAGAAATATCAGTCAAGTACATGAAGCAAAATCATTTGATATACTCGCTTCCATTCACGAAATCAAGATCGCGGAAGATTCTATCCCCCCTCGCGAACACGCAGCATACTTTTCGGTAACGTTACTCAGCGGGCGATCCCTGCCGATCGCTGCACTGTCGCTGTCCAATGACGTGGGTACGTCGTCTTCGGCTATGGCTCGCGGGCGGGGATACGCTTGGCGCTCTGTTATACTTATCGTCAACCGAGACCCGTTTCCCATGCGACCTCACTTATCATCAAGATAGATCTGTGCAACATGACATTGCTAGGCGATACCATCGGATTTGTCGGAATCATCATGTTGCATAATGGACGGTGGAGGAAAATTAGTGTAGAACTTGGCCACTGTCACGTTGAAATAGTAATGCTCGAATGCTCAGAGATGATAGTTCTATTATCTGTAAGGTCACATATCGTACCATTCAGAAACGCATTGAACTACCGACTACCAGGGAACCGACATGGCCTCTTGAGCCGCCCGATCCACGACATGTGCTTGTTCTGTATCATAGGCAAAACTCTGAACGTAGGATATCTTGAACACCCACGTCCACTGGTCCGCAGCTTGAACTTCGTCGCTAATACCAAGCTGCAACGCCGGCTGACCTTGCACTGTAACCAATTGACTAGGAACAACTGTACCGCTCGAGCTACCACCGACCACCATCACCACGTCTCCGTCCATCCATGGGATCGGACTCGTCAAAGTCAGTGTGCTGTTGACTTGGTTCAGGACTAGGATGTAGAATGCGTCGGTGGTCCTAGTGAATCGGACATTGTCGCCCTCCTGCGGCGTGATGAACCAGTTCGTGGTGTTGAAGATGGCCTCGCCGTGGTCCTTGATCCACGACCCGGCTTGGCGTAGGTGCTGAGCTTCAATGTCGAGAATGCTGCCGTTGCCCACGGGACCAATGTCGAGAAGATAGTTGCCGTTCTTGCTCACAATGTCCACGAGATTGGTGATAATGGTACTCGCGTTCATGTATCCTTCTGGCGGCGTCGCGCGATTGTATCCATAGCTGAATGGGTCCACTAGGAGAAAGTCAGTCATTAATTAAGTGCAAGTGCGTCATGAAGGAAAACTTACTGCCAGAATTACTCTCCCACTTTCTCTCTTGCGTGACAGAAATAGTAGCGTACTCGGGCGTGTCAAAGTCTCCGGGTAATCCACAGCGATTGTTCATGACGACCTGCCTGTTCTGTGCGATAGCGTCATTATACCACTGCGCTGCGAACTCGGTCGTCAGGTTGGGACCGCCAATGTCGCACCACATGATCTCGGTGCCGAGCGCGGCGAGGGTCTGCATCTCCGGCAGGACGAGGTCGCGGAGGTAGTCGTCGACGTGCACGTATCCCGTGTAGGGCAGCGTCTCGTTGGTGAAGGGGTTCGTGGCGTTGCCGCCGGGCCACCGCCCGAACCCGTACGGCGCGTAGTCCGGGTGGAAGAATTCGGGCAGGCTGTAGTAGACCGCCCGGTGGAGTTGGGGCTGGTACGCCTCAGCCGCGGCAAAGGTCTCCTGGATGAAGTCGCGGTGCGGAAACTGGGCGACAGACGTGCGCTGACTGACGTTGGCAGGGAGGTTAAAAACGGCGTATCCATCGTGGTGCTTGGATACATGGACAAAATAAGTAGCGCCGGAATCAGCAAATAGGTCCACCCATTCTTTCGCATCGGACCCGGTGGTGCTGAAATTAGCAATAAAGTCGTCGTATACAAAGTCAGGTCCATACGTGTCAAGGTGGTACTCGTAGGTTCGGTCCGCCGTGTTGGGTCCTTGGTTCAGATTCCACCAGTACCTATCACCTTTAGCATCGGCTTTTAAAGTCATCTCTGGATTGAGTGACTGACCATTCCGCGTAGGTCTCGTTGGAGCCAGTATTGCCCTAAAATAGAGTGTCAAAAGCGATGATTCCGATATAGAGAAAAGATTTGGTTGCTATACATCGACGAAGAGGGCGTAGTGGAAGGGCAAAAAAAAAAAAAAAAAA